>CM031613.1:65117943-65149262 GCA_018398815.1 Conus ventricosus
TGTGGCGTATGACATGCCCGAACCACGACAGCTTCCTCTTCTTGACTGTTGCCAAGAGGGGTTCTTGGGTGCCTGCAAGTGATGTTATTTGGCTCCTCACAAGGTCGTTTGTCTTCCGGTCTTGCCAAAAGATCCCGAGCAAGCGCCTGAAGCATTTAGTTTCAAACGTCTGGATTCTCTTGGTGGTCTCTGCTGTCATGGTCCAGCTTTCGCAGCCATACAGCAGGATGGACAGCACCAGGGACTTGTACAGCTTCATCTTTGTAGGAAAGCTGATCTCCCTGCTCTTCCAGATCTTGTTTAGCTTTGCCATTGCTGCTGTTGCGATCGCTAGTCTGGTCTTGATTTCTGTTGGTGAGAGTGGCGCCAAGGTATTTGAAAACGCCCACTTCTTCAAGCTGTTGTCCGTTCATGTAGATTTCAGCATGGGTGTTGATTGTGCTGTTGACCAGGACTTTGCTTTTTTCTGTGCTCACTTCCATTCCATATGCACCTGCCCTTTCTTCCAGTCTCTTATGTATATATGCATATATACGTACTCATATACATTGATCAATAAATAGTATGGTAGCGAAACAATACCTCCAAGTAGGTAGGTAGGTAGACAGACAAACAGAAAGACAGACAGACAGACAAATCGATAGATAGATCGGTCGGTCGGTCGACAGACAGGCAGACCGACCGACCGACCTTCCGTGTTGCAAGTCCTGAAAAGGTCATGTGTGGTCGGCTGGATTAGAATGATGACATTAAAGTCAACTGAACTAGAAGGAGAAGGAAACTATAAAAAAGAAAAGGACAAACAAACTGACGATCACCGAGCAGTAAGGTGATGGGCTTTGGAGTGAGTGGTGTTGGTGGGGGTTATGGGGGTTGTGAATGGCTGGAGGGGGAGGGGGGAAGGAGATTGCGGAAGGGGCGGTCAGTTGGGCATGTCAAAAATCAGCGACGGCTATGCCAACGACATTTTGTTTTTGTTTTTAATAGGATTGTATTGGTGAGGTTGGAAGCGGTGGTGGATCTGAAACCCATCATGAGAAAGAAAATGTCCGATCACTTTATACGCCATCAACTGACGTTACCATGTATAGTGCTCGGGGCTGGGGGCTGGGGAGATACTGGCGGTTCATTGTAGGAAAAGCACGTCCTTTCTGACCCCAACCCTGAAAGACTGTAATAAGCATAGGTCTTGTTTCCATTGAAAATTTGGATGGGTTGTTTATATTTAACCTTTTGGGGGACCATTCCTCCATTTTTTTCCACACATTTTTGACTCGTGAAGGAAAATGGAAAAACAAAACAAAAACAAAAGAGAAAATCCCTTCAGTTTAAATCTCTCTCTCTCTCTCTCTCTCTCTCTCTCTCTCTCTCTCTCTCTCTCTCTCTCTCTCTCTCTCTCTCTCCACACACACACACACACACACACACACACACACACACACACACACACACACACACATGCGCACACTCACTCACACACACACACACACACACACACACACACACACACACACACACACACACACACACACCACACACATGCACATGCACATGCACACAGACACGCGCGCGCGCTGTGTATGTAAACAAAAAGAAAAATCCGATTCAGTTTGAATTCTCTCTCTCTCTCCCCTCCCCCCTCCCCACACACACACATACACATGCGCCCGCGCGCGTGCGCGCGCACACACACACATCTGTGCGTATGTGCATGTGTGCGTGTGTGTGTGTGTGTGTGTGTGTGTGTCATGTGACGTAGCCTCACATCAAGGCATGTGACGCTCCATCACATGTAGTTAGTGATATGAATCATTTCCCCATGCCACAACTAAAAAGAAAGAATATTCATGTGGCTTGACTAGTGTAGGGGGCGTCCCCAAATAATGGTGAGAATGACTCAGTAAAGAAACAAACATGGTCTTTGGGTGAAAGTGACCACTGAGTGATAGTTTAACAAGGGCTGGTAAGGTGCTGGTCATGTGTTTTAAACCCACGAGTATGCACTCACTAGGAGGAGGGAGGAAAGAATCAGTTTTAGCCCAGCAGATGGCATAGAGACTCGAACCTGTCAGGCCCGTTGGTCCTCGCTGCTGCCCCAGTCATTACCAGGTGAGCGATAGATATTTGGGGAAAAGCTACGGGGGAAAACTTAAAGAAAAGAGAAAGGAAGAATTCATGTTAAATTGGGAAGCAGGTTACTTACACGAACCTTATTCGTGTTTCAGCCCTTCATCCTTCACCTTTTCCCCTTCGCCCTTCACCCTTCATCTTTCACCCCGTGAGGTGGTTAAAGATGGCCATGGTGTGGGGAACACACCGGTAGTTCACCCCCCAGCAAATCAGGACTCCAGGGAGAGGAGTCGGAACCCCGTATCTCCAGTGACAAAGAAGTCGAGGGAGAGGAGTTGGAACTCATCATCTCTCCGGGACAGGAGAAGATGAAGGAGGGAGTCGGAAGTCATATCTCCAGGACGGGAGAAATCGAGGGGGGCGAGATGATGTCTGGAGAGACAGGGAATCATGAAAGGATGGAGCGGTCTTAATTCGGATGCAGGCATAGCATAAAGGGGGTGAAAGAATCATTTATTTTCCTGTCTGGTTTTTGGGCCAATGTTTGTGTGAAGCCGTGATTTTTAGAAGTCTTGAGTGAGTTAGTTTGCTCTCAGTGGAAAGAGAGCTACATGTATAAAATCTGTTATAAATTGTTTGATGTGATTTAGTAAAGTGTTTTCCCGGGGGAGGGGGGGAGAAAAAAAAACATTCGTAGTGCCCCTTTTTGGGTTTGATTGGAAAGTTTGCGTGTGCGTATGGAGTAAATGCTGTCATGAATGCGCGTGTGCAAAAGTGACAGTGGGGACAGTGGTGACCCGACTCCAGTTTCACGACGTAGCTGCCGTTGTTTTTGTTTCCCCTAGAAAAAAAAAAAAGATTTCTATTTGTAACCTTCAGGGGAAGGATTTCTATTTGTGCCCTTGGGGCCTGAATAAAAAAGATTTTGATTTGTACCCTCAAGGGTTTGAGGGAAGAAAAAAAAAGAAATTAGTTAATTATTTATTGTGCATAATATTTGGGTTTGTTGTTTTTTTCTATTTTTATATGTGTTTCGGGTGGTTGACATTTCTTTTGGTTGCTCACTCCCTTAAGGTTTGGTTTTTTTTTGGGCAGATTTCTTTTTGACCCTTCCCCCCCCTCAGGACCGATAGCCCCAACCTCCTCTTGCTCGTACCTGCCAGCAAGGGGGCAGGGCGTTGAGGAGTCGCTGTCCTTCCCCTAGAGTATTAGATTTTGTTTTGTCCCCTTCCCCAGGACTGGGTAGCCCCAACCTCTTCCTGCGTTTAGCAGGGGGGCCCTGGCGTTGGGGAGTCGGTAGTCCTTCCTTCTTGTAAAATATCTATTTCTTTCCCTTTCCTATTGTTTCATTTTGATTTTTCCCCCTTTCCCCTCAGAGTGTGGGATCAGCTTCACCTCCGTCACGCCAAATAGTGTAGGTGGTGGAGTTGATTACCGCTCGCCCAAATAAACATCTTTATCTTTTGATTATTTTTTTCTGTGTGTGTTGCGAGATTTCTTGAGTTTGGGTGAATGTATATTTATTGATTGATTGTTTAGTATTTTGTATTATTACTGTTGTGTGTATATTGTGCGTGAGTTGTTTTTCCCCTCTCCAGTTTCACGGGAGACAGTGACCACTAGGGTGCTGTCTGAGGGCTTCTTTTGCTTTTCTTGATTTCGTCCACTGTTCCGGTCCTGTGTATCCTTACATTTCCTTTTCACCCCCTTTTTCAAAAACCCCTTAAAACCCTTCTCATCAATAAGCTCCTATCTAGTTTTCTTTTCAACATTTCATCTTTTAGGTAGGATTTCCGCTAGTTTGTGTTTTCTTCCCCTCTTTTTAATTGTTTGTGCTTCCATTTGTTTGTAATTTAATATTCATTATGTATAAGGCGTACATTTGTTTTGAAATTCATTGAAATTAAGTAAGAAAGAAAGACTGACAAGAACATTTAAGAACTAAAACTTTATAAAGAATTTATTTTCAGAAAACTTTATTTGTTTTTTTTTCCTTTCTTAGGAAAAAATAGATTAGCATTGAACGTCATTTTTTTTTAAAATTCCAAATTGATACCTGTTTTCGAGAACAAAATACTTCTGGAAAAATACATTCCTTGTGTTTCATTTCTACCTTGTTTTAGTAAGCTGTTTTCGTTTACACCGGAAATTGAATTCTTTATTTGTATATACTATAATTACATTTTTTGTGAAACATAAAGCGCCATCATATATCGCCTTATTTTTATTCATACTTGAAATTGTGTTGTGTTTATACTGTTGCGGTTCTTAGGATGATTTTGATAAAAATGTTCAACAAGCGGGGCGCTTGGGTTTTGATGGAGAAAACTTTAACCCAAATATGTGCAACAATGCATAGTAGGGCAGACAGGCTAAGAGAAAGAGAAGAAAATCAAAGGAAACTAGAGAGAGAAGAAAATCAAAGGAAACTAGAAAGTGAAGAAAGGAAACTAGAAAGAGAAGAAAATCAAAGGAAACAAAAAAGTGAAGAAAGGAAACTAGAAAGAGAAGAAAATCAAAGGGAAAATAGAAAGTGAAGAAAGAAGATTGCAGAGGGAAGCTGAAATTGAAGAAAAAAGACTACAGAGGAAGTTTTTAAATTGAAGAAAAAAAGACTACAGAGGGAAGCTGAAGCTGAAGAACGTCAATTTATGTTGAGGCCAGTTCGAACATGAGAATGATGCTGAATAAACAGATTACAGGCATGAGAGAACCTCCACCTGTCGGTTCCGCAAGCGCGCTCAACCGAAACAACAGAGAAACAAAGAAAAACACCCCCGAAGGTGCTGGGGAGGACCCAGATGATAGCACTGTCTTACCTGCCTTTAGCGCAGTCCCTTGTACCACACTTGGTGGCGGCCTGGCGCTGTGGTCCGGACGGATGGCGTACAGGCAACGCGCAGGACCTCCATTCAGATATCACACGGAATAAAAAAAAAAAAACTGCTTTTTCCGTACAGAGGTAAATCAGACAGCAGGATGCAACTCATAAAGCCTTTTAAAATAGCATCCCCCATGGGTGTTACCAGCCCGTATGTCATGACTGACAGAGCCCACCGGCGAAAAACACCCACCCGCCGCTGCCGAGCCACACCCCACCGACCCAACCACTCATGCTCCACGGACCGATGAAGCGCAGTGCCACTCCAGACACAGCCAGCTTTCGCCATACGGTCTTATGTGCCTCAGAGAGATTCCAAGTTGTAGTCTTCACACTGTCAAACAAGGACTTTTCCCTGTGGTCATGGGTGTCTTTTCTCACGTCACTGGACCTTTCTCCAGGGTCAGCCTAGTTAAGGCAAGAAGAAAAATAAACACCGAAGGTGCTGCGGGAGACCAGAGAAGCACTGTTCTTCACCTGCCTTTAGGGCCGCTCCAGTACCACCTTGAGGCCTGCGCTCGTGTTGACGATGGGTACAGGCACGCGCAGGCCTCTCCCTTAAGGATATCAAGGGGACATAAACTCTCTGACACAGAGGTAAATCAGGACTGCAGTCGCTGCAACTCATAACAGCCTTTAACTCGCATCCCCCATGTGGTGTACCAGCCCGTATTCATGACTGCAGAGCCCGGCGAAAAACACCACCCGCCAGCTGCCGAGTCACCACCCCAACGGACCCAACCACCCATGCCCACGGAAGATTGAGACAGTTTGCCACTCCAGACACAGCCAAGCTTTCGCCATCCGGTTCTTATGTGCCTCAAGGGAATTCCAAAGTTGTCAGTCTTTCCCAATGTCAACTGGACTTTCCCTGTCGCGGTCATATGGGTCTTCTCACCGTCCACTGGACTTTTCCAGGGTCAGCCTAGCTTAAGGGATAAAGAAGAAAAAGCAACAACCGAAGGCCCCCCCCAGTGCTGGGGAGGACCCCTAGAGAAGCTCATGTCTTTTCTCCCTGCCTCTCCCTAGCGCAGTCCTTCGCTACCACCCTTGGAGGGCCCCTGCGCTGTGTTGACGATGGGTACTGGCTCCCGCTCAGGACACCTCCATTTAAGATATCAAGGACATAACTCGTCCTGAACAGAGGATAACATCAGACTGCAGCCGATGCAACTCATAACAGCCTTTAAAATAGCATTCCCCCCCAGGCGGTCTGCTACCAGCCCGTCATTTCATGATCTTGCAGAGCCCACCGGCGAAAAACACCAAACCCTGCAGCTGCCGAGCACACCCCAGGACCCAACCACCCCCCTGCCCGACGCAGATGAAGACAGTGCCACTTCCAGACACAGCCAACTTTTCGCCATTTTATTTTTATTGACCGGTCATATGTGCCTTCTATAGAGAGAATCCTAAGTTGTAGTCTTTCCACTGTCAACGGGATCTTCACCTGTGTTCAATGGGTCTCTTCCTACACCGTCACTGGACCTTTCTCCAGGGTCAGCTCGTTAAGCAAAGGACAGAAAAACAGAAACAAACCCGAAGGTGCTGGGAGGACCCCCCGCGGGAAGCACTTGCTATTCACTGCCTTTCAAGCGCAGCTCCTGTACCACCTCTTCCGAGGCCTGCGTGTGTTAGACGATGGGTACAGGCCCCGCGCAGGCACTCCATTAAGATATCAAGGGACATAACTGCCTCTGAAACTGCAGGCTAAAATCAGACTGGCAGGATCCAACTATAAAAGCCTTAAAATAGCTATCCCATGGGTGTACAGCCCGTATTTCATGCATCCCTGCAGAGCCCAACCGGCGAAACTAAAAACCACACCCGCCAGCTGCGGCTCACCCAGGACCCATACACCCCATGCCCACGGACAGCATGAAGACAGTGCACCACTCCCAGACACAGCCACAGCTTTCGCCCTTACGGCGCCTTATGTGCCCTCACAGAGAGATATCCAACCGTTGTCCAGTCTTTCCCACTGTCAACAGGACCTTTCCCTGTGGTCAATGGCGTCTTTCCTCACCGCTCTCTGGACCTTTCTCCACGGGGTCCCGCTCGTTAAGCGCAAAGACAGAAAAAGAACACCCGAACCCGGTGTGGGAGATCGCGACCCAGAGAAGCACGGTCTTGCACTGCCTTTAGAGCAGTCCAGGGACCACATTGCCGCTGGCCTGCGCTGTGTCGACGATGGTACAGGCACGCGCAGACACCTCCATTAAGATATCCAAAGCGGACATACACTGCTCTGAACAGAGGTAAATCAGACTGCAGGAGCGCACACTCATATAACATCCTAAAATAGCATCCCCCATGGCGCCTCGTACCAGACCGTAATTATTGACTGCAGAGCCCTCGGCGAAAAACACCCCCCGCCCAAGCTCGCCGAGCACACCCACCGGCACCCAACCCACCCATGCCCACGGACAGATGAGAAGTGCCACTCAGACACAGGCCATCAGCTTTCGCCATTCGGGTCTTATTGTGCCTCAAGCTAGCGATCCAAAGGATGAAGTCTTTCACACTGCTCACAACGGACTTTCCCTCGCCGTGCCGTCATGGGTCTTTCCTCACCCGTCACTGGACCTTTCTCCCAGGGGTCAGCCTACGATATGGCCAAAGACAGAAAAAGAAAAACACCCGAAAGGTGCTGGGCCCCCGAGAGGTCCCCTGAGACCAGCCCACTGTTCTTCACCTGCTTTGAAATAAAAATTCTCACATAAAAGCAGTCCTGTATCCCACCCTTGGATGGCCTGCCGCTGTGTTGAGTGGGTAAGGCACGCGCATGACACTCCATTAAGATTCCAAGGGACAACATGCTCCGACACAGAGATCAACCATCAGACAGAGGAAGCAACTCATAACAGCCTTAAAATAGCATCCCCCATGGGCTTGTGACCTGCCCGTATTTCATGACTGCAGAGCCCGACCACCGGCGAAAAACACCATACCGCAGCTGCCGAGCACACCCCCCCTCCCCGGGACCAACCACCCCCCATGCCCCCCGAGACCCAGATGAAGACAGTGCCACTCCAGGACACAGCCACGCTTTCGCCATACGGTCTTATGTGCCCCTCACAGAGAGACACTCCCCCAAGTTGTCGTCTTGCCCACTGTCAACCGGACTTTCCCGTGGTCAATGGGGTCTTTCCTCACCGTCACATGGACCTTTTCTCCAGGGTCAGCCCTAGTTAGGCAAAGAAGAAAAGAACACCGAACGGTCCGTCGGGGATGGACCCAGAGTCACCGCATCTGTCTTCACCACCCTGCCTTAAGAGCAGTCCCTGTACCACCCTTCGTCACCCCCCCCCCCATCTCGAGGCCTGCCCGCCTGCCATGTGAGGACGATGCGGTACCTGGCACGCGCAAGGCACTCATTAAGATTATCACCGGGAATAATGCTCTGAAAGAGTGGTAAATCAGACTGCAAGCCCCACTGCAACCCTTATACACAGCCTCCTAATATAGCATCCCCCATTGGGGTTGTACCAGCCCGTATTTTCATTGACTGCAGAGCCCCCCCACGGCACGAAAAAACACCACCCGCCCTGCTGCCGACCGCACACCCCGGACCCAACCACACATTGCCCACCGACAGATGTCTGACAGTGCCATCCCCAAGACACAGCCCAAGCTTTCGCTCTTACGGGTTTATGTGCCGCAAGAGAGAATCCAAAGCGTGGCCTAGGTCTTTACCACCTGTCAACAGGACCTTTCCCTGTGGTCAATGGTCTTTCCTCTCCGTCACTGGACCTTCTCTTCAGGGTCAGCCTACGTTAAGCGAAAAAGAGAAAAGAAACACCGAACCGGTGTGGGGAGGACCCAGAGGACACCGCCACTGTCCTTCACCTGCCCTTTAGAGCAGTCCTGTACCACCCCTTGGAGCCTGCGCTTGTGTTCGACGCATGGGTACAGGCACGCGCAGGACAATCCATTAAGATATCACAGGGACATAACTGCTCCTGAACAGATGTAACATCAGGACTCGCAGATGAACTCCTTAAAGCTTAAAATAGCATCCCCATGGGCTCTGTCACCAGCCGTATTTCATGAACTGATCCCCAGAGGGCCCACGGAGCCAAAACACCCACCCGCAGCTGCGCGCACACCACACGGACCCCCAACCACCCCATGCACACGGACAGATCGAAGGACCAGTGCCCTCCAGCACCACCGGCCACGCTTTCGCCCCACTAACGCGTCTTATGTGCCCTCACGAGAGTATCCCAACAGTTGTAGTCTTTCCACTGTCTCAACAGGACTTTCCCTGTGGTCAATGGGGTCTTTCTCACCGTCACTGGACCTTTCTCCAGGGTCAGCCTATTTAAGGCAAAAGAAGAAAAATAGAAACACCGAAGGTGCCTGGGGACCGGGACCCAGAGACCAGCACTGTCTTCACCTGCCTTTAGAGCAGTCCTGTACACCCTGGAGGCCCCCCCCCCCCCCCCCCCCCCCCCCTGCGCTGTCCGGTGACGATGGGTACAGGCAGCGGCAGGACTCTCATTACAGATATCATGGGGACAGACGGCTCATGAACAGAGTTAATAATCAGCTCCGCGCAGGCGATGGCTTCTCATAAGCAGCCTTTAAAAACTAGCATCCCCACATGCGGCGTGTACCAGCCCGCGCCCCCCCCCCCCCCCCCCCCCCCTCCCCCCCCCCCCCCCCCCCCCCCCCCCCCCCCCCCCCCCCCCCCCCCCCCCCCCCCCCCCCCCCCCGCCCCCCCCCCCCTATTTCATGCACTTGCAGAGCCCCCCCGGCGAAAAACACCACCGCCCCCCCTGCCTGCAGGGCGCACACACCACGGGACCCAACCACCCATGCCCACGGACTAGATGAGACAGTGCACTCCTGACACAGCCAAGCTTTCGCCCTACGGTCATATTCGCTGCCCTCCAACGAGAGAATCCAAAGTGGTGGTCTTTCCCTCTCCCCCCGACAACAGGACTTCTCCTGTCCGCGTTCTATGGGTCTTTCCTCCACGTACCACTGGGACCCTTTCTCCACGGCGCTCAGCCTAGTTAGGCTAAAGAAGAACTAAAGAAACCCTCCCGAGGTGCTGCGGGAAGGACCCAGAGAGCACTGTCGTCACCTGTACATATTAAAAAATTTACATAGGCTTCGAGAAGATCATCACCAGTCGGTTCCGCAAAGCGGCCTCCACCCGAAAAACAGCCCGCATTTCCAAATTCCCGCCCTTCGAGGAAAAAACGTTGGATGATAGTTTTCTTTGCGATTTGAAAGTCTCCGCAACGTCTTGTGGTTGGCCAAGGAAAAGTGGCTACATCTGTATATTGCGTCGTTGTTTACGGGTAGCGCTTTGGCATTGTACCCACACACTCGCGGCGAAACAACATGTAACTTCGGGATCAATTTGATGGAGAAACTCCTCAAGAACCATTTCACCATTGTTCTGCCCGATCGTTTCTCGCGACCACAGTTCCGTTTGTGCCGCCCCTGACTACGGAGACGAATCGTTTCCCGTCGTTTCTAATCCGCCTATGAGTCCTCTTGTTTAGATCCGATGGATCGCATTTCTCAAAGTCGAACAACACTTTTCAATCTACCTGCGAGCTTCTCCTTTTAGAGTACCAACTTTTCCTGAGCCCGTGAGCATTACGACTTGGCCCAATTTCCTTATACTACCGAAAGGCAATTTGAAGCGTGAGGAAATGCCGTCAGATGGCTGATCAGTAATTGTATCGACTTTCACCCAGATAAGTGCGTGCGCTAGAAAGGACCGATTTTTTCCATCTTTTGACGTCCTCATCGCGTCATCTGGCTCATGCCCATCTGGGACAGGGAAGTTACAGGAAAGGACAATAGTCCCCCTCCGCCGTCATTTATGTGTCGCATCGGACCTCGCCCTACTTACTCTAGGATACGGACAGGGATCTTTCCGCGGTTCGAGTGACTTCTCCCAGCGCAGTACCAGTTACTCACCGCCGGAAAGACCGTTTACTCCTCAGCAAACGTTCGTGGTCGGGGCACAACGACCACCGCCGTCGACTTTTGGGGCCAGTTCGTGGACCAGAAACCGAAGTCACATAATTCGCGCAGCTGCCCGATCAGGACATATGCGATGTTTCCTATTGCGGAGTTGCCAAGCTTTCATTTGAAAAGGAATTGCCCATTTCACACCAAATGATTCAAAATCCGCATTAGTCTCCCCTGCATTGCTGAAGAAGGCCTTGTTTTGGCACCAGATCCTCTCGGTTGGTGGTCTCATGTTAGAAAACGGAAGCCATCAACGGATTGCAGATATGCCGTCTTTGCCGCCAGTCACTCGGGCTTGCACCACCGCTGTGTAAGAATAAAATCTTTCCGTGCTTCAAACACCAGCATATCTCGACACTGTCCCAAAAGTGTAGGGTCGGCGACCAGCAAGATTCGAAACGTTTCCCGCTGGCGAAAATTTCCGGTTCCCCGATACACGTACTACTCGGATTTCTTACCGCCTCGTGTCATTGATAACCCCGTCTGCGCCTTGATTTGGGCCCACACTTTGCCAGGTGTCGCTACAGTGACCTGGTGGGTGGCTGGGCGATCGTTTGTTCCTTGTCTTGTCTCAGTTCCCAGGTCAGACATCATAGAGCAGGACAGGCTTTCCAAGCCGCTAAAAGTCTCAAACTGGATGAAACTCCTGGATTAACCCGAGATCTAAAAGAAAGCGCAGGGAAAAGGACGAGAACGTGCACGACCGTACCTTTCTGCTCGCCTAAACCCAGACTGTTCACTGATTACCCACGACCCAAACCAACCGTACATATCGGGGACTCGGACATTCTCTACATGTGCTGTGCCTGGACAGGCTAACAATACCTCAGTTGTACGTTCCAAAACCACTTAGAGACACAGTACTACACCCGGCACATGATGCATTGTTTCCTCTGGGCACTGTGGAATCAACAAGGAAAATTACAAGAGAGTTCTCTGATTCTTTTTAATGGCCCCCGCGGATTTGTCATCAAAGGATGTTACAGAGTACTGCCGTCTCCATGCTGAGATCTGCCAACAAGCCATCTCAGACAGGTTCGAGTCCCATGATGCACCTGTGCCTCAAACCATGCACACTCTCATTTCCCGTCCATTTCGGCACGGTGGCTATTGATCTTCGTTGGGCCCTTTACACTGTCCTCCCTCTTCCCGGATATCGCTATATTTTAAACTTTGGTCGGTACTACACGCGACAAGGTATCCAGGAAGCGATTCCACTGCCTCAAGTAAATTGATTTACAGTGTCTGTCGCTGACAGCCTTACTTGCGATTTTTTCTCCTGAGAGGGTCTTCCCCCTGACCGAATTTCTCTCGGATTGATGAACGCAATTCATTTCCCGTCTTCCCACATGACGAGAAATCCTTACAGACTGTTGTCAATCTATTCATTTCAACCACGACCATATCATCCCAATCGAATGGCAATGGTTGAACGTTTCAATTGGAAACGTTAAAGTCCATGCGTTGAGATACGGTCTGCAATGGCAGGACCCCAAGGAAATGGATCGTTTCATACCGGCTTTGCTTTTCGCACCTACCAGGTAAAATGCGTACGAAACCGCTGGACGATTCTCCACCCATCGTGCTTCTTTTCGGACACTCACCAAGGGGTCCTTTGGACTTTACTGATGACCCCTAAGTGGACGACAAAAGGGGGGGGGGGGGGGGGGGGGGAACGGACATCCCTGACAGGTAAAACAGTTTACCAATACGTGTCATGAACCTGTCTTATCGTTTGACCGCCCCCGATACATGTGAGCTTGCTCAACATGTCAGCTGATAGAAAAACAGATGTGTACAGTCTTTGCAGATTTAGAAAAGCACAAAGGCACGTTCTTCAGTGTATTAGAGGGATAAAAGTTCTCCTGGTACCTACTCACGTCGATGAACATAACACCCACGCTTCCGGTTATGGGGAAGGTCCTTTTCAGGTGGTCGAAACAATCTTTGAGATAATTTTAACGATCAAAAATGGCCCCAAAACTGAGGCTCCGGTTCTCTCCACTATGCAAAGTTGAAGTAAGTATGTTGCAACGTACCAACTGTTGCCATCAAACCAGTCAGTTCGACATCGGCATTGTCCTATGTCAGAAACTGATGTCCAACATGGAAGCTATTTCAGTGCACTGCTTATTGTACCAATTGTAACGTCTCATGGACAGATCATCCTCGCGTTGCCTGAAACACAAGCAATGTAGGCCGTGTATCTCTTTACCCAACCTGAGATGATGTTGTACCCCTCTACTCTCGTCTGTCAACAAGGTGAATCCTATGATGAGTTGATTTTGTCGAATGATTTGTCTTCTAAGTCAAACGGAACAGCTCAATAAGAAATTCTTGAAAGACCTTTCAGACGGTGTTGACAAAGACGTTCCCCAGGTACAGTGACTGGTATGGAACCTCATTGCTTCACGTTGACTACTGACATTCAGTAGCGTAACCAAGACATACCCCCTTCCGTTTTGCAAAAAAAGAGGTTGTCGAGAGAGAAATCACAGTAATGCTGGATTTAAACACGGTCATAGAACCTTTCTACGTCTACCCGTACAGCTCACCAGTTGTATGGTGGACAATACCTGAAGGTCCCCCCCCGGTGCGTTTCCTGCATCGATTACTGGTAAGTAAATATAGATCACTGTGACTCGATGCCGAGCCCATCCCAGACATTGAAGAACTTCTGTGTCAGCTCTCCTGCAAGGCAAATTCTTATGTGAATGTAGCCACTTGACTAAAGCGATACTGGCCCAGATTCAATGGTCTGAAGCTGGAAAGGTAACACGACCCAGGCATTTCTTTATAACCCCTTTTGAGTCTCTCTCTCCCAATGGACGAAAATGCCATCTCGGTTTGCAAAATGCCCCAGGATCTTTTGTAGAATGCTGCGAAGCCCTGACATTCCATGAATGTGTTGCAGTCTGTTTTTTTGATGACATTTTGTTGGCTGCAAGGTCATGGAGTGACCTCCTTTCTAACGTTACGTCGCAGTTTTTTCCAGACCTCCAGAAGTTTTGGTTTGCCTGCTGACCATCCAAAATTCGTTGCCGGTTTTCAAACTCTCGAGTTTCTTGGGTCACACTCTGTCCAGTGGGAATAATGATGCCAGAGGGAAGAAAGTGGAAAAAGATTTTTCTTTCTTGACTTAAACCCACTACAAGAAATCAGATTCAGCGTCACTCCTTCGGATTGTGGTCTTACTCATAGGACGTTAAGTACCACTTTGGTCCCCGGACGGCTACCCTTTGACTGAACGGTACGAAAGGGATCCGAAGAACCAAAGTATTGTTGGGTCTCGATGAGTGCCAGAAGCCTTTGGAGGCTGTCAGAACACCCTAAACTCAATTTCCTGTTCCTGTTGTCTACCTCCCTCTCTAGATGGACATTATTTTGAGAACCGAATGCCTGTTCAAAGGAATGGGAGCCGGTCTGCTGCAGGATAAAAATGTCGCTTTTGTTACTCTCCCAGTGGCTCAATACGCCAGTAAGAAGTGCCTCCAAAGGGACACAGGAGCCATTATATCCACTATTGCACGTCGCGAGAGCCTTGGCGATCCTGTTATGGGCATGTGAGCAAGTTCGCCAAGGTTCTTGACTGGAAGAACAGTTTCGGTTCCAGACCTGACCATCTGGCCTTGACATCTTATTCTGCAATCCGTCACAAATACACTAACAAAGAACAGCAGGTTTTAAGGTGGTCCTTTGGCCATCTGCTGGAAGTCCAATTTACCTGTTGAACACTCGTGCCTGGAACTTCAAAATGGTCATGGCAGATTTATTGGTAAGTGTTTGAACTTATTCACTGGACAACTGAACCTGTCTTCAGGGAACGACCTATTCCTGTTTTTTGTCTTTCTAAATGAATACGGTGCTTCTGTGATCACCCTTTGACCAGGGCATTGCTATGCTACTTGACGGATTTAAATCAAGTCGGTGATTTATGCCTAATTTGGCTTGTTGAAGTGTCTATAGTTCTACAAGCACAAAATAACACTACTTAGATGTTGAAGTATTACAAATCTCTTCTTAGCTTTATTCTTTCGTAAACTACTGACACACATCATCATGTACTATTTACTGGTCTAACTTGCTTGTGAAGATGAATATGATGTATGTGTGATGAGCAAATTAACCCTTCGATAAAGGTATATAAACATGTTTTGATTGCTGCAATGAGACAAACAAATTGTTTTCATTTTGTCACTGTCAACAATGGAAAGCCATGTGACTTCTTCACATGGACTATAACTTACCATGTGGGAAAAAAACTATGTTTAAACTACTGCTATATTTTGTTTAACATGTCCTATGAGAAAACCTTTTACACTTGGAATTATTCTCATTTTCATGCAGGGTTTTCGACAACCTTGATGTGAGACAAAGATCCTCATCGGGAAAATATGTGCTTCACATTTTAATGGTCTGAACACAATTTGTACTTTGAAATTGTTAATCTCCCTAATTGTTTCCTATCCAGGTAATTTCCGTGAAATGTCTTTTGTGAGCATCGTGTGCTCACAATTCTGAATCTTTTTTTTTTTTTTTTAGAAAGACGTGAATAGTTTCTAAATATGCTATCTTCATGGTGGCACATCTGATCGCATTGAATTCTATACCGTTGTCTATTACCCTTTGGTGAATCATTTGTGATGGATTCACATTTGCTGATCATGGCTAAAGTTGGGTATTAAGTGAAGTTGTATATCCTGTAAAAAACATTTTCGGGAGACACTATTTTTTCACCCCACGGATGGGGCGGTGCTCATGTGACGCCTAGCTCACATCCAAGGCATTGTGACGCCTCCATCACCTGTAGTTAGTGATATGACCTCATTTCCCCATGCCACAAAATAAAAAGAAAGAATATTCCTGTGCCGCTTGACTAGAGCTAGTGGGCGTCCCCAATCCATGTTGAGAATGCCACTCGTAAAGAAACCCAACGTGCGTCATTGGGTTGATGTAAAGTGAACCACTGACGTGGATAGTTTAACAAGGCTGGTAAGCCGGGATGCTGGACATTGTGTTTTGATACACTGCAGTATGCACCTCACTAGGAGGACGCGGAGGAAAGAATCAGTTTTAGCCCAGCAGATGGCAATTAGAGACACGCACTGTCAGGTACGTTGGTCCTCGCTGCTGACCAGTCATTACAGGTGAGCGATAGATCGTTGGGGGACACGTACAGGGGAAACTTAAAGAAACGAGAAAGGAAGGACTTCCTGTTATATTCGGCGCCAGCAGGTTTCTTACCCACGCAACTTCTTGTGTTTTCAGCCCCTTTCATCCTTCACCTTTTACCCCTTTCGCCCCCTTCACCCTTATCTTTCACCCGTGAGCCCCGGTGGTAAAGATGGCCATGGTGTCGGGCGAACACACCGTATATGTTCAGCCAGCACAATAGGCCTCAGGACGAGGACGTCCGGAAACCTCGTATTCTCCACGTGACTAGAGACGTCGAGGGAGCCAGCGAGTCCTGGAATCATCATCACTCAGGGAAGTGAGAAGTGAGTGACGAGGAGACGGAAGTCCATATCCCAGACGGGACGAAATCGTGGGGGCGAGATGATCGTTGAGAGACGACAGGGACTCATGAACGGATGGCCAGCGAGTCTTACTTTGGATTGCAGGAATAGCATCAAGAGTGAAGACATATTTACTGCTTCCCTCGGTCTGGATTCTTGTGGGCCAATGTGTGTGTGAAGGCCGTGACTGCTCTGAAAGTCTTGCGTGAGTTAGTTTGCCTCTCCAGTGGAAAGAGAGTACATGTATATAAAATCTGTTTATAACCCATTGCTTTGATGTGAATTAGTAAACGGTTTTTTTCCCCGCAGGACGAGGGGGCGAAGAAAAACAGCTCGGTAGCTATGCGCCTCTTTGGATTGATTGCAGAAAGATTGCGTGTGCGTATGGAGTAAATGCTGTCATGAATAAAAAAAAAACACCGCGCGGTGTGCAACAAGGGACACCCGTTTCATGTGTCAGTGGTGTGTGTGTGTGCACGTTCTCTCTCGCTCTTCTCTGTCTCGGTCTAGCTACAGATAGTCTTGATAGACAGACCAATAAAAAGAGAGCATAGAACTAAGTAGGAGTATAAGGTTTACCGAATCGTTCGTAACGACGGCATGAAAACCAGCGAATTGCAGCGATTGTTGTAGCTTCACATTCCATCGCCTCCATCCATCGTCTTCCCCATCGCCTTCCCCTCCTAACTCTACCTCCCACACACCTGTCCGTGTCGTTCCCATCCGCCTACCTCCAACCTCTACCTCCACACACCTGTCCGTGTCGTCCCACCATACGCCCTCTCTACTCTACTCCACACCTCCTGTCCGTGTCGTCCCCATCGCCTTTCACCTCCACTCCTAACTCCCACCCCTCACCTGTCCCGTTGTCGTCCTTCTTACCCTGCCTCTCACTCCTAACTCTACGCCACAACCTGTCCGTTGTCATCTCATACTGGCCTTCCCTCCTCACCTCTACCTCCAAACACCTGTCCGCGCGTTCGTCCCATGCACGGCCCTTCCTCCTACCTTAACCTCTCACACCTCCCAGCTGCCCTTCACCTCCTACTCTACATCCACATAACCTGTTTCCGCATGTTCGTCCCCACTCGCCCTTCCTCCTACCTCTACCCCCCCACCCCCCACCTGTCCGCACCAAATCAGACCCTAGTAGCTCACTTCCTATGTAATTGCTTTGCATATTTAAATGAAGCCATACATCAACAATCGTCATCCCTCATCCCTTTTCCGTGTGGAAAATCTGAGTATGAGGTATATTTTATCTGCTCAGCCCGAGCATTATGACCGATGCATTCTAATAGATTTCCGTAGTAAGATGCCTGTTATTTGTAAATGAACTGACGAGCTAAATAACTCTTCAGAAACTCATTCATTCACAGTGTAACAGCTCTCTTATTAACGAACAGTGAGCAGTTTTCAGACACAGAAACTGCGCTATGAAAATGCTGTTTATTATTATCAACTATGGATGTGATGCCCACTGTTGAGTGAGGTATGAGAGAAACTGGCCTTGTGATTTTCCTCTGGGTGTCTGACGCAAAGATGGCTGAGCACTTGCAACTCGGAAGGACTCTGCCTGAAAAAAAAACTACCAAAAGGAATGAAAGACGAAACCAGTTGAAAAAAAAAGAAGGCCAACAAATGTTGGACGTTCTACAGCAATCCGCGGTCTCGTTTTCCTTCAACAGTAACGGAGATTTCAATTCGCCCTTCATCGGAAAACGCAACTACAATAAACGACTTAAATGCAGGCCTACGTGATCCAAATGACCCTCTCCCAAAAGCACTTACGATTCGCTCAAAGACAACCACCCGTTTCCTCCACAGTCAGCTGTCCTTTTGTATTCACCGCGGATATCACGCGTCTAGCATCATTTACGGAGTAGGTATGGATTTCCGATAACTCTCGCCTCCTGCACGTTGCCTGGCCAATCCCAGGGATCCCGCCTTGCATAGAAACCCGACCCTTTCTCTCGCTTGGGCTTGGGCGCCCCGCCTGTAGCAAACGAAGCTGTTATTGATCCCTGGCCATCAATGTTTGGAGCAGATAATTAGGTTTATCGGCAAATCGCGTTATTACATTAATACGGCGGGGCGAGAGCTTCCCGCGCACCGGGCAAAGCTGGACTCCAAGAGCGCAATGGTCTGGAGCAACTGCGACAGAGAGTGAAGGGGGGGGGGGGGTGGGGGGGGGGACATGCTCGGAAAAAACTGCGAGAATGGGACGACGATTAGAGGAGATCGCTGCCATGTATTAAGAATCGCTGCGAAGGTGGAGCCGCCACTGACCGGTCGTGGGGGAATGGCGCGTTGGGGGGGGGGGGGGAAGGGAGGGTGTGGAATTGGAGGGAAAAGGGGGCACTAGGAGGGACCTGGGAGAGCATGGACGGGAGGGAGAGGAAAAGACCCTTTTCTTCGGATTTGGCGGGTACAAAGAGGGACTGGGCACGGAGGGAGGGGGGGCTGGGCAGGGAATTGGGCCTTGCCGTAGTTGAAAAAAAAGAAGGAGAGAGAGGTGACGAGAAGAGAGAAAGAAAAAAAAGAGCGACGCCGGCGTCAGAGAGAGAGAGAGAGAGAAAGAAGAGAGAGAGAGTCGGAAGGCGTTGAACAAAATGGTGCGTAAGTGATTAACTCGGCACTTGTCGCTAACTCGTCAGAGACTCGGCACCTCCGCAGTCCGGCCCGTTCTTCCGTTGTCTGGGAAACCGCGATGGGGAGCACAAAAGCTGTGACAGTGGACTTTTGTCCTCTCAAAATTGAATACCCTCGGTTCGTATACTTGAGAGGGTGAAGGCTTTTGTCAAGTATGTCCTGCGGCATTTTAGTGGTCAGGTTCGGCCCGCGGACAGTGTTTCATTGGTTCTTTGCTTTTGGACTTCTGGACATTTGATTAGCAGTGTTTGTGTAAGTAGTTTTAGTATATTTCGGGGGTTTCTAACTAAGTTTGACTTTTACCTTACTTTATAGTTACACATCTTTTGATGTGTTTGTTTTTTTTCCAAATGTTCCGCAAGTTCACTCCAGAGGACGTCTGGTCGGATTTAAGGGAGTGAGTAATTTTGTTGGTTTTGGAACATGCAGAACAATCACAAGAAAACCAAACCAGCAATATTTCAAACACAACACACAACACACAACACACACAACCCACAACACCCACACACGCTCGCGCGACGCGCCCACCCACATGCCCCGCCTATTATCAAGTTCATGTGACCGATTTTTTTCTTTTCTGTCGCGACCAAAATGGACACACAACCAAATTCTAGAAGGCAGAGAGAGAGAGGGTGAGAGAGAGAGTGAGAGAGAGAGAGAGGAGAGAGAGAGAGTCGAGAGAGAGAGAGGAGAGAAGAAGCCGCCGAAGCGTAATTGCAAAATTCGTAAGTTTTATATGGCAGAGGTTGAAAATCACACCGTACATTCTTTATGGTTTTTTGTTTGTTGTTGTTTTTGTTGTTTTGCAGTTTTCTTTTATCTGGATACTTGTAATTCGACTGAGCAATAACCGTTCATTTGACTATAGACTGAGTAATAATTCGTTCTTTGACTATAGACAGAGAAATAACCGCATCATTGACTATAGGACTTCTTTGACTATACGCACTGAGAAATACGTTTTTTTGACCTACTAGACTGAGAAATAAGAGTGCATCTCTTTGATATAGACTGAGAAAGACATAATCCACGTTCATTGACTTATAGCCACTGAGAAATATCCCGTTCATTGAACATAGGAAGGAGAAATAACGTTCTTCCCCTCTCGACTAGTACCACGACGCTAATCAGGGAAATAAATATGTTAATGGTGGGGTAAATTAATGGATTAGTTTATGGGCTATTCTGACTCAACATTCCAGTTCCCGATTTGTTATTTTACTTTACAATGTTTTTTAAATCGCACGACAAAGAGGAAACACGGCCCGCGTCGAATGCGCACATTCGTGTGGGGAACACACCGTAGTTCAGCCAGCAATCAGGATCCAGGAGAGGAGTCGGAACTCGTATCTCCAGTGACAAGAGAAGTCGAGGGAGAGGAGTTGGAACTCATCATCTCTCCAGGGACAGGAGAAGTTGAGGGAGAGGAGTCGGAAGTCATATCTCCAGGACGGGAGAAATCGAGGGGGCGAGATGATGTCTGAGAGAGACAGGGAATCATGAAAGGATGGAGCGAGTCTTAATTCGGATGCAGGCATAGCATCAAGGAGTGAAAGAATCATTTATTTTCCTGGTCTGGATTTTGTGGGCCAATGTTTGTGTGAAGGCCGTGACTTTATGAAGTCTTGAGTGAGTTAGTTTGCCTCTCAGTGGAAAGAGAGCTACATGTATAAAATCTGTTTATAAATTGTTTGATGTGATTTAGTAAAGTGTTTTCCCGAAGGAGAGGGGGAGAAGAAAAAACATCGGTAGTGCGCCTTTTGGTTGATTGGAAAGATTGCGTGTGCGTATGGAGTAAATGCTGTCATGAATGCGCGTGTGCAAAAGTGACAGTGTGACAGTGTGTGTGTGTGTGTGCACGTCTCTCTCTCGCTCTCTCTCTGTCTCTGTCTAGACAGATAGATAGATAGACAGACAAATAAAAAGAGAGATAGATAAGTAGGAGTATAAGGTTCACCGAATTCGTTCGAACGATGCATGAAAACCAGCGAATATGCAGCGATTGATGTAGCTCTCACATCCATCGCTCCATTCCCATCGTCATCCCCATCGCCCTTCCCTCCTACCTCTACCTCCACACACCTGTCCGTGTCGTCCCATCGCCCTTCCCTCCTACCTCTACCTCCACACACCTGTCCGTGTCGTCCCCATCGCCCTTCCTCCTACCTCTACCTCCACACACCTGTCCGTGTCGTCCCCATCGCCCTTCCCTCCTACCTCTACCTCCACACACCTGTCCGTGTCGTCTCTACTGCCCTTCCCTCCTACCTCTACCTCCACACACCTGTCCGTGTCATCTCTACTGCCCTTCCCTCCTACCTCTACCTCCACACACCTGTCCGTGTCGTCCCCATCGCCCTTCCTCCTACCTCTACCTCCACACACCTCCCATCGCCCTTCCCTCCTACCTCTACCTCCACACACCTGTCCGTGTCGTCCCCATCGCCCTTCCCTCCTACCTCTACCTCCACACACCTGTCCGCACCAAATCAGAAGTAGCATACCAATGTAAAGCTTTGCAATTTAAAATGAAGCATCATCAAAATCGTCATCCTCATCCCTTTTACAGATGTGGAAAATCTGTGTATGTGGTATATTTTATCTGCTCAGCCGAGCATTTTGACCGATGCTTTTCCTAAATGATTTCTGTAGTAAGATAGCTGTTATTTGTAAATGAATGAGATTCTAAATAACTCTTCAGAAACTCATTCATTCACATGTAACAGCTATCTTATTAAAGAACAGTGAGCAGTTTTCAGACAGAACTGCGCTATGAAAATACTGTTTATTATTATCACTATGATGATGATGATGGTGATGAGATGGAGGAACTGGCACTTGTGATTTTCATCTGGGTGTCTGACGCAAAGATGGCTGACGCTGCAACTGAAGGAATCTGCCTGAAAAAAAAATACAAAAAGGAATGAAAGAAACAGTTGAAAAAAAAAAGAAGGCAAAAAATGTTGACGTTCTTCTGCAATCAGCGGTCTCGTTTTACCTTCAAAAGATAACGTAGTTTTCAAATCGCCCTTCATCGGAAAACGAAACTAAATAAACGACTTAAATGCAGGCCTACGTGATCCAAATGACCCTCTCACAAAGCCACTAGATTCGCTCAAAGAAAACACACCCAGTTTCCTCCCTCAGTCAGCTGTCATTTTGTATTCACAGCGGAAATCAAGCGGCTGCCATTCGAGTCGGTATGATTTCCGATAACTCTCGCCTCCTGCACGTGCCAGGCCAATCCCAGGGATCCCTCCTTGCATAAGAAACCCCGCCCCTTTCTCTCGCTTGGGCTTGGCGCCACCCGCCAGTAGCCAATCGGAGCTGTTATTGATCCTGGCCAAATGTTTGAGCAGATAATTAGCGTATCGGCAAATCGCGTTTATTACATTAATTACGGGGCGAGAGCTTCCCGCGCAACGGGCAAAGCCTGGACTCATGAGAGCAATGGTCTGGAGCAACTGCGACAAGAGTGAAGGGGGGGGGGGGGGGGGTGGATGCTCGGAAAAACTGAGCAGGAATGTGCCCGACCGTTAGAGGAGATCGCTGCCATGAATCGCTGCGAAGGTGGAGCCGCCACTGACCGGCGTGGGGACATGGAGAGTTGGGGGGGGGGGGGGGGGGAAGGGAGGGTGTGGATTGGAGGGAAAGGGGGCAAGGGAGGGACATGGGAGAGAATGGACGGGAGGAGAGGGAAAAGACACATTCTCTTCGGAATGGCGGGTACAAGAGGGAATGGGCACGGAGGGACGGGTGGCAGGGAATTTAGGCATTGCGGTGAAAAAAAAGAGAGAGAGAGAGAGAGAGAGAGAAAGAAAAAAAAGAGCGCGCGCGCGCGTAAGAGAGAGAGAGAGAGAGAAAGAGAGAGAGAGAGTCGGAAGGCGTTGAAACAAATGGCTGCGCTAAGTGATTAACTCGGCACTTGTCGCCTAACTCCGTAGAGATTCGGCACCTCCCGCCAGCCTCCGGACAGTTTCGTCAGTTGTCTGGAACCGCGTGGGAGAAAAAGCTGTGACAGTGACACTTTGCCTCCTCTCACAAATTGACATACCCTCCCGGTTTGTTCTTGAGAGGCGTGAAGGCTTTGTCAAGTATGTCCTGCCTGCATTAGTGGTCAGTTCGCCCGCGACCAGTGTTTCCATTGGTTCTTTGCTTTGGACTTCCTGGACCATTTGATTAGCAGTGGTTTGAGTACGTAGTTTTGGTATATTTCGGGGTTTCAACTAGTTTGACTTTTACTTACTTTATAGTACATCTTTGAAGTGTTTTTTTTTCCCAAATGCTTCAGCAAGTTCACTCCAGAGGACGTCATTGCGGATTTAGGGGTGAGTTATTTGTTGTTTTGAACAATGCAGAACAATAACAAGAAAAACAAACAGCAATATTCACACACACACACACACACACACACACACACACACACACCACACACACACACACACACGCTCGCGCGCACGCGCCCACACACATGCACGCATATTATCAACGTTCATGTGACGATTTTTTCTTTCTGTCTCGAAACAAAATGACACACAAATTATTGAGAGAGAGAGGGGGGAGAGAGAGAGAGAGAGAGAGAGAGAGAGAGAGAGAGAGAGAGAGAGAGAGAGAGAGAGAAGAAGAAGAAGAAGAGTAATGCTAATTTCTTTAAGTTATATGGCAGAGGTTGAAAATCACACCGACATTCTTTATGGTTTTTTTGTTTGTTGTTTTTTTTGTTGTTGTTGCCAGTTTTCTTTTATCCTGATTACTTGTAATTAGACTGAGAAATAACCGTTCATTGACTATAGACTGAGAAATAACCGTTCTTTGACTATAGACTGAGAAATAACCGTTCATTGACTATAGCCCTTCTTTGACTATAGACTGAGAAATAACCGTTTTTTGACTATAGACTGAGAAATAACCGTTCTTTGACTATAGACTGAGAAATAACCGTTCATTGACTATAGACTGAGAAATACCGTTCTTTGACTATAGATTGAGAAATAACCGTTCTTTGACTATTACCACGACGCAAAAGGGGGACAATAATATGATAATGGTGGTAAATTAATGGATTAGTTTATGGGCTATTCTGACTCAACAATCCAGTTCCCGATTTGTTCATTTTATTTACAATGTTTTTAAATCGAAGAAAAAGAGAAACACGCCCGCGTCGAATGCGCACATCCGTGTTCACGTGCGAACACACACATCGTTGTGAGCGGGAAAAAAACAATACCAGAAACAAAAACAAAACCTAAATGTGTTTTTAAATGTGTGTGTGTGTGTGTGTGTGTGTGTGTGGTAAAATCTCTCTCTCTCTCTCGCTCTATCTATCTCTCTCTCTTTCTCTCTCTCTCTCTCTCGTTCTCTCTCTCACACCACACACACACACACACAACACACACACACACACAACACACATATATATATAATATATATATATATATATATTTATAACTCACAGAAACACACACACACACACACACACACACACACACACACACACCCCACACACGCAACGCGCTCGAAACAAATTGTAGATAGTTTTAAGATTCCTCTTTAACTTGTTTTAACTATAATATATATATATATATATATATATTATATATATTTCACTTGATTAAAACACACAATGCTGCTTGGCACCGCACCTCCCAAGCCCCGCACTTGAGGTAAAAATACAAAGGACTGATAAAAACACAGTGTTGTACAGCTTCATTTTCTATCTTCACCAAATTTTCGCTCAACGAGCTTCTTCATATATATATATATATAAAATATATATATATATATTAAAATTTATATTATATGTGTGTGTGGTGTGGGTGGGTGTGTGTGTGTGTTGTGAATTTTTTGGGCAAAAAACCCCAAGCCCCAGAAGAACGCCCCCCAGGGCCCCGAAAATTTGGAAAATTATTAAGACTTTTAAGTGCGTTGTGTTTCCCTTTTTAATCTATATATAATATATATAAAATATATTATAAATATATATATATATTTATATAAAACAGGGCGCGCGCGCGCGCCCCCCGCGCACACAAAAAACCCACCCACACACACCCCACCCCCAAAAACACACACAAAAACCCCACACACACACACACACCACACACACACAAAACACACACACAACACACATGGCTGTTTTGTGTATGTGTGTGAAAATTAATTTTGGGTAAAAAATTTTTATTAGATAAATTTGGAATGGTGATGTTGCTGTAGCGAAACCCCGCCCGAAAAGGGGCCCCAAAACTTGGGCAAATTTTCCCTATATATTTAAATACTTAATTTTTTTATATTTGTGTGGGGTGTGTGTAAAAATTTAAACAAACCCTTGTCTTATGTCTTAGATTGAAGAAAAAAAAGGCGGGATATATATAATAAATTTTATATATATTTCATATATTTATTATATATATATATATATTTAAAATTATATATATATATTTGTATGTATCCAATACAAAACAAAACACAAACACCCCAACACAACAAATACGTATGTGTGTGGTGGGGTGTGTGGGTGTTTTGTGTGTGTGGTGTTTGGCGCGGCGTCTCTCCCCTCTCTCTTCTCTCCCCTCTCTCCTAAAATACATTCATATACATAGTTTTGAAAATTGATTATAGTAGTAGGGCTTTAAGAGCTGTTTCAAGACCCAAGTTTTGGGTGCCCAAAAAAAGGGATCGCCAGGGTTTGAAGACGTGAAAAAAATAAAACCCCTTCCCAAAAACAAAAGGCAAAAGAAAGAAAAAAAGAAAAGAAGAGGAGAGGGTTAAAAGGGAGAGGGGGCATGGTTAGGGGGTTTGGCATGGAAAAATAGGGGTGGGGGGAGGGGGGTTTAGGAAGGTTAAGGAAGGTGGGGGGGAATTGGGGGAATTTTAAGAGTGGGGGGGGGAAATTGGGAAAAGACTTTGAGTGGGATGGGGGAATTGGCGGGGACCAGAACTTCTTTCACAGTTAACCCCTACCGGGGGGTTTACTGGTTCCCCTTTTTAATTGTAGATTTAAAAAACTTAATAAGGGGCCCTTTTGAAAAAAAATTTTGGTCGCCCTTTTTAAAGGCCTTGGTTGCGGGGCCCTTGTTTCATACAACCTTCTTTCCCCAGCCCCGCTCCCCCCCCCCCTCCCCCTCCTCTAAGGGAGGAAAGGGAAAATTTATTTTTTTCTGAAAAATTTTCTTTTTAATTTTGGACAAAACTCCCTGTTTTATTTTATAAAAATTGCCCCAAACGAAAATTCATGTCAGCCCAATTAGGACGCTGGCTTTTCAACCATTCTGTATATGTAAGGTTTAGCTGTTGTACTCTTTCATCGGTTTCTTATCGTAAATGTCAAAAAAGTAACATGTTGTGTTTCGGCATATTTTTGTCGTATAACAACATCGCCCGTTTTCTAAAAATTGTAAGTTGATGAGATGATGACATTGATCGTTTTCAACGAATTTGTAGTGGTGAATGAGAAGCTGATGTTGCCCGCTTTCAGCAACTTTGTAATACCAAATGATAGATAATGTTGCTCAATTTAAGCGAATTTGTAGTGACATGTGACAGTAATAATGATGGTGACTTTCAGCAGTCTTGTGGTGAGTGATAATAGGTAACGCTGTTGCTTGACGTCAATGGATTTGTGGTGGTGACTGACAGCTAGTAATGCTGTTTACGCTGTCAGTGAATTCATAGTGGCGAATAACAAATGACGATGGTACTCACTTTCAACAAATTTGTAATTAATTCAGACGATGAAATCATTGGCTTTGTATAAGCTTATGCTATATGATATTGATTTTCACTCTAAACAAAAAGTTGCCATCATTGCCAGACAATGACATCGCTTGCGCTTAGCAACTATTTGCCTATGTTGTATAGCAATGCAAACTTGCATGTTGGATAATAACTCAAATTTATGATCAGTCGGTCAGACAAATAATGTTGTCGTCTTTCGGTAGCTTTGTGCTTACGTCAGATAAGAATGTGCCAGCTTTCAGCATATTTCTGCTATTTAGGCCGTATGTAAGGGAGTGGCGTTGCTCGCTTACTGTAAAGCTGTGATTATGTCACATTACAATGTTCAGTAAAGCTGTGATTATGTCACATCACAATGTTCAGTAAAGCTGTGATTAGCCACTAAAAAAAGTTTTCAGTAAAAAGCTGTGATTTTGTCACATCACAATTTTCAGTAAAGTTTTGGATTATGTAAACTCACAATGTCAGTAAAGGCTGTGTTATGTACATCACAATGTTTGTTGCTCGCAATCGGCAGATTTTCTTTTTTAGATTATAATATGTCATCTTTTTTGAAAAGGTTTATTATAATGATTTTTAAATAATTATTACTATTCATTATTATTATTTTTGTTAAAAGATTTTTTTTTCATCATTGTCATCATTATTTATTTTTGTTGTTGTTGTTTTTTTATCATTATTTTATTATTATTATTATTTTTTTAAAATGCGGGGTTTATGTGGTCTTCATTTTAAATATTTTTATAATCCCCAAGATTCGTTATCATTTTCATTTGTCGTTGTTTTTTGATTTCTTATGTTACCGCTTTCGATTTCTTAAAAATTGTTCAAAAACATTGTTTTGTTTGAATTCAAGAAATGTGCAATCATATCAAATAATCGTTTGTTGCTCGCTTTACAAATTCGTAATTTTTTTTGGGGCGTAATTTGTCTTTTTTAAGAATTTTTATTAATCAATATTCAGCTTTGCAATTTTAAACCAACAAAAAATTATGTCAATACAGAAATTTTCGCTTTCAAAAAGGGAATATTTTGTCACTCAGCATTTGCTTTTGAAAATTTGCAAATTAAGACGATCTTGCTTTCGATGCATTTTGTTTGGGGTTTTCAAAATCTTTTTCACTTTCAAAGATTTTAGTTTTGCTTTTTCATCAAACCCTTAAATTTATAAAACCTTTAAATTAGGCTCTTTTTTGATAACCTTTTTTAAATTTTCTTTTAAAAAAATTTGTTTTTGGCCCATTAAAAATTGCTCGTTTCAATTTTTTGTTTTGGTGTGTTGAAAAATCATTTCACTTTCACAAAAGTATGTTAGTTCATTTTATAACTTTTCAATTAGGCTCGTATTGTCGCCCAAGTTGTTTATAACATTTTCAACAAATGTAATTTGGCCTTTTCAAAATGTGTCAATTCCGACAATTTGTAATTTAATTCAAATTTTAAACCTGTACGCTTTTAACAATTAATCCAACAGTGTTCACATTAGAATGAAAATTTATATCTGGCTTAGGGCTTTCAAAAAGAAAAAAGAAAAGAAAAAGGGAAGAAAAAAAGAAAAAAAAGAAAGAAGGACTGCATCCAAATGGTGAAGAGTTTCAATTCGAACAGAGAGGGTAAGTGGTCGGCAGGGGGTTATACAACTCGAAACATTCAGGGGGACGGAGGTGTTCGGGTGGTGGGTGAAAAAGAAGGAGAAGGGGAAGACGGGCGTGAAAAGCATGATGGAGGGTAAAGGGTATGTAGTGTGTGTGGGGTTGGGTGAGTGAGGGATGAAGGAGAAGGGAAAAACGGCGTGAATAGCAGGAATTTGGGGGGGTAAGAGAGTATGTTTGTGGTGTGGGGTTTGAGTGAGGGAATGAGAGAAGGGAAACGGCGTGAATAGCAGTGAATGGAGGGGTAAGAGGGGTATGTAGTGGGTGGGGGTGGGGGGGTGGGGAATGAAGAAGGGAAGACGGACGTGAATAGCAGTGAATGGAGGGGTAAGAGAGTATGTGTGGGTGTGGGGAAGAAGGATGATCATATCTCTCCACAAAATCGGGAAACTTTCTTAAACCCTTTCTATCTCTTATTTCCATTTTAAAAAATAATATATAATATATATATATATATAATATATATATATATATGTATATAATTTATATATATATAATAATATAAATATAATATATATTGAATGCTTGTCTCCCCCTTTTCTTCGTTTATAATTTATATATATATATATTATATATAATTAAATTTTATATTTATAAAAATTTTTTTTAAAAATATTTATATATATATATATTCCCGGGGAAACCCACGCAACGGCGTAAGGATAGGCAAATGTCGTGGAATTAAAAGCATAATTATAAAATTTGGGCATAATGATGGAAATTTTACCACTTTGACAGTTTTTTTTTGATCTGCTGAATGTCAACACCATCACACACACACATACACACACACACACCCCACACACCACACACACACCACACACACACACACGCACAACACACACACGCACACACACACACACACCACACACACAACCACACACACACACACCGCGCACGCACCATATTGGGTAGTAGGTATTTAGAGAGAAGAGAGAGAGAGAGAGAGAGAGGAGAGAGAGAGATGGCAGCAATAGTTACGGCTCCTCTCCTCTCTCTCACACCACACACACCACACACACCACCCCACCACACCACACCTGAACACACCACACCACACAACACCACCAACCAAACAATACACACACAACACGCGCGCGCGCGCGCAGAGCACGCATACCAACCCGGCCACACCACGCACACACAACACATCACACACACAACACCAACAAGCAGAGACTGCACCACACACAACACACACCACAACAACACCCCAAACACACACAAAACTGCACACACATCACACATCACACACAACACACACCAAACACAACATCCAACAACACACAAGACGGCTGCACACACACCCCACACACAAACACCACACACCACACATACACATCCACACACACACACCCAACACACACACAACAAAACGAGAAGAGAGAGAGAGTGAGGAGAGAGGGAGGAGAGAGAAAAGGAGAGAGAGAATGTACACCAGTATACACCCCAACCCACACACCACACCAACCACACCACAACACAAACACAAATATTGGACAGCAGAAAAAAAAGATGAGTTTTAATTTAAAACCGCCCCTTTTTTCCCCTCTCTCTCTCTCTCTCTCCTTCTCCTCTCTCTCTCTGTCACACAACGGCTGCACACACACACAACACACACCAACCCACACACCACAAACACACACAGTGCCCCACACCACACACACAACACACACACAAAACCAACACGGGCCCGCACGCACACACGCAGCATGTACACGCCGCACGCACGCAGGGGCCCACCCCCAAAACCACACCCCACACACAACACACACACAACCACACACGCACGCACGCACCTGCACAGAGAGAGAAGAGAGAGGAGAGAGGGGAGGGGGAGGAGGAGAGAGAGAGAGAGAGTCCCCACAGCCCCAACACACACGGGCCAAACGTTGAAGTTTTTTGAGCACTTTTTTTCTTTTTGAAAAAAAAGAAAGTTGATATAAAACGCTTGCTGTTATATTTTTTTTCTGTTTGGGGTTTTCTTTGCTTTAGTAGGTAGATAGATGATAATGATTGAGGGTGGATTTTGTGTGAATGCCACGCTTGGTTTTGTATGGAAGTTTTGTAAAATGTAGTGTGATGTAATGTAAATAGAAATGTAAGGTGTATGTAATATATCTAATTTAAACGATGTATATGTATATATAGGAAGCACTTGGCTTTTAAAAAATTTTGTAGGTCGTTTTACTTTTCCTTATAAAATCCTATTTCAAACTTTTTATATATTATATATATTTATATATATATATTATATATATATATATAATTGTGTGTGTGTGTGGTGTGTTGGGGGTGTGTGTGGGATCCCCTGAGTTGTATGAATGTGTGTGTATGTTTGTATATTTATTTAAAATTTTTTATATTTATTATTTGTATTTTTAAAAATATTTATAATTTTTAAAAACACCAAAATTTTTATTTATATAATATATATATATATATTTATAATACATTTATAACAAGCTTGCTCTTTGTTTAAAATTTGGGAAATAGGGGGGGTAACATTCATATCTGCGGGTGTAATTCTGCCTAACTAACAGTATTGCTTGAGTAGTGAATGGGGAAAAAATTTACTAAAGCTTCTCAAAATGGCCTTCAGCAAGCTTATTTGTCTCCAAGGGGGGGGCAATCTCCCCTGGGGGGGAAACTCATAAATTTTAACTCCTTCAATACCGTATTTCGAAAACCCGATTGTTTTTCCCAGTGAACGCGGAAGTGGGATTTGACTCCTCTGCCTTTTCGGGTTTTAAAAAGAATCTATCCCAGAAAAAGGCGGTGTTAAAAATGTTTCTAAAAAGAAAATGCTAAAAT
>CM031613.1:65149362-65151862 GCA_018398815.1 Conus ventricosus
AAGGAAGGGGGAGAAGAAAAAACATGGTAGTGCCAAGTGTAACGGGTGTGCAAGTGACAGTGTGACAGTGTGTGTGTGTGTGTGCACGTCTCTCTCTCGCTCTCTCTCTGTCTCTGTCTAGACAGATAGATAGATAGACAGACAAATAAAAAGAGAGATAGATAAGTAGGAGTATAAGGTTCACCGAATTCGTTCGAACGATGCATGAAAACCAGCGAATTGCAGCGATTGATGTAGCTCTCACATCCATCGCTCCATTCCCATCGTCATCCCATCGCCCTTCCCTCCTACCTCTACCTCCACACACTGTCCGTGTCGTCCCCATCGCCCTTCCCTCCTACCTCTACCTCCACACACCTGTCCGTGTCGTCCCCATCGCCCTTCCCTCCTACCTCTACCTCACACACCTGTCCGTGTCGTCCCATCGCCCTTCCCTCCTACCTCTACCTCCACACACCTGTCCGTGTCGTCTCTATGCCCTTCCCTCCTACCTCTACCTCCACACACCTGTCCGTGTCATCTCTACTGCCCTTCCCTCCTACCTCTACCTCCACACACCTGTCCGTGTCGTCCCATCGCCCTTCCCTCCTACCTCTACCTCCACACACCTCCCATCGCCCTTCCCTCCTACCTCTACCTCCACACACCTGTCCGTGTCGTCCCCATCGCCCTTCCCTCCTACCTCTACCTCCACCACCTGTCCGCACCAAATCAGAAGTAGCATACCAATGTAAAGCTTTGCAATTTAAAATGAAGCATCATCAAAATCGTCATCCTCATCCCTTTTACAGATGTGGAAAATCTGTGTATGTGGTATATTTTATCTGCTCAGCCGAGCATTTTGACCGATGCTTTTCCTAAATGATTTCTGTAGTAAGATAGCTGTTATTTGTAAATGAATGAGATTCTAAATAAACTCTTCAGAAACTCATTCATTCACATGTAACAGCTATCTTATTAAAGAACAGTGAGCAGTTTTCAGACAGAACTGCGCTATGAAAATACTGTTTATTATTATCACTATGATGATGATGATGGTGATGATGATGGAGGAACTGGCACTTGTGATTTTCATCTGGGTGTCTGACGCAAAGATGGCTGACGCTGCAACTGAAGGAATCTGCCTGAAAAAAAAATACAAAAAGGAATGAAAGAAACAGTTGAAAAAAAAAAGAAGGCAAAAAATGTTGACGTTCTTCTGCAATCAGCGGTCTCGTTTTACCTTCAAAAGATAACGTAGTTTTCAAATCGCCCTTCATCGGAAAACGAAACTAAATAAACGACTTAAATGCAGGCCTACGTGATCCAAATGACCCTCTCACAAAGCCACTAGATTCGCTCAAAGAAAACACACCCAGTTTCCTCCCTCAGTCAGCTGTCATTTTGTATTCACAGCGGAAATCAAGCGGCTGCCATTCGAGTCGGTATGATTTCCGATAACTCTCGCCTCCTGCACGTGCCAGGCCAATCCCAGGGATCCCTCCTTGCATAAGAAACCCCGCCCCTTTCTCTCGCTTGGGCTTGGCGCCACCCGCCAGTAGCCAATCGGAGCTGTTATTGATCCCTGGCCAAATGTTTGAGCAGATAATTAGCGTATCGGCAAATCGCGTTTATTACATTAATTACGGGGCGAGAGCTTCCCGCGCAACGGGCAAAGCCTGGACTCATGAGAGCAATGGTCTGGAGCAACTGCGACAAGAGTGAAGGGGGGGGGGGGGGGGGGGTGGATGCTCGGAAAAACTGAGCAGGAATGTGCCCGACCGTTAGAGGAGATCGCTGCCATGAATCGCTGCGAAGGTGGAGCCGCCACTGACCGGCGTGGGGACATGGAGAGTTGGGGGGGGGGGGGGGGGAAGGGAGGGTGTGGGATTGGAGGGAAAGGGGGCAAGGGAGGGACATGGGAGAGAATGGACGGGAGGGAGAGGGAAAAGACACATTCTCTTCGGAATGGCGGGTACAAAGAGGGAATGGGCACGGAGGGACGGGGGCAGGGAATTTAGGCATTGCGGTGAAAAAAAAGAGAGAGAGAGAGAGAGAGAGAGAAAGAAAAAAAAGAGCGCGCGCGCGTAAGAGAGAGAGAGAGAGAGAAAGAGAGAGAGAGAGTCGGAAGGCGTTGAAACAAATGGCTGCGCTAAGTGATTAACTCGGCACTTGTCGCCTAACTCCGTAGAGATTCGGCACCTCCCGCCAGCCTCCGGACAGTTTCGTCAGTTGTCTGGAACCGCGTGGGAGAAAAAGCTGTGACAGTGACACTTTGCCTCCTCTCACAAATTGACATACCCTCCCGGTTGTTCTTGAGAGGCGTGAAGGCTTTGTCAAGTATGTCCTGCCTGCATTAGTGGTCAGTTCGCCCGCGACCAGTGTTTCCATTGGTTCTTTGCTTTGGACTTCCTGGACCATTTGATTAGCAGTGGTTTGAGTACGTAGTTTTGGTATATTTCGGGGTTTCAACTAGTTTGACTTTTACTTACTTTATAGTACATCTTTTGAAGTGTTTTTT
>CM031613.1:65164362-65184362 GCA_018398815.1 Conus ventricosus
CACACAAACACACACACACACACACACACACACACACACACACACACACTTGACTAAATGACCATCCACTCATCACAAAAGAAGATAGTAACACAAAACAAGGAAACTTAGTACTACTGTCATTTAGTTCCTCTCTCTCTCTCTCTCTCTCTCTCTCTCTCTCTCTCTCTCTCTCTCGTATTGATATCAAATACTTTAGCAAGGACAATAATAGTTCTATCATTATCAGTTGACAGATTTCTTATACCGCTTACTACAGGCTCGATATGAGTCATATTGAAAAATTAATATTTTCGGCGAATGGAGAGAGAGAGAGAGAGAGAGAGAGAGAGAGAGAGAGAGAGAGAGAGGAGAGAGAGAGAGAGAGAGAGAGAGGGCAGAGCGAGATGCTCTGGGTACGATTTTTTTTTTAAATCATACTTCTTGAACATAGTCGAAATAAACCATCTGTGAGCGTGTTTTTTTCCTCAAAGTAATTCAACTGGTTGTTCAATCTTAGTTTCAATATTTTCTGTTTCCTTTCATGCTATTTTACACTCGCTTCATTTCATTTCATTTGATCCTTTTCTGTTCTATTCTGCCTCTTTTTCTCCTACTCTTTCCCTTTTCCCTTTATCTTCGTTACTTCGCATCAAAATACAATTCATTTAAGACAGTCTGTCAAATTTAGAAAATAAAATGCAACATAATGGATTTCTTTTTTTCAGGCACAAAGCACAGCAAAATAAACTAAAGAGAAAAGAAGTAAAATGAAGAATTGTCTGACCACTCAATGTCCAGTACGCGGTTATTTTGCAGTCACGTTGCACTCACTGTGAAACATCTCCTTTTACAGTGTTCAGACTTGCACGATGTGAGACATAAACACTTTCTTCTTCTTCTTCCTAAAATACTGGTTCACTCAAAAACGAGTCGGTCACCCGCGCGCATGTTAAAAAGTAACATAAAATAACATAAAATAGTGCGACTCAGTCTGTTGGCCTCTGGAGCAAATTTGGCAACAGGGGGTCGCACTCGATATTCAAGAAGTTAAAAGCAATGGCCAGATTCAGGCCCAGGTAACCATAAAATATCTGGGAAGTTAAAATAGGAAATCGTCAATATGCAGATCTCAAAACTGTCGTATCAATTTGCTTATTGAATGAGACTGCATTTGTGGCTATCTTGATGGCACCCGGCAGTGAGTTCCACAGCCGTACAGAACTGGGATAAAATGAATGTAAGTGGCTGTCAATATTTGATGCAGGTATGGTATAACATTGACCGCCACTCCTGGTGCTACTTTTATTCAATACTAGTTGTTCCATTGGAATATCAATTAGATTAGCTCTGCCTTTGAAGAAGATATTAAGTTTGATAAAAGCTCTTCTCTCTTCTAAGGGTTTCCATTCTAATTTCCTCATGTTCTTCCTAGTATTCCCCTTTTCTCTGATATGGTTCCCTGTTACGAACCGTGCTGCTCTCTTCTGAATCTTTTCGAGGTTATCAATGTCCTTTAGATGGTAAGGATCCCAGACTGAGCAACCATATTCCAGTACTGGTCTAACCAGTGTTTTGGAGCAGTCGTCTTTAACCTTTTGGGGGCAGTCGTTGATATTCCTGTATAAGAAAGCTAAGATGTTATTTGCTTTCTTACAGCAGACTACATGAAAAGCTTCTTCAGAGATGTTCCACCTGACGTGATCTGAATTTCATCTGATCAAAGATTTTACGGAAGATTTTAAACAAAATTTCTGGTGCGTTTTTAGGTGTATTTTGAAGAGGTGTGTGAATTTTTTTTTTTTGATGACTTGTGAGTTGACTTCAACGTGGTGACATCCCTGATATGGCCTGGGCTATTAGCAACATAACCATACCCTTACTAGTTATGAAATTTCATTTGTTGGCGGTTCAAAGACACTTTCTGACTTGCGCGCGCGCTTCAAAGAGAGAGCGAGAGAGAGAGAGAGAGAGGAGAGAGAGAGAGAGAGAGAGAGAGAGAGAGAGAGAGAGAGAGAGTGAGTGAGTGTGTGTGTGTGTGTGTGTGTGTGTGTGTGTGTGTGTGTGTGTGTGTGTGTGTGTGTGCCCAATGTACACAATTATGGTTTTTTTCCTCTCAGATAAACACTAGAGCACTGAGCAAAATCTTGAAAAAATGTATATCTCATTTTCCGATCATACAATGGAACATGTCCACATCATCCGCTTGATATCTCAATTTGAATGTTAAAAGCCACCACAAAAGATAAAATGCATGTACGTAAGTACACAGGAATCGAAAAAGAAATCTGAACAGACCCACAGATAAACATTAAACAAATAAACAGATAAATAACACCGTCAGAGATCACTTGGCCTGGCGCATCTTTCCTTGGAACTGCTTCATGTGAGAACCTCATCAAAAACATCGAACTGATGAGGAATTTAGGACTTTATTTACAGGAGCTGCGACCCTCCCCACCAATTCGCGTACTCCCCCCCCCCCCCTCCCCTCCCCTCCCGCCGCCTCACTCCCCTTCTCTTGCCTCCAGCTTCCACTTTCTTTCCTTCATCCTGTCCCACCACCCCTTCCTCCCTCCTACACACGCTCCCCTCTCTGCCCCTCCCACACCCTTCCTCCCTCCTACACACGCTCCCTCTCTGCCCCTCCACCACCCCTTCCTCCCCCTACACACGGCTCCCCCTCTGCCCCTCCCACCACCCTTCCTCCCTCCCTACACACGGCTCCCCCCCTCTGCCCCCTCCCACCACCCCTTCCTCCCTCCCTACACACGGCTCCCCTCTCTGCCCCCTCCACCACCCCTTCCTCCCTCCCTACACACGGCTCCCCTCTCTGCCCCCTCCACCACCCCTTCCTCCCTCCCTACACACGGCTCCCCTCTCTGCCCCCTCCCACCACCCCTTCCTCCCTCCCTACACACGGCTCCCCTCTCTGCCCCCTCCCACCACCCCTTCCTCCCTCCCTACACACGGCTCCCCTCTCTGCCCCCTCCCACCACCCCTTCCTCCCCCTACACACGGCTCCCCCTCTCTGCCCCTCCCACCACCCCTTCCTCCCTCCCTACACACGGCTCCCCCTCTCTGCCCCCTCCCACCACCCCTTCCTCCCTCCCTACACACGGCTCCCCCTCTCTGCCCCTCCCACCACCCCTTCCTCCCTCCCTACACACGGCTCCCCCTCTCTGCCCCCTCCACCACCCCTTCCTCCCTCCCTACACACGGCTCCCCCTCTCTGCCCCCTCCCCCCACCCCTTCCTCCCTCCCTACACACGGCTCCCCCTCTTGCCCCCTCCCACCACCCCTTCCTCCCCCTACACACGGCTCCCCCTCTCTGCCCCCTCCCACCACCCTTCCTCCCTCCCTACACACGGCTCCCCCTCTCTGCCCCCTCCCACCACCCCTTCCTCCCTCCCTACACACGGCTCCCCCTCTCTGCCCCTCCCCCCTCCCCTTCCTCCCTACACACGGCTCCCCCTCTCTGCCCCTCCCCCTCCCCTTCTCCACCTCACCCCCACCAAAAAAAATCTTTTTTTTGTGGTCAAATCTTCGTCAGGTTTAGTACACCATACTACTCTCTGTTTCACAGCGCTATGCAGATGCACGTGCCACACAACACTGCGTTCAAAATGCAATGCAATAAAATAATTAAATAAAAAGAAATCGGAAGTGCTCTCAGGAGAGCGCAGATCTCTACACCGTCGAACGGATCTCGGTCCCACGCTCTGATCCAGATCCTTGCCAAATTGTTTAAGCGGAGGGGGGGGGGGGGGGGGGGGGGGGGAGGAAGGCGGGGGAAGCAGGGCCAGGGGAGGGGAAGGAACAAGGAGAGGGGAATGGAGGGGAAAGATGGCAGAGGAGTTGCGGCGAGGCCATTATTGCTAGGGAGGAAAAGAACAAGATATCCGGAAGACTTCTTTTTTTCTTTTTTTTTTACTTTACTTTTTGTGTGTGACTTAGCTGAGGAAGTCAGTCCATGAGTGAACAAGTTTTGTTTTACCCCAGGAGCACATCAGTAGTTGTGGGCTGCAAGAGTTACTTCTCGTGTGCTTTTTTTTCTCTTTTGTTTCGTTTTTTGTTTTTGTTTTGTTGTTGTTGTTGTTGTTAAAGTAAAACATGGAAAAAATACGAAACGTCAGCACCTATATCACCAGGAAAGTTTATAATTCCATGAAAAGTATATACTAGTTCATAAAATATCTATCTGTTCATGAACAATAACATCCATCACAGAGTTCACGTTTAGTGGAAACTTTGTAACAATCCTGCTGACCGAATCCCGGCTCCCCCGTTTGATCCACAGCAAACTTCTATGTCCTCAACCTTTGGCCGTTTTTCACCTTTCCACTGAGTTTGTTGCCAGTCGCTGTCGTAGTTTTTGCTTAAACTTGCTGAAAGAAAGAAAGAATGAATGAATGAATACTTTAATTTAATGTCTGTTCACAAGGATAGTGATTTTTAGACACTTGCTGAAAGACGAACAAACACGGGTGAAATCATAACCTTCTTGACGGAGAAAGGATTCCCTGAAATTGTATTGTGGCTTGTTTTTACTGCTGCAGATGTTCTTTTTTTTTTCGTAGTTCCTTTCCAGACCTCTCTCTCTTTTCAAATCAAATATATAAATAAAATTAAAAAAAACTCCTCTCCAGATTTTTTTCTCTCGTGATTTCGAAGATACTTCCAACAAATTTATTATAAGTCACATCCCCCCCCCCAAAAAAACAAAAAAGGTTGAATGGATGAATTAGTAAAAGTAAGTAGAAGTAATGGAGATCATGTAAGAGACGTTTTAGGGAAATAAACAACACAGATGTAAACAAAGATGGATCTTGACGTTCTTAAAATCATCATCATCTCACACACACACAACAGTGAATCTAAGACAACAGCGTGGACGTTAGTAGTGAACTCGCGTTCAAGATACCGGTGGGTGTAGCAGGCCCCAATCTACCCGTCCAGAGTAGGTCCCCGTATACAGTGGCAATATATATCCGGGTATAAACTAGCCTAGGCTACTTTATGCCCGGGGTATTGTTTAATCTGGGCCAGTTTGTATCCTCTGGGCTAGTCTATACCCCCGTCCCCCTTCTTTTTTCCCTAAAATGCACAGATTTTTAAAGGGTGTGAATATCTTCAATAAATACAACTTTAGAAAGTGACCAGGTGAACTGCTAGGTAGATATTTTTACATAACATTTACCCTACCAATGAAATTTTATTCGGAATGGGAAAAGTTCAAAGCAATTAGTGTACTGTTTCTTGGATGAAATCATTGTCTTAATACAACTGTAAAATTACAAATTGAAAAATCTGGATATGGAACACCATTTGTAACTAATGTTATGTTTGAGCGTGATGTTTGTTTCTAGAGACATCGAGTTTCTTCGGTGTTCGTTGATTGCTTTTGAATGAAGATATGCTTTGAATAGTTTCCTAGGTAATGAAAAAATGTAAGGAAAGAGAAAGAAAAGAAGAAAGAAAGAAAGAAAGAAAGAAGAAGAAAAGAAGAAAAGAAAGAAAGAAGAAAAGAAGAAGAGAAGAAGAAAGAAAGAAAGAAAGAAGAAAGAAAGAAAGAAAGAAAGAAAAGAAGAAGGGAAAGAAAAAGAAAGAAGAAAAGAAGAGAAAAGAAAGAAAGAAAAAGAAGAAAGAAAGAGAAAGAAAGAAAGAAAGAAGAAGAAAGAAAGAAGAAAGAAGAAAGAGAAAGAAAGAAAGAAAAGAAAGAAAGAAAGAAGGAAAGAAAGAAGAAAGAAGAAAGAAAGAAAGAAGAAGAAAGAAAGAAAAGAAAGAAAGAAAGAAAGAAGAAAGAAGAAGAAAGAAAGAAAGAAAGAAAAGAAAGAAAGAAAGAAAGAAAGAAAGAAAGAAAAAGAAAGAAAGAAAGAAAAAGAAAGAAAGAAAGAAAGAAGAAAAGAAGAAAGAAGAAATGAGAAGAAAGACTAAGAACAGTTAATGAGAAAGAAAGAAATGAAGGAAAATTAAGTACATCAATACTGCACTAAACAGTTAATGAGAAAGAAAGAAATGAAGGAAAATTAAGTACATCAATACTGCACTAAACAGTTAATGAGAAAGAAAGAAATGAAGGAAAATTAAGTACATCAATACTGCACTAAACAGTTAATGAGAAAGAAAGAAATGAAGGAAAATTAAGTACATCAGTACTGCATGAGCGCGTGCAAACACACACACACACACACACACACACACACACACACACACACACACACACACACACACCAGGAAATGATGGTTTAAAGATTTTATCGTAGAGACTTTTGGTCAAAACTAAACTACTCTCTGTTTAAAGCAGTAACAGACAGTTGAGAAGATGAAATGGTCTCATTTTCAACCGAAAAGGGCATAATTATCCTTATGCATGAAGACAAAAAAAAATTACAATTACCTATCCGGATATAGACCATTACCTTAACTAATAATAAGAGAACGGAACTGCATCATTATTAATTTCTGGAATGTAATTGCTAGAGCCCATGTTATGATTTTGAAATCTCGAAAGCCTTCCTTGAAACGAAAAACGAAAACATCCAAGAATGACCGTAGCAACGAGCGAACAAGGAACAAAAGAATGAATAAGCTGTGTAAACGACAATCACAAGTAGTCTTGCACCTGCAAGGAAACAACTACAAGAAAGACGTGGGGAAAGACTGCAAGTATAAATGTGTGTGTTGCGCGCACGTGTGTGTGTGTGTGTGTGTGTGTGTGTGTGTGTGTGTGTGTGTGTGTGTGTGGTGCACAAAACTATCTGCAAGCTTACAAAATCGTGCGCATATAATCAAAAGCATATACACGTATATAAATCACCTCCGCAAATATGTGTAGCTACAGAAAGAATAAGCAAAGATACAGCGAATAACGACCTCCCCCCTCCCCCCCCCCCCCCCACACACACACATACACGCCCCATCCCCGAAAGGAAATGTAATAAGTTAATGAATAAAAGAATGAATGAATTAGTTAAAACTTCTATGCATGAACTAGAAACAATACTAAATAACTATATTAAGAGAGAACCGGCCACTGATGAACCGACACAGGCTAAAAGGGGAAAAAAGGACAGAGATTGAAGAAAGCGGGCGCCGGAGGAGGCGGAGAGGGGGGGGGGGGGGGGGTGGCCGGACTTGTGGACGGGGTCGGAAGAAGCTGGAAGATGAGGTGAGGTATGAACTAGTTCCTTATATTGAATTCTTTTTCAAAGATTGATTGCAATGAGAATGCAGACCGTGTCTTTTTGAAAATACTGATAGACATTTTTCCAAGTAATAAAATTAGATTGATACATTCATATTTTCCACTCGGGTCGATTAACTGTTCACACCAAACACAACATCAGTGACTGATAGCATTAACCTAATATGTGTGTCTGCATACATTTTTTGCTCGATAAAATTCCAAAAAATGTTTACAACTGGGCATTTAAAGAAAAAAGTATTCAATTGAACCCACCGTATCAATACAATATGAGCATTGATTATTTTCTCTTATTTTCATTTTACTCAACATTATATTTGTCGGATAAATATTATGTAACACTTTCCAGTGAAGAACTCTAAGTCTTACTTCTTTTGTGGTTTCTTTAGCCCTAGACCAGGCAAGTTTGTTTAGAATGTAATCGATTTTCCTTTCCCAGAAATAATGGAACGTTGGTAGATTTGTTACGTTGTTTTTTGATAGCAATTTCCTGATGTTCTTTGGTTTCGTATCAAAATGTTTTTACATTATAGTCCTGTCGGATTGTGTATAGATCTCCTCTCTCTATCCACTGAATCCCTCTTTGGGAACAGAGTTAATAAGGGCATTATATTTAAAAAAAAAAAAATGAAAGCCTTGCTTCGCACAATCATATTCTGTACTTCCTCAAGAGACAGAAATCTATGTTTGTTCTGATGGAGTCTGATGCATTGGAAATTACCACGTTTATTTCCTTTTATTTACTTATAGTTTTGTTATCTAGATAACATGCAAATATGTCTTTCCAGAAATCATTTTCAATTCTGTCAATATCCTACACATCCTTTTCTCCCAGTGTTTACATTGAAAAAAACCATCCCCATTTGCCAGTCTATGTAAATGCCACAACGGGATCAGCCTCCAGTTTTCATTTTCTTCGGCGCTGTATAATTTACCTATCCATTGTAAGTTCAGAGGCCTCTGGAACTGAAACATATTCATCATGTTCAGACCACCTTCGTCCACGTTTGATTCCATTACTTTCCTCTTCACTTTCCTGTTGCCAATTTTTTTTCCCTGCCATACAAATCGGTATAACGCTGTATTAATGTTATGCAGCACTGCATCTACAAGACCAATAGACTGCATTACATAAACAAATTGACTTATCAGGAAAGTTTTTATAACAACCATTTTACCTTGAATAGAGAGGTCTCTCGTTTTTCAACTGTTTATTATGTTATTCATTTTATCGATTCTTGCATTCTTCAGACCGCTCGTCATTTGTTCCACTGTCACCATACCTTCACATGAAACAGCTTCAATAGCGCCTAGTCAAGGAAAGTTTTCAGTTTTTATAGATGTGTTGCTGCCCTAACGTCTTTTTTCTACATCTTCTTGAATAAATAGTTTCCTAAAGAATGAAACTTGTTCTTCAAAAAGTTCTGTCTGATCTGTAATTATCTCACCTGAATCTTTGGTCCATCTCGTCATTACTTTCTTCTTTCATGGGCCTTTTCTAGATTGCAAAAATGTTTTGTATTCCTTTCACCTTCTTCAATCCATTTCATTCTCGCTCCAATTTGCGCTGCTCTCGTTCTTTCAACCAGCAAGAACTCTATTTCTTGTTTTAGACTAAGATACTGTTTCTGTACCCCTACATCAGAGTGATTGCTGGGTAACGCCTTTTCTTTTTCCACAAGCTGTGCGTTCAGACGATACTCACGATTTTTTCTTTTGTATGCAAGTGATTTTCCATACTCAGTACAAAAAGTGTGAATATCAACTTTACATATATCCACCTACGTATATGAAAGAAAACAAAACATCATCAGGAACATGATTGAGATGCTTGTCTAATAAATCGTTCGTTTCTGCAACAGACTTGGTATCTTTTAAAAAGCTGTTGTTGAATCTCCAGTATCCCGAATCTCTCAAAAATTACCGTTGTTCAGTTCCGTCATGAGAGCTTTGTGATCTGAATGCACGACCGTCGTGAGTTCACTCGAAACACACAAGGGTAGCATTTCCTCTGAGACAAAACAGTAATCCAAACGTCGAGCAATAAAGGGTTATTCTTACTACATGAGAAATCTTTTTCTTCAGTATGAAAAACTCTGCAGATTCTGTCTAAAACCAGCACAATATCTACGTTACCATTAAAAAAAATTTTAATATTAGAATCATCTCACCTTGACTCCTGTTCGTGCCCTCATTATAAAATAATATTCCTCCCCACTGTTTTTCCCATAACAACTCATCGTTATCGGTTACATGGGCTTCTTGTAAACAGGGGATATCAATTTCATTACTTTTTAGATAATGAAAAATAGCGGCTCTTTTAAATCTATTTCTAAGACCTCTTACATTCAAAGAACAAATACGTAGTTTGTCCATTAGAAAGCATTGTACAGATACAGATCTATATCACACAACACTTCTCCCACATTCCATGCTCAATGTCCGTAAGTCAAGCGAGGCCGAAACCACGAGGTCTGTCCGAGGAGGCAGGGCGTCTACCCACACTGATCGCTTACCTCAGTGTTGTCACTGTTAGGAGCCTGACGGGTGGATTTACCACTGTCCTTTTTCGGGTGCTTACCCTCCCCATTATCTCTTTAGGACTGAACCCCTCCTTAGATCTCCGATGTTTGGGGATCTCCGATCTGCGCCGGGACAGGCTGTCCAGCTCCAGGGAGGAGAGAGCGTGGCCTGACGCTCGCTGGGAGCGCGGTCCTCCGTCTGTGGCGGTCGTCGGGCTGGTCGCTCTCCGTCGCCGCGGTGACTCCAACTCCGAGCGTGTCCTCCCCGTTGTCGGCTGAAGTCTCTGGGCAAGAAGGATCCCCAGGCTTGTGACCTTGCTGTTTACATTGTCGTCAGACAACGTCTTCAGTGCACTGCGACATATGGTGGCGAGAGCAGATTACTGTTGATTTTTTTGTCACTAGTTTTTGCTCTTTACGATACGGGGTCGCAGTGAAAATACTGACCTTGAGCTGTTTGTCCAAAGGAGTAGGAGGGGACCGAGATGAACACAAACCTGCGCCCTGCCAAAAGACGGGCTAGCATGTGGTTTTGATCTCTTGCTCTCTCATGTTTTACCCTTGATCTTAGCTCACATCCTGCTTTAACAAGTGCAAGTTCGATCTCAGAGTCGGCTACAGACAAGGGAATGTTACTGATCCATACCTTCGTCGATGGGTTTTCCTCTCCCGTGTTGTTTTTCAAGATGAAAGGTTTTGTACTGCGTACCCGTATTACCGTGTCTCTCACCCGCAAACCTTTCATCAGGATGTCCGTTTGAGCCCCCTTTGTCGCCGGGTAAACGTGCCAAAGGCCGTGGATTTCTTGAGCTCCGAGGATGGTACCTTGACCTGCTGTGCGTTCAGTTGCCAAACAGACCTCCAGCACAGTCGGTCGATCGTTGAGGCATTCGGAATGTCTCTTTGTTTAACAAAGACGGGCTTTACCGTAGAGAACCCCATACTTGCATAACCGACATAGAAAAAAAAAACAAAAAACAACAGACAACGGAATGTAACAATTTACTTGCTTTGATGTGTTACTGACGAAGTCGACCGAAAAAAAACCGAAGTTCGAAAAAGGTTGAACCAGGTTCAAGATGCAGCTGACACGAGCGCAACGCTAACGTGACCGCACACCACGAGCGCTGCTCACCGAGGCCGTGGCTTACATTCTGAATAAAAGGAAAAAAAGATTGAAAGAAAACAACTTGTGGCTTTGTTCTTTAGTGCTTTTAACTGAGCCATGGGCAAAGTGAAAGGAAGTGCTGAAACGCTCTGACTTGAAATGGTGTGTGTTAAAAAAAAAAATCCAATCTTAATTTTATCAGTTTGTTTTTCTTTTCATCATCTTCTTCTCTCTTAAAGTGCAATTTTTAAGCACAACATTTTAGCAATGTAAATTATTTCCTTAGATCTGACGACATATGATAAGAAGTGGCTAATATCTTGTGTGCCGAAGTAAAATTATATATGGAATGGTCAATATTCTGTTTTGGGCTGATTTCACGTTCTGTATCATTTTGTTGACATGATCTTATCATTGTGATTGTCGTTGCGTGATCATCACGTGGTTACATTTGTTGACATGCTCTATACATTGTAAATATTATTAGAGTGTTGTTTGGATATAGTTCCGTTTTATTTTTTAGACATGAATGAAAGAGTGAAATAACGAATGAATTACGCAGTTTAGCTTTTTCTGTCAGGGCTCACAGGAATCTCACGACTGTTCTATATTCCTGAGTGCGCTAATGGCACAGACTCTCTCGTAATTCCTGAGTGCGCTAATGGCACAGACTCTCTCGTAATTCCTGAGTGCGCTAATGGCACAGACTCTCTCGTAATTCCTGAGTGCGCTAATGGCACAGACTCTCTCGTAATTCCTGAGAGCGCTAATGGCACAGACTCTCTCGTAATTCCTGAGAGCGCTAATGGCACAGACTCTCTCGTAATTCCTGAGTGCGCTAATGGCACAGACTCTCTTCGAAGTTACTTACGTTGCTCTGTGAGCTGTTTGGTGCTATAGAATGTTTGTGATGGTTTGACGAATGTCTTGTATTGAACTGTGTTGTATTGTACTGTATGTACTCTATAGTATTGTTCTTATGTATTATGTGTACTGTATTGTATCGCATTGCATAATAGTTACTGCATTGTATTGTATGGTATTTATTGCAGTGTGTTGCTTTGTATCATATTGCACTACATTGTGTTTATTGTATTGCATTTTTGGATTTGTTTGCATTGAATTGTATCGTATTGTATTGCATGGTATTTTTGGTGTATTACATTCATGGCATTGCATTGCATTGCGTCGCATTACATTGTATTGTATTGTATTCCATTGAATTATATTTCATTGTATTGTATTGCATTGTTTTGTATTGTATTGTATTGTATTGTGCCATATTGCTATATCGTCACAACAAAATTTGTCTGTGAGAAATTCAGATTAGTCTCCCTTGGGAACTGCCAATGCAGATTGCCAGCCATAATTTTCCATGTCTTTTTTTTTATTTTTAAATATCAAAATGAAACCAACACTACACCACTTTTTTTCCTAATAACAACTTTCTTACGATGGGTATTTTTTTTTCTTTTTTCTTTTTCTTTTTCTGTCTTTTGTCGTGTGTGTGTGTGGGGGGGGGGGGGGGGGGGTTGTTTTTGCTCTAGCGATTTTTTTTTTGTGGGGGTGAGGGGTGGGGGAGGGTTAGACGATGATGCCATGTCTAGCTGTAATTGCTGAGGTTATATCTCTAGAGATTTTCTTCTCTTTTTCTCCTTATTGTCCCCCCCCCCCCACCCCACCCCCACCCCCCCACCTCCGCCCCCAAAACACACACACACACACACACAGGCACACCCTTTTTTTCTCTCTTCGAAATTTCTGTCGATTATTTTATTTTATTTTTTTTTGCCTTGAGCACTATTTCCCCCTTTTTGTTTCTTCCCCCTCCCAATTTTCCCCATTCTCATCTGTCTTTTTTATCTTTCTATCCTTTTTTTGTTGTTTTTTTGTTGTTCTTTTTTCATATGTTATCACATTGTTCCACAATTCTATTTCATAACAACTGACATCCAGAGCAAATATAATGCTACGTGTACAGCTGATGGCATGCATCTCTCTCTCTCTCTCTCTCTCTCTCTCTCTCTCTCTCTCTCTCTCTCTCTCTCTCTCTCTCTCCGTGTGTGTGTGTGTGTGTGTGTTTACAATAAAGACTTTTTTTTTTCTTTCTCACCTTTTTTAATGGACGGACAATTTCAGGTCCTGCTTTTCATAGCATCCTCTCTCTCTCTCTCTCTCTCTCTCTCTCTCTCTCTCTCTCTCTCTCTCTCTCTCTCTCTCTCTCTCTTTAATTGTTCTCTTACATCAGCATCGTAAGTGTGTTATCAGCATATGTCTGTGCATTAGTGTGGGGTAATGTGTGCTTGTTGTTAAGCAACAGATTTCTTTTTCTGCATATTATTTCAATGTTGTAGCGGGTCGATATCCAATTGACTTGTGCATATTTTAGCAATAATGGGAGAGAGAGAGAGGAGAGAAGAGGAGAGAGAGAGAGAGAGAGAGAGAGAGAGAGAGAGAGAGTTTATTTCCTTCAGCCTGAATTGGTAGATAGAGTATTGAAATGCCCAAAGCAACACTTTTTTTTTTTTGGCATCCACCTTTCTTGTCTGATCAATTCAGCATGTGATTTCTAATTCTACTGCTTTCCACAGTGTTTTTTTTTTACGGCCAGACGAGCGGTGGTTGATGTGATCTGTCTCCTGAGAGGCATGCGTTATAGTTATCCGATTCAGGTATTCCCTTTTTTTCCCAGGAAGTATGTTTGCGAGATAAATGTTGTGTAATATTTTACCCCATCGTTTGGCCTTTAAAGGCGTCTCTTTGGATGATTTTTTCTCCCCCACAGCCCTCCTTCTCTCTCTCTCTCTCTCTCTCTCTCTCTCTCTCTCTCTCTCTCTCTCTCTCTTGTTTTTTTTTTTTTAATTATCGTTTCGCATTGTACCAGGGTAAGACGGAAGAGAAAGAGATGACGCGGAAGGAGTGGCGGGACGGATCAGAAGTAAATCTCTGAAACAAGGTTTGTAATTTCCAAACCACCAGATCGATAAAGATTTTTCTCGTCGTAGTGCAAACTCTGAACTCCCTCCAAGCTGTTCGGATGATGCCTATAAACATCTCTGAACGCAAGCATTAAAAAAAAAACACACACAAAAAAAAAAACCGTTCGCATGCTAAATCCCATCCATTCCCCCACCCTGCTCTATACGCCCATTCCTCTCTACTCACCAAGGTGAAGGCCTCTTGAAGTCCGAGTCTAGGACATACAGCTGCAGGGGGGTTGTTGCTTGGTCATTAAGCGGCCGACAGACAAGGGAGGAATCTAGTGTTGAGCCAGTGTTGCGAACACCATACTCCGCAGACGTAGGCAGCCACTGGAAATGCACACACCATGAAGTCATTTACATACTGGACCTTTCACCTTGCTTTATGCACGCGTACTCCGCCTTACAGACACCATGAAGTCATTTACATACCGGACCTTTCACCTTGCTTTATGCACGCGTACTCCGCCTTACACACACCATGAAGTCATTTACATACCAGACCTTTCACCTTGCTTTATGCACGCGTACTCCGCCTTACAGACACCATGAAGTCATTTACATACCGGACCTTTCACCTTGCTTTATGCACGCGTACTCCGCCTTACAGACACCATGAAGTCATTTACATACCGGACCTTTCACCTTGCTTTATGCACGCGTACTCCGCCTTACAGACACCATGAAGTCATTTACATACCGGACCTTTCACCTTGCTTTATGCACGCGTACTCCGCCTTACAGACACCATGAAGTCATTTACATACCGGACCTTTCACCTTGCTTTATGCACGCGTACTCCGCCTTACAGACACCATGAAGTCATTTACATACCGGACCTTTCACCTTGCTTTATGCACGCGTACTCCGCCTTACACACACCATGAAGTCATTTACATACCAGACCTTTCACCTGCTTTATGCACGCGTACACCGCCTTACAGACACCATGAAGTCATTTACATACCGGACCTTTCACCTTGCTTTATGCACGCGTACACCGCCTTACACACACCATGAAGTCATTTACATACCGGACCTTTCACCTTGCTTTATGCACGCGTACACCGCCTTACAGACAGGAGTACCCCCCACACGAACAAAGAAACTGACGCCGTTGCAATATTACGAAATGAAACTTTGGCAGCGGTCAGACAATAATATGATAATGGTTAGATATTGACAGTCATAGAGATTCGTCTGTAAGCTTTCGTTTTCGATTCCGCTGACACACATGTACCGTAATTTATCATCTCACACCACGCTCACAATTGACAAAACCAGTGTTTCCATCATTTTCACACTGTGCCCACTCTTTGTAGATGGATGCGCTCTTTGCGTCACATATGAATTTCACTGCTTTCATTGCTCTACTTTTTTTTTTAACGTTGTGTGATTAATTTATATTTAAATCAATATCAAGTGAAACCGTGGCCATGTTGCAAGGAAAGCGCGTCTCACTTTGGTTATCCACTCTTGATGTTAGAAAAGCGGTCCTGAGGGGGCATTGTTGACAACATTGACAGGGGAAATAACCCGAGTAGAACGTGGTTCTGATCTGTCGACTTGCCGCTGTCAAGCTTGCAGACAAATCCGACCAGTACTTGAAATCTGGTGTCCAGACCCGTCAGGTCCTGAAACTTGCTATCGCCGTGGGCTTCTTTAGTTGCTACTGATCATCAGTGCACTATTAAAGGGCACTTGCCAGAGGCTTCAGACAGGTGAGATACAAATTACCCACTGTATAAAACTGCGTATGACCTGTATTTAAATATTTAGCTGTTTTTATTTCTGTTTTTCTTTTGCCTGCAATATATCTTTTTTTTTTTTTTTTTGGGGGGGGGGGGGGGGTAATGATTAAATTAGTAAATAAGTAGTGTGTGTGTGTGTGTGTGTGTGTGTGTGTGTGTGTGTGTGTGTGTGTGTGTGTGTGTGTGTGTGTGTGCTTTCCCCCACTTCAGTCTCAGGATGATGCTTTCTCTCAAACTAAAGAGAACCGCAAGGACGTCAAATGTCTGTACGAGGTGGAGGCGCATTCGCTACAAAATAAATAAATAAATAAATAAATGAAGTAAAAGAAAAAGAAAACCAAAAAGAATTACATTATGTGATTGAAATATTTACTCTGTGGCATGTATTCATGGCAAGTAGGTGAAAGCAGACACGTTGTCTTTTTTTGCTGACTAAGGTTCCGTTTTATAATGCCTTTTTCTAAAAATCAACTTTACCTATGATGCCTCTGAGATAATGTTCTCCAGTCTTAGTTACAGCAGTCTGTTGTTAGAACAGATGGATTTTTTTTTTTTAGCTTACATAGAAACAAGTAGTACTGCATTTGAAGTAAAACCAAATCTATTACAAAATCTGTTTGAAATCCATCCATGATTCCTAGCACGACTGTTTTACCAAGCCCAAAGTTTATTTTCTCAACAGCATTACTTTGGATACACTGAGTTACATCTTTGACGTATCTTATGAACAGAAACAAAGAGACGGAGCCGATACAGCAGTGGCGCAGGGTAGCAACCAAAGCAGTAGTTGACGGTGACAGAGAGATACACACTTGTTTCGTCTGGTCCAACGACTTGATGGTCAGATTTGGCAGTTTGATCTGGTTTGCTTTAATCAGTGCCTTTCCATTAAAAAACAAACAAAACGATATTGGTCTTGAGAGAAATAAGGAAGAAGAAATCAAGCTGTGAAAGAAAAGGAAACAAATGGGGGAGAAGAAAAAGAGATCATTTTATCAAAGAAAAGCAAAAAAAAAAAATAATAATAATAATTGTGTCTTGTTCAAAGAAAAACGATTAGATAATAAAAGGAAATGTATACCTTGCTTAAAAATGTTTTTTTAAAGCAGATAAAAAATGTATACCTTATTCAAAGAAATACACCCAAAAAAAGGAGGGGGGGGGGGGGGTGTTTATCATACCAAGAAAACGATGAATGTCTTGTGCAAGGAAAAACAGAAACACGTACAGAATAAATGAATGTCTTGTGCAAGGCAAAACAGAAACACGTACAGAATAAATGAATGTCTTGTGCAAGGCAAAACAGAAACACGTACAGAATAAATGAATGTCTTGTGCAAGGCAAAACAGAAACACGTACAGAATAAATGAATGTCTTGTGCAAGGCAAAACAGAAACACGTACAGAATAAATGAATGTCTTGTGCAAGGCAAAACAGAAACACGTACAGAATAAATGAATGTCTTGTGCAAGGCAAAACAGAAACACGTACAGAATAAATGAATGTCTTGTGCAAGGCAAAACAGAAACACGTACAGAATAAATGAATGTCTTGTGCAAGGCAAAACAGAAACACGTACAGAATAAATGAATGTCTTGTGCAAGGCAAAACAGAAACACGCACAGAATAAATGAATGTCTTGTGCAAGGCCAAAACAGAAACACGTACAGAATAAATGAATGTCTTGTGCAAGGCAAAACAGAAACACGCACAGAATAAATGAATGTCTTGTGCAAGGCAAAACAGAAACACGTACAGAATAAATGAATGTCTTGTGCAAGGCAAAACAGAAACACGTACAGAATAAATGAATGTCTTGTGCAAGGCAAAACAGAAACACGTACAGAATAAATGAATGTCTTGTGCAAGGCAAAACAGAAACACGTACAGAATAAATGAATGTCTTGTGCAAGGCAAAACAGAAAACACGTACAGAATAAATGAATGTCTTGTGCAAGGCAAAACAGAAACACGTACAGAATAAATGAATGTCTTGTGCAAGGCAAAACAGAAACACGTACAGAATAAATGAATGTCTTGTGCAAGGCAAAACAGAAACACGTACAGAATAAATGAATGTCTTGTGCAAGGCAAAACAGAAACACGTACAGAATAAATGAATGTCTTGTGCAAGGCAAAACAGAAAACGTACAGAATAAATGAATGTCTTGTGGAAGGCAAAACAGAAACACGTACAGAATAAATGAATGTCTTGTGCAAGGCAAAACAGAAACACGTACAGAATAAATGAATGTCTTGTGCAAGGCAAAACAGAAACACGTACAGAATAAATGAATGTCTTGTGCAAGGCAAAAAAAGAAACACGTACAGAATAAATGAATGTCTTGTGCAAGGCAAAACAGAAACACGTACAGAATAAATGAATGTCTTGTGCAAGGCAAAACAGAAACACGTACAGAATAAATGAATGTCTTGTGCAAGGCAAACAGAAACACGTACAGAATAAATGAATGTCTTGTGCAAGGCAAAACAGAAACACGTACAGAATAAATGAATGTCTTGTGCAAGGCAAAACAGAAACACGTACAGAATAAATGAATGTCTTGTGCAAGGCAAAACAGAAACACGTACAGAATAAATGAATGTCTTGTGCAAGGCAAAACAGAAACACGTACAGAATAAATGAATGTCTTGTGCAAGGCAAAACAGAAACACGTACAGAATAAATGAATGTCTTGTGCAAGGCAAAACAGAAACACGTACAGAATAAATGAATGTCTTGTGCAAGGCAAAACAGAAACACGTACAGAATAAATGAATGTCTTGTGCAAGGCAAAACAGAAAAAACACGTACAGAATAAATGAATGTCTTGTGCAAGGCAAAACAGAAACACGTACAGAATAAATGAATGTCTTGTGCAAGGCAAAACAGAAACACGTACAGAATAAATGAATGTCTTGTGCAAGGCAAAACAGAAACACGTACAGAATAAATGAATGTCTTGTGCAAGGCAAAACAGAAACACGTACAGAATAAATGAATGTCTTGTGCAAGGCAAAACAGAAACACGTACAGAATAAATGAATGTCTTGTGCAAGGCAAAACAGAAACACGTACAGAATAAATGAATGTCTTGTGCAAGGCCAAAACAGAAACACGTACAGAATAAATGAATGTCTTGTGCAAGGCAAAACAGAAACACGTACAGAATAAATGAATGTCTTGTGCAAGGCAAAACAGAAACACGTACAGAATAAATGAATGTCTTGTGCAAGGCAAAACAGAAACACGTACAGAATAAATGAATGTCTTGTGCAAGGCAAAACAGAAACACGTACAGAATAAATGAATGTCTTGTGCAAGGCAAAACAGAAACACGTACAGAATAAATGAATGTCTTGTGCAAGGCAAAACAGAAACACGTACAGAATAAATGAATGTCTTGTGCAAGGCAAAACAGAAACACGTACAGAATAAATGAATGTCTTGTGCAAGGCAAAACAGAAACACGTACAGAAATGAATGTCTTGTGAAGGAAAACGAAACAGTGAATAATAATGTCTTGTGCAAGGCAAAACAGAAACACGTACAGAATAAATGAATGTCTTGTGCAAGGCAAAACAGAAACACGTACAGAATAAATGAATGTCTTGTGCAAGGCAAAACAGAAACACGTACAGAATAAATGAATGTCTTGTGCAAGGCAAACAGAACACGTACAGAAAATGAATGTCTGTGCAAGGCAAACGAAAAAGAATTGTCTTGTGCAAGGCAAAAAGAAACACGTACGAATAAATGAATGTCTTGTGCAAGGCAGAACAGAAACACGTACAGAATTAAATGAATGTCTTGTGCAAGGCAAAACAGGTTAAGAAAAAAAGATTGTATCTTGCTCAAAGAAAGGTGAGCTTGGATGGCGGTCGGAGAATCAGACCTGAGTCATGGTCGAACAGTCCTCCGAACTTCAATCCGATCACACTCACATCACATCCTATAGCTTCCATCGTCATCACATCCCATAGCATCCGTCGTCATCACATCCCATAGCATCCATCGTCATCACATCCCATAGCATCCGTCGTCATCACATCCCATAGCATCCATCGTCATCACATCCCATAGCATCCGTCGTCATCACATCCATAGCATCCATCGTCATCACATCCCATAGCATCCGTCGTCATCACATCCCATAGCATCATCGTCATCACATCCATAGCATCGTCGTCTCACATCCATAGCATCCATCGTCATCACATCCCATAGCATCCGTCGTATCACATCCCATAGCATCATCGTCATCACATCCATAGCATCCATCGTCTACATCCCATAGCATCCATCGTTCACCGTATCTGCACCAAAATGTATGGCTTTTTTCTTCGGCTACATCTTATACAGTTTCTTTAAAAATCAGTTCATTAGTGTTTAAATATTTGCTGACAGACCTTTAAAAAAATCAACCATATGTATTCTTTAGATATAAATA
>CM031613.1:65186862-65201862 GCA_018398815.1 Conus ventricosus
GATGGAGAGGGTGGAATGGGGATGGAGATGTGAGGTGGTGGAGAGTGAGGAAGAGACAGTGTCGTTTAAAGAGGATTAATTTGATCAGCATCATGCACGTGTGTGTGTGTGTGTGTGTGTGTGTGTGTGTGTGTGTGTGTGTGTGTGTGTTCTACCCAATAATTGCCGTTATTATGCGGGATTTAATGGGACTCGTCTTTTCAGGGCCAGATTCTTTCAATATGCTAATGAACTTCTTAGAATCAACTTATCATTGTCATGTGAAATATATAAACTCGCCATTTGCATGGGCCTGTGGCATGACAGTAAAATATGATTATTGTCCCTGTTCAAATTCTTCTCTTTTTTTTCATAGGTAGGTAAATACACACAAAAATCTAAACCTGAGCACAGTACATAATTCGGTAAATAAATGTAAACCATCTTGGCCACCGTGGCGTAAAGCTGACGTCAAGACTGGATGTCTATGAGTTCGAAACGCTTCATACGTTTAAACATTTATTGTGGGAAATTGTTGGACCTTAGCTGCCCGATCTACGCACAGTTTTCAGGGTGCAGCGGACAGAATAAAAGAAGACTAGGACCATACAGTCAAGTGTGATCTATTTTAGAGATGCGTCTCAAATTTCGTGACAAGATACTGCAGACGTCTGTGTGTCCTGAGTCTGGTGCTGAAAGTATATTCATGGAGACAAGAAGCTTAGAGTACATTCTATCTGGCAAAACTTCATGGCAGCTTTGTAGTCGCATATGAGTGAAATAAAAAGGAAAGAAGAAAAAAGAGAGAAAAAAAAAAGAAAAAGAAAAAGGAAAACAAAGAGAGAATATAATCTGTGATCTTGGACTCTTAGCTGTAATGGGAAAAGTAAATACATAATGCTAAATTGTAATTTTAAACTCAGAACAGTGTGTGTGTGTGTGTGTGTGTGTTTGTGTGTGTGTGTGTGTGTGTGTGTGTGTGTGTGTGTGTGTGTGTGTGTGTGTGTGTGTGTGTTCATCTTCTGCCTCCAACGCTCTCGTCATATGAACAAGCATGTGTTGTGCTGCCGTTAGGCTCCCAGTAAAACATGACCCAGCGCATCCAATATCGGTTAATTGCTTGACGACTGCTTGTTATGGTTTCCAATGGACTATCAGCCCAACTTACAGGATTCCAGTGACCTGCACGTTCCTCGGGGTCACTCGCCATGGATGGCGACCTTGTCTGCCGGGCTCCATTCGCCCCACAATGGATTTTGGAGTTGTCTTCTCCTAGACTGCTGGCCATCACTGAGTGACAGACGCACACAAGCCGGATTTATGTTCGATATCTAATCCAAAGGATGTGGCCTTCATCATGCACAGACAGTCTTGGGTGGGAGAGGGTGTGTTGGATCAAGTTGTCACTGCCGCTTCCTTTCATACCAGAAACGTGGATCAGGGACCAGAAGCACTAAGAGTACCAGAGACGAAAGCATGTAACCAAGCTGTTCGAGCAGAGCGGAGACATCGCAGTCAGGACCATCATCACAACACACAGACCTCAGACCCAAAGTGATGCCAGGACAGATCCCTGCTGACTTTCCTCTACCCACGTCCTGTCGACGTCCTCGGGAATCCCATTTGAACATTACGAACAGATCCCGTTTAATCCCACCCCTGTTTCGATCCCCTCCTTCTGTGGTGAGTTCATATAAACGTCTTCAGAGTGGGCGGACTCATGGAGACCGTCACACCGTTGGATAGGAAGACACTCGGTCTGCCATGGCAACAAATCGCTCATCATTGTCAATGGAACTTACTGGCTGATGTCCTGCGCACGTTAAAGCAGTCCTCATGGTCAGCAGAACTTACCGGCTGATGTCATGCGCACGTTAAAGCACTCCTCATGGTCAGCAGAACTTACTGGCTGATGTCCTGAGCACGTTAAAGCACTCCTCATGGTCAGCAGAACTTACTGGCTGATGTCCTATTCGTATTCAATCAGTCATCATTGTCAGCAGAATTTATCGACGATGTCCTGCGTATGTTCAAACAGTCCCCACTACCAGCAGAACTTATTAGGTTATGTTCTATATGTTTTCAAGCCGTCCCCATAGTCAACAGAGCTTACTGGATGATGTCCTACGCATGTTCAAGCAGTCCTCATTGTCAGCAGAATTTAGAGGGTGATCTCCTCTGCGTGTTCAGTCAGTCCTCATTGTCAGCAGAACTTACTGTATGATCCCCTATATGTGTTCAAGCAGTCCTCATTGTCAACAGAACTTACTGGATGATCCCCTATATGTGTTCAAGCAGTCCTCATTGTCAACAGAACTTACTGGATGATGTCCTATACATGTCCCCAATCTGTCATCATTGTCAGCAGAACGTGCTGGATAATGTCCTCTTTGTGTTCAAGCAGTCCTCATTGTCAACAAAACTTACTGGATAATGTCCATATGTGTTCAATCTGTCATCATTGTCAGCAGAACTTGCTGGATAATGTATTATATGTGTTCAATCTGTCATCATTGTCAACAAAACTTACTGGATAATGTCCATATGTGTTCAATCTGTCATCATTGTCAGCAGAACTTGCTGGATAATGTATTATATGTGTTCAATCTGTCATCATTGTCAGCAGAACTTGCTGGATAATGTATTATATGTGTTCAATCTGTCATCATTGTCAGCAGAACTTGCTGGATAATGTATTATATGTGTTCAATCTGTCATCATTGTCAGCAGAACTTGCTGACGATATTCTGCGTATGTTCAGTCAATCCCCACTGTCCGCTGATCTTACTGCGTGAAGTCCTATATGAACTCCCTGGAAGGCTCGCTAGATTTTCGAGGTCTCTCTTAGAGGGTTGCTGACATCGACTGACATAGGCAGTGCGTGTAAATTGCTGGAGCTGTAGAAGAAAAGTGCCTGTTGGTGGTTATGTATGTGGGTTTGTCACAATATGCTGTGTGAGAGGGTTATTAAGATATGGTAGTGAAGTACGTAAACAAAAAACGAAACAGTTGAATGACAGAATAGAGAACACAATTGTGCTAAACAATCAGATAAATGAATGGTGCGTACAAGTCTGTTGTTAACGAGGCTGAAGTCTGTTTTTTCCCCCACCTAGCTGTGCAGTAATTCCTAATATAGTATTTGGAACGTTTGTTCTTTGCCACTGGTCCTACCAGAGATCAATCCTAACACTTGTTAGGCAGCCTTTCAGCGTTTCCCCATTGTGTGGTTGACACCGAGAAAAAGGGGTGAGTCAATGAAGAGTATTAGAAGCACACAGAATTACCTTGGCATTGAATGCAGAGGGCTCTGCAACAGTCTCGGCCTTTTGACGTACCAATACGTGATTCGGTTACGGTAATAATATACCATTTTGTCATGTTCTTGAAAAATGGATCCATCTTTTGAAATGCGCGATGCTGATCGCGAGCACTTATGCTGCTGGCTCGCTGGTTGACTCGCTGTGTGTGTGTGTGTGTGTGTGTGTGTGTGTGTGTGTGTGTGTGTGTGTGTGTGAACAGAGCGTTAAGGCTGGGTCACGCCGTTGATTGTTATTTATGCAACTTTTCAAGTGCAATTATGTTATTTATTTACCACTACTTGCACTTTTTCTGATAATAGTACTAAGAAATACTCCAACGTGTCCACCTCTCCACTTATTCAATTTGATGTTGAAAGCACAAAGACAGGAACGATTCTGAGATTTGTCTTGATAGGTCTTTTGACTGGAACGTCTGTCACGGTTTCCGCCAAGTAGCTCACCAAGACAGTTTTCAAGACTCTCAGCCGCGGTGGGTGACATAGCGACGGTACATATAACTGAGGTTATAGGCCCTGTTTTTGTGAAGAGATAACAGTGGAGAAACCCTTGATTTGGCCTTCGTGGTCGGCTAGGGTCGAAACAACATGACATGACAGGATCCGTAGCGTTACAACTGAGGAAAGACAGCTGCAGATAGACAGTTTTGTGCGACTGGTCTCTATAGCTGTGGTGCTACAGCTCCGAGGAGGTAGCTGTGTGCTGCGCACCTCAGAACCAGAATCTCGGGCATCCACTGCTCACTTCAGGCGAAGCAGCTGCATCCCGACTGATTCCAGCCTCGACTCCAGCAGCCTGTCAGATCTTGGGGAGGGGAAACACCTTGTTCTCGGACCGACTCCCCAGCCTCCCCCTCACCCCTTTCCACCTCTCTCGTCCGGCCATGCTTAGAGAGAAGGAATGAGCGGTGAATCACAGGTTGCCTGCCTCCGATTTCCTCGCTGCTATCCGCGGAACCTTTTCGCCGAAATGAAATCCGTTGCATAATTACACGCTTCCATTCCACCCCCCTTCCGCCTGCACCCAGCGCGGACCGAGAATTATTGAACGATTACCTCCCCTGGCCCCGCTTAATTGACGTTAATTTCACAGACGCCGCTGACTCCCTGTGACGCCTAATACGCTTTCATTTGGGCCCTTTAATGTACAAACATAATTTGCCACTTTTTCGCCCGATCCGCTCTCGCCGGAAATATCTGAAAATTTGCGATATCATTTTATTAGGACAATGATAGAGTTGCGCTTTCTCCTTGGTTAGATGTCGTCTGCTCTGTCATTAAGTCGTGAGGGAGGAGATTGTCGGATTGAAGACTTGCTGCCGTCTCGGACCACGCGAGAGTAGAGGAGAAGGGAAAAGTTGATTGAAGTTTGTTTCTGATTTATTGGAATCTGGGGTCAGGAAAAGGATGGTGGAGGTAGAGAGAGGAAGAAGTGTGTTTTGGAGGGAGGGGTAGAGGGCCTGAAAGTGCTGGGAGTGGGAGGTGGGAGATGGAGGATGTTTTCAGAGCGAATTATTTTTTTTATAATTCATTTTTCTTCCTCAATTCATCCATCTGCCCTCTTCTGTCTGTCTTTCACCGTTTCTGTTCGTGCATGCGTATTCATGTACCGCGCGCGCGCGCGCGCACACACACACACACACACACACACACACACACACACACACACACACACACACACATACACACACACACACACACACACACACACACACACACACACACACACACACACACACACTCACACACACACACACACACACACTCTCTCTCTCTCTCTCTCTCTCTCTCTCTCTCTCTCTCTCTCTCTCTCTCTCTCAGACAGAGACAGAGAGAGGGAGGGAGGGAGGGAGATCTCCCTTCTAACTTGGAGAGAAAAAAAAAGAGAAAAAAAATCTTCCCGTCTCTCGAAATACAAAACTTGACAAGAATTAAACCCCTTGCTTATGCGACGCACGAGACACTTGAGAGATGGCAGAAACCTAACAAACCAAACTGAAACTGAGACCAATGTTAACCACACAGTCTGTTACCACATCAAAAACTATGTTCATATAATCTTGATTTAACCAATAGAGTGCCCGAAGATACTGGACCGACGAGGAGTTGGTCAGCGGTGATGGGTGTGTGGAAGGGATGGAGGTTGACTGATGGGTGTGTGGAAGGGATGGAGGTTGACTGATGGGTGTGTGGAAGGGATGGAGGTTGACTGATGGGTGTGTGGAAGGGATGGAGGTTGACTGATGGGTACGTGGAAGTGATGGAGGTTGACTGATGGGTGTGTGGAAGGGATGGAGGTTGACTGATGGGTGTGTGGAAGGGATGGAGGTTGACTGATGGGTATGTGGAAGTGATGGAGGTTGACTGATGGGTGTGTGGAAGGGATGGAGGTTGACTGATGGGTGTGTGGAAGGGATGGAGGTTGACTGATGGGTATGTGGAAGGGATGGAGGTTGACTGATGGGTGTGTGGAAGGGATGGAGGTTGACTGATGGGTACGTGGAAGTGATGGAGGTTGACTGATGGGTGTGTGGAAGGGATGGAGGTTGACTGATGGGTGTGTGGAAGGGATGGAGGTTGACTGATGGGTATGTGGAAGTGATGGAGGTTGACTGATGGGTGTGTGGAAGGGATGGAGGTTGACTGATGGGTGTGTGGAAGGGACGGAGGTTGACTGATGGGTGTGTGTGAAGGGATGGAGGTTGACTGATGGGTGTGTGGAAGGGATGGAGGTTGACTGATGGGTATGTGGAAGGGATAGAGGTTGACTGATGTGTGTGTGGAAGGGATGGAGGTTGACTGATGGGTATGTGGAAGTGATGGAGGTTGACTGATGGGTGTGTGGAAGGGATGGAGGTTGACTGATGGGTATGTGGAAGTGATGGAGGTTGACTGAAGGGTGTGTGGAAGGGATGGAGGTTGAGTGATGGGTATGTGGAAGTGATGGAGGTTGACTGATGGGTGTGTGGAAGGGATGGAGGTTGACTGATGGGTGTGTGGAAGTGATGGAGGTTGACTGATGGGTGTGTGGAAGGGATGGAGGTTGACTGATGGGTGTGTGGAAGGGATGGAGGTTGACTGATGGGTATGTGGAAGTGATGGAGGTTGACTGATGGGTGTGTGGAAGGGATGGAGGTTGACTGATGGGTGTGTGGAAGGGATGGAGGTTGACTGATGGGTGTGTGGAAGGGATGGAGGTTGACTGATGGGTGTGTGGAAGTGATGGAGGTTGACTGATGGGTGTGTGGAAGGGATGGAGGTTGACTGATGGGTGTGTGGAAGGGATGGAGGTTGACTGATGGGTGTGTGGAAGGGATGGAGGTTGACTGATGGGTGTGTGGAAGGGATGGAGGTTGACTGATGGGTGTGTGGAAGGGATGGAGGTTGACTGATGGGTGTGTGGAAGGGATGGAGGTTGACTGATGGGTGTGTGGAAGTGATGGAGGTTAACTGATGGGTTTTTTGGCACGAACTTGACACCAGCTGTGTCCTGAATCCCAGTGTCTGGAAATTACAAGACAGCGGACCAAAATTCCAGAAAGCAGCTGAGGTGTAAACATGTGAAGAAGACCATTGTTTCACACTGTGCCTGAACGAGTAGACCCGGTGTGATGATGCCCAGTGTAGATGGACGCTAAGGCACAATCAGGTGGAAATTTGTTCTGTCGATTAACCATTGACCATTGGATGCGCACAAATATCGTGGAGCGTTTCAACAACAGTTTCACCTTCAGTAAAATGTTAACACACATTTATTCTCTCGGCTTACTTCGTGTATGACATACTTTTATCTATGTCCATGCTGCTAATGTTAGAAATGGGACAGTACCATGTTCGAATTAGGGGTATTAAAACCATGACCAGCAGAACAAGGATGTGGTTTTATTTTGGGCCTCGTCGCAATGGGGTTTTTTGTTTTCATTTTTCATTTTATATATTTGTTTTGCTCGTTTGTTGTGAAGGCCGACTGTACCGTCACATTGTGCGTTGTGTTGGTGAAGGCCGACTGTACCGTCACATTGTGCGTTGTGTTGGTGAAGGCCGACTGTAGCGTCACATTGTGCGTTGTGTTGGTGAAGGCCGACTGTACCGTCACATTGTGCGTTGTGTTGGTGAAGGCCGACTGTACCGTCACATTGTGCGTTGTGTTGGTGAAGGCCGACTGTACCGTCACATTGTGCGTTGTGTTGGTGAAGGCCGACTGTAGCGTCACATTGTGCGTTGTGTTGGTGAAGGCCGACTGTAGCGTCACATTGTGCGTTGTGTTGGTGAAGGCCGACTGTACCGTCACATTGTGCGTTGTGTTGGTGAAGGCCGACTGTACCGTCACATTGTGCGTTGTGTTGGTGAAGGCCGACTGTACCGTCACATTGTGCGTTGTGTTGGTGAAGGCCGACTGTACCGTCACATTGTGCGTTGTGTTGGTGAAGGCCGACTGTACCGTCACATTGTGCGTTGTGTTGGTGAAGGCCGACTGTACCGTCACATTGTGCGTTGTGTTGGTGAAGGCCGACTGTACCGTCACATTGTGCGTTGTGTTGGTGAAGGCCGACTGTACCGTCACATTGTGCGTTGTGTTGGTGAAGGCCGACTGTACCGTCACATTGTGCGTTGTGTTGGTGAAGGCCGACTGTACCGTCACATTGTGCGTTGTGTTGGTGAAGGCCGACTGTTGCGTCACATTGTGCGTTGTGTTGGTGAAGGCCGACTGTACCGTCACATTGTGCGTTGTGTGTGGTGAAGGCCGACTGTAGCGTCACATTGTGCGTTGTGTTGGTGAAGGCCGACTGTAGCGTCACATTGTGCGTTGTGTTGGTGAAGGCCGACTGTAGCGTCACATTGTGCGTTGTGTTGGTGAAGGCCGACTGTACCGTCACATTGTGCGTTGTGTTGGTGAAGGCCGACTGTAGCGTCACATTGTGCGTTGTGTTGGTGAAGGCCGACTGTAGCGTCACATTGTGCGTTGTGTTGGTCATAGCTCATATAGTTACCTCGAAAAGCCAACTTAGGACTGTGAATATTGACGATTTCACTGCACATATCATCAGTGATTAATATGTGTGTGTGCGTGCGTGCGTGCGTGCGTGCGTGTGTGTGTGTGTGTGTGTGTGTGTGTGTGTGTGTGTGTGTGTGTGTGTGTGTGTGTGTGTGTGTGTGCGCGTGCGCGCGCGCGCTCTTGCATGTTTAGTTGTGGTGAGTTTGCGCTGGACTATTTAATTTTGTTATTTCAATGTTTACATAATTCCGTTCTTTGTTTCACATTTTCAGCACAACGACAGTGAACAGACAAACAGTTTTTACTCTTTTCTTTTAAAAACATACATACTAGGGAGATATAAGTCACAGGTTTGTCATTAGCAGTGTGTATACCTCCTATGTTCGTTCATTCAGTCATTTATTTGCAAGAGCCTGTCGCTGAGTGAGTCGAAACAGAAAGTGGAAATATATATCGCTAACAACAGTAGCATTATGTTCTCCCACTGTTTGAAGACCGCGTGAGTACCGTGACTGTGGCGCCATCTGTAGCTAAGACTGTAACTGTATGTTGCGTTTGTTAACCCAGTATTTATCGGTGGTACTGAATCAGTGTTCGTGCACACTGTCTTAATTTACGTCATTAGTTTCAAAAGAAATGGTGAACAAATGCAGATGAAGAAGTTCCTACTGTGGCCCAACTTTAAGCAGTTGATGATTTGATAGCTGAAGTGTGCCTTTCAGATTGCACATACTCAAACTAAAGGTAAAGGACTTTTGTGGGCTTTTCCTTTCTTGCTTAAAAAAAGATTAATTCCATTCGTTCCATATTGGATTATGGAAGACATTAATGAACCCATGATCATTGTCACCGGGAATCAATCAGAATATAAAAGAAAATGAAAGAAGTTACACAAGTGCGTTGAAATATCAGTATTTAAACGCATGACACTACAGATATTTTTTTGGTATGAATATCAGGCAAATCAGTATTAAGCTTCCAAGTGAGATGAGAAAGGAAAGAAAGAATAACTGAGAACAGTAGGAAGTCCACAATGCGGTATGTGTGTGGATGTTGATGAAGACGCCAAGTAAGACTTCGTCTAGGTACCTTGATAATAATAATACTTTAGAGCTTTTTTCATCTGGCGCTCTTTTAATGCTTGATAAATCAAAATCTTTTGCCGATTCTCTTTTAAGAATTCTGTCCATATCTGATCAACAGCAAAATAAGCACAAAAACAACCGTTGCTGGTGATCTGTAAAAGCTCTGGAAGGTAAAGTGCCGTTTCAAAGCATATCTGGAATAAACGAACAAACAAACAACAACAACAACAATATCAACAGCAACAATAACAACAACAAACGGAATGCTTGTGTCGTTTCATTTCTATGGATACAATAATCGATCATTCATGTCTGACACTGTATCTGGGTGTCGGTGTCGTTTTGTCTGTCGACTGTTGGCATTTCCGGCTTTAGTACCCCACTCCGAAATTAAAAAAAAAACAAAAAAACCCAGACAGACTTGATCTCAACATAAAGCCAATAGTTACTAATTGAGTCATTTGACAAGAAGTGAAAGGCAAGGATAGTCACACTGTTATGAGTTCAACTGTTTTCATTTTGTTTAAATTTAGTTTTTTATCTATTCGTGTAAAAAATGTTGGTGGAAGAAAGTAACTTTAAGATCTGTTAAACAAGAGTATATGCGGAAACTAGGTGACGGTTACCAGGGAAACCTAACGCTGACGAATCTTGGCCTGATCGTGTCTGACACGACGATGGGCTCCATCTAATAATGCTACACCCCCTTCCCCTTTATACGACACCCCCATCCCCACTCTCGTCACCTCGCCGGGCCCTTTCTTTTTCCTACTAATCTCTGCTGTCCCTCCCCCCCCCCCCCCCCCTTCCCCCACCTTTTTTTTTTTTTACTCGAAAGGATCTTTCACAAACCAGGTACTTTTTAATGTTCTGTATTTATTTATTTACTTTCTGCCTTTTCATCCTTTCTTCCTTTCAATCGTTCTTTATCCCCCCTCCCCTATATACGACACCCTCATCCACCTCTCCGCTCCACCCTCTCTTGTCTTTCGCCCGTCTTTACGTCATTTAAGTGCTTACGTTATCGTTCTTACCCGTGACGTTTTCTGAGAATGACGCTTTAATCACCAGTTCACTTTGAAGAGGGCTCTTTGAGTCTAAACGTTGTGTTCTTTTTCTCCAAAGGATCTTTGGCAAACAGGGTACTTTTTCGTCTTCTGTATTTTTCCTTCAAGATCCAGCAGTCATACTTTATCGTTCTAAATTCATTTGACTAGAACACTGACAGATTGTTGTTGTTGTTCTAAATCTGCAGAGAACGTTCGCCTCTTCTTTCCTACAACAGTGACCACAAAGTTTTCACAATGACAGTTACAGTATTGGGGCAAAGTGTATAGAGGATACAATTACGGAGACGAGGGGGTAAATGTGCAAATGCCCAAGCACTGAATGCATCTATTAAAGGTACCTTGTACCTGTACAATCATCTTTGGGGACAGTTCCAGTCTCATGCATGCTGCGTTCGTCGAACAAACAATGGATTCTGGTGAACTGTTGATCATGGACTTCCTTGGACCTTGTTTGGAGAAGTTTCAGATGCTAGAAACTTGTTTCTGTCTCTTGATGGAATGGTGTGCGTAGCTTGGACAGTGGGGCTACCTGTCTTCTTTTCTGCGGTGTTCGCCAGTTCCGCATGCACTGCACGGTGTTCACTGTGGAGGTTCTGCCATAATTCTCATGACAAGCAAGCCACTCTTCTCTGGACAGTTCATAGTGCTTAAGTCCCTTCTCGCATATATGACATACATGGTCTGGACCTTTAGAATTCCAATAATGATTAAAACAATTTTGGAGCTCAATTAAGGAATTGCCATTTAGTAACATGTACATACCGAATTTTATTCATATCCACGAAATGAAAAAACCCAAAACAAACAAAACGAAACAAAACAAAGCCGACTTGTCCTCAAAAATTCGAACAGACCGACAAACTTGATCTCTGATACTTCCACCCCCACCCCATCCCCACCAGTGTAGTGGCAGAAGCTAAAGATAAGGAGGCATACTCATCAGGCTTTAGTTCTTCCCGAATCCACCAGTAGTTCGGTCAACATCGACATTTGAACTGTCCCTTTACTGTGAAACCCTTACTTCAATGATGAACTGGCAATGCCCAATATAGGAATATTCTGCTGTATCAGTACAAACAAAAATTTGTGTCTAAAGTAAACATGCATTGTTCGCAGGTAAGTGAACGTGGGCTCGTGAAACCGCATTCAAGACAGTTAAATGGCCGCAAATTTGAACTAAGAACACTCGGATCAATACAGTCCATCTTTTCTCCCCCACATGATTTATATTATCAGTCAGAACAAATATGATAAATTTCCAGAACCGGAATTGTCAAAATATTTCAACTCGCTCCCGTCACAGGCTGCTCACATTTGAATGGTGATCTCTGCTGGTGGCGAAAACCAAACCGTAGCATGTTCAACATTTTACTGGCCATAGGAAACATTGTAGCTGGGGTGGCTCAGTGAAGAGACCCAATATTGATTGGCACATCTCCTCAATCTCGTTTCTGGGATGACATTGAGCCGTTACTTATCAGGGAAGGGGGGAGGGGGTGTCAGACGAACGGAATCGGATGTTGACGTGGTTTGGATTAATTGATTTATGGTCTTCCTTCTCTCTTCTCTCTCGCTCTTTCGCAGTTCCATACTTCCTTTAAACAAATTCCTTTTATTTTCTGCTTCATTGTCTCCCCCCCCCCCCCCCCCCCCCTTAACTTTCATTCGCTTCTCTCTTACTATACTCATGATTGGGATATACACCTACGTAAAAAAGGGAGGGGAATAGAGGTGGGGAGGGTCCAGGTGAAAGGGAGAGGTAGGAGAATAGAGAGAGAGGGGGTGAGGAAACAAGAGTGTGTATAAGTGTATGCAAAGTACATGAGACGAGGAAAAATTTTGAAGGTGGTCTTCACAGCATACTATATCTGTTGCCCAGTATCAGTATCTGCCATCATCATCGTTGTGATTATAATTCTTTTCATCATCATCAATATCGTCGTCGTCGTCGGCGTCGTCATCGTCATCATCATCACTGTTACTAGCATTATTATCATGTCCATTATTATTATTATCATTGTTGGTGGTGTTGTTCTTGTTGCGTTAATGTTGTTGCTGTTGTTGTTGTTGGTAGTAGCAGTAGTTATAGTAGTAGTAGTAGTAGTAGTAGTAGTAGTAACAATAGTAGCAGTAGTGGTAGTATGTTGTCATTATTGTTGTCGTTTATGTTGATGTTTTTGACATTTTGGTTGTCTTTATTGTTGTTGGTGGTGGTGGTGATGGTGTTGGTGGTGTTGTTGTTGCTATTGTATTGGTTGGTGGTAGTAGTGGTAGTGAAGGTGGTTAAAACACTGATGTTTCTCATCCACCAGGTCCAACAGCCTTCTGTCATCACCAACAGATCCAGACCAAGCCAGAGGACTACAGCATCCGGACTATCCTCGCCCACCGCCACAGGGACCCCGACACCAAAGACTCGCTCAACGTCTCCCTCACGGCCCCTCCACACCCCCTCCTCCCTCTTCCCCTCATCCCCTCCTCCACGCCGACGCCCAACACCGCCACCGCAACTACCATCACCACCACCTCCACCTCTTCCACCTTCGCCACCATCTCCACCACATCACCCTCCGACCCCCACCATCCTCACCACCCGGAGACAAATCGGCGAACGAGACAGCGAGCGAGAGCGAGGCGAAGGAGAATGACACGGAGGCGGACGAAGATGCCCCAAAAGTGAAGCAGAGGCGCAGCCGCACCAACTTCACCCTGGAGCAGCTGAACGAGCTGGAGCGGCTGTTCGACGAGACCCACTACCCGGACGCCTTCATGAGGGAAGAGCTGAGCCAGAGGCTGGGACTGTCGGAGGCCCGAGTGCAGGTAGGCCATGTGCTGACAGGGGGTGGTGCAGGTAGGCCATGTGCTGACAGGGGGTGGTGCAGGTAGGCCATGTGCTGACAGGGGGTGGTGCAGGTAGGCCATGTGCTGACAGGGGGTGGTGCAGGTAGGCCATGTGCTGACAGGGGGTGGTGCAGGTAGGCCATGTGCTGACAGGGGGTGTCCGAGTGCAGGTAGGCCATGTGCTGACAGGGGTGTCCGAGTGCAGGTAGGCCATGTGCTGACAGGGGGTGGTGCAGGTAGGCCATGTGCTGACAGGGGGTGGTGCAGGTAGGCCATGTGCTGACAGGGGGTGTCCGAGTGCAGGTAGGCCATGTGCTGACAGGGGGTGGTGCAGGTAGGCCATGTGCTGACAGGGGGTGGTGCAGGTAGGCCATGTGCTGACGGGGGGTGGTGCAGGTAGGCCATGTGCTGACAGGGGGTGGTGCAGGTAGGCCATGTGCTGACAGGGGGTGGTGCAGGTAGGCCATGTGCTGACAGGGGGTGGTGCAGGTAGGCCATGTGCTGACAGGGGGTGGTGCAGGTAGGCCATGTGCTGACAGGGGGGTGGTGCAGGTAGGCCATGTGCTGACAGGGGGTGTCCGAGTGCAGGTAGGCCATGTGCTGACAGGGGGTGTCCGAGTGCAGGTAGGCCATGTGCTGACAGGGGGTGTCCGAGTGCAGGTAGGCCATGTGCTGACAGGGGGTGGTGCAGGTAGGCCATGTGCTGACAGGGGGTGGGTGCAGGTAGGCCATGTGCTGACAGGGGGTGTCCGAGTGCAGGTAGGCCATGTGCTGACAGGGGGTGGTGCAGGTAGGCCATGTGCTGACAGGGGGTGGTGCAGGTAGGGCCATGTGCTGACGGGGGGTGGTGCAGGTAGGCCATGTGCTGACAGGGGGTGGTGCAGGTAGGCCATGTGCTGACGGGGGGTGGTGCAGGTAGGCATGTGCTGACAGGGGGTGCTTTCTAAGTGGTGTGACCGGACTGAAAAGCCGAATCATTTGGCTGCTGAAGGAAGGAACAAACAAGCAGAAAAAAAGATTACTGAGCCGCCCCCCCCCCCCCCCCCCGCGCCCCCCGCCCCCCCCCAAAAAAAAAAGGAACAAACAAATGACAAAACATGCACACTGCGTTTTGCCCCATGAGGTCTTCCTCAGGCGGGATGAAAAACATCAAAAACAATTAAAACGAAGGACGAGCAATCACTCAGACAATCTCTTCGATCTGGGCGCAAAATTAGGACTTGGGTAAACAACTAAAATTACGGAATGGTACTGAGGCTGAAGAGAAGATACAGATTATAGTAAGTAGTAGTAGTAGTAGTAATAGTAGTAGTAATAGTAGTAGTAGTAGTAGTAATCATAATGATAATGAGGAATAGGAGGAGGAGGACGACAAGGACGGTGACGACGAAGACAACAACAACGACAACAACAACAACAACAACGATGACGACAATACTAATACTAATCATAATGATGATAATAATGATGATTATTATAGTAATACTAATATTAATAACAACGATAATAAAAATGATGAATTTTGCACCCAGATCACCACACACACACACACACAACACACACACACACACACACACACACACACACACACACACACACACACACACACGGAGGAGGTGAGAGCGCGAGAAAGAGAGAGGGAGGGAGACGGACAGAGAGAGGAGAGAGAGAGAGAGAGAGAGGGAGAGAGAGAGAGAGGAGAGAGAGAGA
>CM031613.1:65206862-65209362 GCA_018398815.1 Conus ventricosus
AAAGTGATCCTGTAAATAAAACCTGCTTGTAAACCAAAACAGTGACATAAACAAACAGCTGCGTGTGTCCCGGCCACGCTAATTGTGGATAAACGTATTTTCAGTTGTTATAGATAAGCTTTTCTCCCAAATAGTAGTGGACAACAATTAAAAAAATGAAAAAACAAAAAGTCTGGCGAGACAATGGTTGGTGAAATTATTCTAAGATTTTTCGAAAGCCTTTGACCTCAGTGGAAGAGCTGTAAACCATTACAGCAAACATACATAACTGTGTCTAGAATTGTGCATGATCAAAATATGTTAAACGTAAACAACGAAAACAGCGACAACAAATGTGGCAGAAACAATCAAACAGCAGTGAAGAATGGTTTCACTGCAGACAAAATGATATAAACAGTGACAAAAAGGGCGACAGAAACATGCAGATAGCAATGGAAATAATTTCATTATCAAACGAATAAACTTGACGAGCTTAACTACCTTATCTCGCCATTGATGACTAAATCGACATGTTTCAAAAAGCAAGAAGCGCTGTCAGCACACAGTATGAATTGTTTCCCCTGGCGGTGAGTGAGTGTGCAGCATGCTGTGATGTCGATGTCTGTCAATCTTACCCCGGCAGGGAAAACCAATCTCACCCAGGACACACCCTGGCTGTTTCTTGTATACTTCTGCTTACAAAAGTAAGACTGACTTTACGAAGAACCGCAACGCTGATATTTCGCTTTGCTCGACGAATGTTATCTTTGCTCAAGATAAGATGTAAACTACACGGATGAACAGGAATTTAAGATGGACAGAGAAACAGGCAGAGAGACAGATGCATATAACAGATTTGTACACATCAGCGACTTGAAGAATTCATGTTATTGGCATGCAGGGTTGAAGAATTCATGTTATTGGCATGCAAGGTTTGTTTGTTTCTTTCTTTCTTTGTGTGCTTATCAGGACTTATTAAGAACAGCGTAACAAAGAAAAAGCAATAACAATTGCACTGACAGCAACAAGAACAGCAGCAAAAAAGCTTCAACAGTCAACTGTCTGAGCAAAAACAAAGAAAATGGGGATTTGGAAAGTATTTGATCGATCCCTTTATTGACCATGATAATGGAAATGAGATGTATTCAATGTGCTTGTGTCTGAAATTATCACACGTCTGGTCTCCAGTGTAAAGTGTATCGCCCTGATACCTAGCAGTCATGTGAACTAGAAAAAGAAATATCCGATCAATGGTGGAGATTTTACTGTTTTGCGTAGATGTGCGTTGCATTGAGTTGTATTCTACTGCATTCTGTTGCGTTACATTGCATTGAGCTGTATTGCATTCTGTTGCGTTACATTGCATTGAGCTGTATTGAATTCTGTTGCGTTACATTGCACTGAGTTGTATTGCATTCTGTTGCGTATCATTGCATCGAGTTGTGTTGCGTTACATTGCATTGAGTTGTATTCTATTGCATTCTGTTGGGTTACATTGCACTGGGTTGTATTGCATTCTGTTGCGTTATATTGCACTGAGTTACATTGCATTCTGTTGCGTATCATTGCATCGAGTTCTGTTGCATTCTGTTGCGTTACATTGCATTGAGTTGTGTTCTATTGCATTCTGTTGCGTATCATTGCACTGAGTTGTATTGCTTCTCTTGCGTATCATTGCACTGAGTTATATTATATTGCATTCAGTTGCGTTACATTGCATTGAGTTGTAGTGCATTGGATTGGGTTGGGTCGTGTTTCATTACATTGTATTGAATTGTGTGTATTGTATTACATTGCATGGCGTGGTAATGCCATCTGTTTTATAGAATTGTATTCTATTGCATTGTATTACATTGCATTGTACTGCGTTGCATTGTATCATACTGCATTACATTGTATTGCATTGCAGTGCATTGTGCTGTCTTGCATTGAAATATTCTGTATCATATTGTAGTGCATTGCATTGAATCATATTGTAGTGCATTGCATTGAATCATATTGTTGTGCATTGCATTGTATCATATTGTAGTGCATTGCATTGTATCATATTGTAGTGCATTGCATTGTATCATATTGTAGTGCATTGCATTGTATCATATTGTAGTGCATTGCATTGTAGTATATTGTAGTGCATTGCATTGTATCATATTGTAGTGCAATGCATTGTAGTATATTGTACTGCATTACATTGCATCATATTGTAGTGGATTGCGTTGTATCATATTGTAGTGCATTGCATTCTAGCGTATTGTAGTGCATTGCATTGTATCATATTGTAGTGCATTGCATTGTATCATATTGTAGTGCATTGCACTGTATCATATTGCAGTGCATTGCATTGTATCATGTTGTAGTTCATTGCATTGCATCATATTGTACTGCAGTGCATTGCATCATATTGTAGTGCATTGCATTGTATCATATTGTAGTGCATTGCATTGTATCATATTGTAGTGCATTGCATTGCATCATATTGTAGTGCATTGCATTGCATCATATTGTAGTGCATTGCATTGTAGTA
>CM031613.1:65211862-65214362 GCA_018398815.1 Conus ventricosus
AATTTGGAATTATTGTGACAAAAATCATAATAGAAACTGAAGTGCAACCGAATCTTCAGGAAAATAAAATAAATTCTGGGAAGAGAAATACCAGAGCTGGGTTTTCTCAATTTTTTTCAAAGACCGAGATGTGCAAAATTTGGAGCATTTGGACAAAAATAAGAGAATGTCCCGGAAACATTCCCCACCTCACATACACAAACCTGCACACACACACAACACGCGCGCGCGCACACACACACACACACACACACACACACACACACACACACACACACACACACACACACACACACACACACACACACACACACACGCCAGTCTCTCCCTTCCTCACCAAGTTTGCCTTTTTCTCAGCTATCCCTTCTCCATCCCTTTATTCCTTCTTCTTTTTCTATTTCTTTTTCTCCCTTAGCTCCCCTACCCTCCCTTTCCCCTCCACTACACCTCTCTCTCTCTCTAAAGGAATGTGAGAGTCTACTGACACAGCTGTTTCCCTGACCAGTGATGAAAACTGATCCTTCCTTGCAGGAAGGAATGGCTCCAACTTTGTTTATAACATGCTTTGAGACAGGATAAACAATAAGTTGCCTTCAGGCAAGGAAGTCAGAAACGTAGGCATGAAGATCGCTGTGCGTGATCATGGGAACGGTCACTAAGACAGCATAGGAAAGAAATCAAATGAAAATGCTTGAATGCAGATGAGTGTATGCGTGTTTACACAAGTTAACTGAACAGAAATGCAGACTAATTATTAAGTTTTACTCATAAATACATGCAATCAATATTTGTGGTATGGAATTCGTTGCAGCCAGTCGCCGCCATTTCCATCGCACGTGTTCGGTAATTTCCGAAAGAAGCGGGAAATCACGCGCTTGTGCCCAACGTAGCAAAGAACACGTTCGTAGGTGTGTCGTGAAACCGGCGTAACTGATTTACGAAACAGTTCTTTGCTACGTGGATTTTGGGCTTACGAACTATGTTACGAAAATAGTTACGAGGAACGGCTACGAACGCCACATGAAATCGGCCCCTGAAGTGGCGCAGTGCCTCCTCTGGTGGGTTGCCTCACAACGACGACGTTGATGGCTCCGTGTGGATTGTCGGTGCCGAGGCTGCGGCGCGACAAGCCAGGACGTGGCTGTTGACGGGAAACCGGACTGAGCGGCATGGGGGAAATGCCACTGTAGTGGGCACTGAAGATGGGACCAACCCTTCCCCACTCTCTCTCTCTCTCTCTCTCACACACACACACACACACACACACACACACACACACACACACACACACACAGGGAGAGAGAGAGAGAGAGAGAGAGAGAGAGAGAGAGAGAGAGAGAGAGAGAGAGAGAGAGAGAGAGAGAGTTAATAATGAAGAAAACAAGCGCAAGTTTTGACCAAACGAAGACTGGTAACAGAAAGATTGAGATGTAACACAAATACGTAGCATCAAAACATCAGATGTGGCTGTTGAAGATAGGAGTGTTGTGTATTGTTGTTATTCTTGATGTTCTTCCTGTCGTCGTTGTTGTTGTTGTTGTTGTTGTTGTTGTCGTCGTCGTCGTTGCTGTCGTTGTCGTCGTCGTCGTCGTGGTTCTTCGTTTGTTTGTTTGTTTGTTTTTAGGGGGTGGGGTGGTGGGGGCGATTTGTATTGTATTGTTCCGCTATTATCATTAATAATACGAGCATCCCCTGTCCTTGCGCTCAGCAACCAACTGAAAAATCTGAAAGTGGTTGGCGGATGCAGGAGCGAATGGTGTAAAAGGGAAGGGTGATATCCACGAAGAGCAGGAAGGAGAGGGTAAGAGCAAAGAGGGAGGGAACTTCTGAAAGGTTTACACCGCAAAGGGACAGGGGACTGGGAGGGCGGGAAAGGGGGGGGGGGGAGAGAATAAACGGAGTTGGGGTGGAGGGGGTAGTGGGGTCAGCTTAATAGAGAGGCGTGAAAAGCGAACTGCGACAATTTGCATCGCTTGTGAAATGCATTTCTGCTCAGTGCCGTAGCCGACAATAAGATTATCTAAGCCATGTATCATCTCCTCCCCCCTCTCCCCTTTCCCTCTCTGTCCTCGGCAACATTCATAATTGAAGCCGCGGCAACAGGGGAGAGCCTCCCTAGAGAAGCATCGGAAAGCGCGTTGATCAAATTATCCCCTTCTAGAACAGCCGACGGTAATTGATGTCAGGCGGCCACCGTCATATTGGGCCTGATTTCCTCAATTCTGCTAATCACCAAATCCCCAGGAAACGGCGAGAATTGGCGCGAGTCAACGATATCCGACGGGAATGGACGGCCGCCATATTGCATCGTGTCATGGTAATAGGCTTTTTATCGCTGCCGACAAAAAGCTAGGCTATTATCTTTCGCTTGTCACCCACGCTGTTCCCGGGTCCTCCGGGAAAGGAATAGATAGGGCAGTATGGGCAGAGATGGGGGATGGGGGCTAGTGAAGGATAGGGGGGAGGGAGGAGGGTATGAGGGTGGGTTCTTGAACTGAAA
>CM031613.1:65216862-65259362 GCA_018398815.1 Conus ventricosus
AGCAGTACCAACAGCAGCAGTAACAGCAGCAGTAGTAGTAGTAGCACTAGCAGTAGCACTAGCAGTAGTAGTAGTAGTAGCAGCAGCAGCAGTAGTAGTAGTAGCAGTAGCAGCAGCAGTAGTAGTAGTAGTAGCAGTAGCAGCAGAAGTAGTAGAGCAGTACCAACAGCAGCAGTAACAGCAGCAGTAGTAGTAGTAGCACGAGCAGTAGCACTAGCAGTAGTAGTAGTAGTAGCAGCAGCAGCAGTAGTAGTAGTAGCAGTAGCAGCAGCAGTAGTAGTAGTAGTAGCAGTAGCAGCAGAAGTAGTAGAGCAGTACCAACAGCAGCAGTAACAGCAGTAGTAGTAGCACTAGCAGTAGCAGTAGCTGTGGTAGTAGTAGTTGCAACAGCAGCAGCAACAGTAGTAGAAGTAGTAGTAATGTCGTAGTCGTAGTCATAATAGTGGTAACAACAGTAGCAGTAGTAGTAGTGATGGCGGTGGTGGTGGTGGTGATGGTCGTAGTAGTGGCAGTATTAGTAGCAGCAGCAGCAGCATCAATAATAGTAGTAGTGATATGAGCAACAGCAGAATTAGTAGTACTAGTAGTGGCGGTAATAGTAGCGGCAGTAGTAGCAGTAGTAGCAACGACACCACAGCAGCAGCAACAGTTGTATTTGTAGAAGTAGTAGTAAAAGTGGTAGTAGTACTAGTAGTAGTAGGAGGAGGAGGAGGAGGGGCAGCAGCAGCAGCAGCAGTAGAAATAATGATAGTAATAGTCTTGGTAGTAGATTGATAGCAGACTTTAAAGTAGTAGTAGTAATAGCAGCAGTAGAAGTGTGAAAAATTGACAAGACGTCGCCAGGAAAAAACAAAACATTAGGGAAGAGGAAGATCATTTTTGTTTCAGAACCAGTGATGCACGTGAATTCTGCACAGAAACGGTGGAAATGGGAGTGGTCACCCACGGCGATTCTGTGCGCGTACAAAAGTTCACGTCATTTTGACTTTTTCTCTTCTAATTCACTTTAATTGATTTATTGAATTAATTTGGATTCGCCGTCAGCCATTGCGGTGTTAGCCCTAAACGCGATAAGCGAAATGATTAATCAGCATCAGAATCAGATTTGGAATGACAAACGTCAACATCGGAAAGGATGACAACAATGTCTCTCATCGTCATTGACACCATACAAACATGATGGGGAAAACGATTTAATACTGGTTCCCTACCTCCCCATCACTCTCCCTCCCTCTTTCCCTCCCTCCCTCTCCCCCCCCCCTCTCTCTCTCTCTCTTCTCTCGCCCCCCCCCCCCCTCTCTCTTTTTCTAAATCACCACATTATTTTGAAACACTCTGCCGTCATTTCTGAATTGTCACAAGTATTGTTACTGGTGGTGTTTTTACTATTATATTATTCCTGTTGCTTTCTACTCGCTGGTAATTTGATTGCCAGGGCTATTGTTGGCTGTTACTGTCTTTTTTTAATATATACCTGCATGGACGCCCCTGTGCTCGCAAACACATACAACGCGCGTACACACACATAAACACACAAGCGCGCGCGCGCGCGCGCACACACACACACACACACACACACACACACACCACACACACACACACACACACACACACACACTTCTCTCTCGTTCTCTTTATTTCTTTGTCTCTCTGTCTCTGTCTCTGCCTCTCCCCCTCTCTCTCTATTTCTCTCTCTCTCTCTCTCTCTCTCTCTCTCTCTCTCTCTCTCTCTCTCTCTCTCTCTCTCTCTCTTTCAGGCGGGCGCGCGCGCGCACACACACACACACACACACACACACACACACACACACACACACACACACACATTCATACACACAGAGTCAGAGAAAGAGATTATCAAACATACACACGCAGAGAGAGAGAGAGAGACAGACAGACATACAGACAGCCAGACAGACAGACGGAGGGGGTTGATGGTGTCAGGGAGGACGGAGGGGGTGGGGGATGGACTAACTGTGAGGCAGACAGACAGACATACAGACTCTCGTCCTCCGTTCAAAATTGTCTAAATACCGAACCTCAGTGCTGACACATTATTGGAAGGAATCGGCATGCACTCGAAGGTTTTTGGTTTCACCCCACAATTCTAAAGGCGGCCATTTTCTGTCGGGCCAAAAGGTGAAACGATCTGACTCGAGCACCGCCGGAGGGAGCGTCCTATTTTGTGATTACGAGCGAATTAGAGAAAAATGATTGGCTGCTCAGAGACCGAGCGCCGCGTCTCCGGGGCGGTCACTCCAAAAAGCCAGTTCGTATCAGGCCTGGAATTGCCTCCCCTCGCTAAAGAAATTTGGGGAGCTGAGAATGGTAATTTTATCAAAAGCTATCAAAATTGGCTGTATTTGTGTCAGAGCCTGTGGCCAATGAACTTGGCATTCCCCTCGTTTAGATTTTTTTCCCCCGGACGGATCTTTTTCTCTCCCTGAAAGCGCGTTTCTTTATTTGATTTATCTATTTTTGTACATCCCCCCCCCCTTTTTTTTTCAACAGTTGATTGTCGCCCCTCTTTCTTTTCTGTTCTGTCTTGTTCAGTATTTTCTGTAATACTGTTATTATTTTTTGAGCTGGACGTGAAATCTCAGTAATTTTCCGTCACCGTTTCTTGAGGTCAGATCTGTACTTTGTAATGATGCTTTATTTTTTCTTCATTTACTCTTTCTCTCTCTACCTTTGTCTCTCTCTCTCTCTCTCTCTCTCTCTCTCTCTCTCTCTCTCTCTCTCTCTCTTTCCGTCTCTCTCTGTCTCTTTCTCTCACTGTCACCGTCTCTGTCTCTCTCTTTCTTTCTCTGTCTCTGTCTGTCTGTCTGTCTGTCTCTCTCTCTCTCTCTCTCTCTCTCTCTCTCTCTCTCTCTCTCACACACACACACACACACACACACACACACAACACACTCTCTCTCTCTAGCTCTCTCTCTCTCTCGCTCACACACACTCACACACACACACACGCGCGCGCACATATCAAAATTTTAGCACCCTACATATTCAGTTCGATTTCCATCGTATTCTTTTTTAACCTTTTTTTTGGTAATGAATGTACGCCAGTGAAGTGAGAGCTAACTGCAAAGTAAATTATGTTCCTTTTATATGACGTCACACTCGTCATTAATCAGCAGAAAGAGAAAAAATTTTGGATTACTTGGCGATTGTTCTCTAGTTCATCATCACATTCTGTTGTTGATCCCCCCCCCCCCCCCCCCCCCCAAAGACATCATATACTTTTCAGTTGGCTTTCACTTTTTGTTCGCTATATTATGAAAGAAAAAGCTGTACGGTCCAACAAATAGTGGTGTGTGTGTGTGTGTGTGTGTGTGTGTGTGTGTGTGCGTGTGTGTGTGTGTGTGTGTGTGCGTGCGTGCGCGCTTGTGTGTGTGTGTATGCGTGCGTGCGTGCGTGCGTGCGCGCGCTTGTGTGTGTGTGTGTGTGTGTGTGTGTGTGTGTGTGTGTGTGTGTGTGTGTGACGTTGGCGAACGCTGGGTTATTCCTTTGTTTTCTTTTCACCTTAACAGCACAGCGTTCTTTGGCTTGACAGGGTCCATGTCATTAATGTCGTATTACCCCAATGGAACGCCTAACGGATTCATAAAATGTTAATGATCTTCTGTCAATGCTTAGTTTCTTTGGTGTTTTTGCTGTAACTTACAGCAGCGCGCGGGGCATAAACTCACACGATTAGGAGTTTGTTTATTTATGTATCTGGTCGTCTTCTCATCTATCATTTCAATAGGTTGTTTGTTTGTTCTTATTCATTCAATCGTGTACGTGTTTTATCGTCTCTTTCTGTCTCTCCTCTTTTCTTACTTGTTATCTTGTCTGTTTGTTTGGCTGTGATTCGTTCGCGCTTTGGCATTGTGGTTTAACAGATAAAACATGGCGCATGTGGGACAGTCCTCACGTAGCGATACTTCCTTAATGAAGATCTCTCTTCTCTCTCTCTCTCTCTCTCTCTCTCTCCTCTCTCTCTCTCTCTCTCTCTCGCTCTGTTGATTGATTGATTCAATCAACTCTCGCTCTGTGTGTGTGTGTGCGTGCGTGCGTGCGTGCGTGAGTGCGTGCGTGCGTGTGTGTATATATATGTGTGTGTGTGTGTGTGTGTGTGTGTGTGTGTGTGTGCGTGCGTGCATGTGTGTGTGTGTATGTGTGTGTACATGCATGTGTGTGTGTGTGTGTGTGTGTGTGTGTGTGTGTGTGTGTGTGTGTGTGTGCATGTGTGTGTGTGTGTGTGTGTGTGTGTGTGTGTGTGTGTGTGTGTGTATGCATGTGTGTGTGTGTGTGTGTGTGTGTGTGTGTGTGTGTGTGTGTGTGTGTGTGAAACTGGTCCTGCACGAATGACAGTCAGATCTTTGAGTTCGTTCCTCTCTTCCTGCTGACTGCAGGTATCTATCTGACTTTGACTAGATGACAGTCTGACATGTCACTCTACTTTGATTCAGAAACGTGAAGATGATGGCAGTAATGCTAATTTGCATCGCATGATCTGCATTGTTTTGTACCAGTGTGCACAATTGCCATACATTGGGGCTGGAATAGCTCAGTGGTAGAGCGCCGGACTCGTGGTCTTGCAGCTTGGTGATCCGGGGGTTGCGGGTTCGAATCTCCGCCGGGCCGTTTCGGAACAGGCAGATTTTTCCCTCGGAGGGAACATTGGTTCTGACTCCATTTCCCATACAGTCCTGCGAATGAGACTATAAACCGAGGTTCCCTGTGTGAGCGCACGCATAACATCTTGCACACACGTAAAATCCCATCACCAGCTTTCGGAAGAGAAGGCCAGTTTGGCCGTTGGTATGAATGACACGTTAGACATAGCATGTAGCCTGTGTGAGAAATGGAAAGAATGAAGGAAGTAAGGAAATTGAGTGGACGACTGAATGAAGCTCCAGCAGGCAGCCATTCAGTCGACACTGCCCGTTGTGTAAACCAGTGTGGATTGTAAAGCGCTTAGAGCTTGGTCTCTGGCCGAGGATAGGCGCTATATAAGTATTCATAATAATAATAATGATTGTACCATTCTACTAAGATTTATTTGATAGTGTTCTACTGTGCCGTCTTGTCGTGTTTTTCATGGTATCCTTTTAGGTTGCATTTCATTGCCTTATGATATATTGCTCTGAATCATGTTGTATTTCTTTGTACTATCTTGCATTCATTTGTGATATATTGCTTTGTACTCTTATACTTATCCTGCATTGCATCGTATTGTATTGAGTTGCATCGTGTTTTGTACTCTACTGTTTTGCTTTGCACTGGACTGTATTGCATTGTATTGCTTTCTACTGTCTGCGTGGCTTTAACATTGTGCTGCTTGTTATTGTTTGCATTATTTTGCATTTATAAATTGTTCTACCTGTTTGATATTGTTTTGTGTTGTGCTATATTTTCCTGCGCTGTACTGAATTCCGTTGTGATATAGGGTCTAAAGAAAGACAAGAATGTTTTGTGCCGTGGGTTTCTAATTGTCGACAGTACACAAAGTTGAAAGAAGAAAAAAACAGCCCCAAGAAAAGGATGGTGCTTAGCAGAAATCAAAAGCACGGATTTAATGGGTCAAATCAGTTTAGCAATTAAATGTCTGAATGTCCTGTCAGACAGGCTTTCAAAGTCAGTAGCGTGCGTGACACTGTGCCTCCATGTCTGCCTGCTACCTTCTGGGCCTGGACTGGGTGTGGCTGAGGACTGTATCAGTGGGGATGGCTGTCCACTCCTCTTGAAGGCCATCAGCAAGCAGATGCAATGTTGCGGAACCCTTAACCCTGCATGGGACACGTCAACTGAAACACCCCAGGACTGTTCGATGGGATTAAGATCAGGTCATCTCCAGGAACATGGTAGGATGTTGATATTGTTGTCAGCCAGGTGTGTGAAATGACACGTGCAACGTGTGGTTGTCCATTGTCTTGCTGAACAAGAACCTTGGAATCTGTCATGAGAGGAAAAGTATGATGTGGTGGCATGTTCTCCACAAAGCGCTGCATCATAAATATGCCTTCTACGGCAAACACATCACTTCTACCGGTCAGTCAAATGGCTCCCCACACCATAAAACTTCCACTGCCCTGTTAGGGGCTTGATCAGTGCAGTTTGGGGCACAGCGTTCATTTACCCTTCAGTAGACTGGCCCTCGTCCACCATGGCGCAGCAGAAGAACGTGAAGGTCCGCACATCTGGCCACCTCTGCATGTGCCCGGGACGACGTGCAGTCGCTCAATGCATCTGTTCTATGACGGTGTTGTGGAGTCAGCTCCCTGCCCTGGACAGGTTGCGGAGTGTCTCAGTCTTCTCCTCCGAGACGATTCTGGATGGTTTATTGGAGAAACATTGGTGTACAGGCTGATTTTGAGTAGTGAACAAAGCAGACAGGAAACGATCCTGAAGGTGGCGAGAGCCGGATATAGTGATCCCAGGCTAGAGTTATGAACCTTGGTCTTCCGGGCTGTGTGTTGTCGTTCGTGGACCTGGTCAGTTGAAATCTGTTCCGAAATCTGCGAACAAATGAAAATCATTATCAACGTCAAATGAAAATCATTATCAACTTGATCTTCACTCTGACCAGCTTAAAGGCGACCAATGGCGTTGGCGCATTGTTCCAAAATAAGACGTGGTATTTTCATATCGCTGTTCCTACGGAACCTTTAAGCCAAACAGACCAGAGGTATAGCTCATAAAGAGGGACAACAGCAATTGTCCGTGCCGAAATCAAAAGTAAGAGTAACAACGGAACACAGGGGTGGGCAGGACATGAAGTAAGGAAGTTGTACACAGACAACCGTGCAGCATGGCTTTTTAAGACCTTAATGCCAAATCAGCAAGAGAAGGCATCTCGTGCACGTGCAGCTCGCAGTGTTTGAACCATACAGTGATCAGTCTGGGAAGGGTCACAATCAACTGCTCTGTATTCTCGGAAATATCGAAAGTGGTACGGTTTTGTGTTTTAACACTTGGACACTCTATGCGTTTGCTTTCGTTCTCTCTTTCATTAGTTTTGGATCATGTGTGTTGCACTGCATTTAATTCTGTTGCTTTATATTACATTTCTTCGCAATGTGTTGCTGTGTATTTCATTGTTATGGTACTGTATATGGTATAACATGATCCTGCTTTGTAGTGCAGTGCGATGCATGTCAGTATATCAATTTAGTACTGTATGCCCGTATATTGCATCGCTTTCTCGTCTCATCAAATATCTCGGATGGAGCGCGTCGTCATAGTAACACCCACACCCACCTTTACCACTCTGCCCCTCATGATTTTGTTCATGTTTACTCGTCTCAGTGGACATTTCTGCAGCCTTTTGTCGAGGACAAGCCTCTTCTTGTCGCGGATTCTCTCACCCGCGCTTAAAGCATGCTGCGCGCGACACCTTCTTTTGTCCTCTTAGCCGAAGGACCAGCACACATGCCATCATGGAAAGATAGGGAGAAAGGACGCGTCCTGTATGAGACTCAAAACACGAGTCGTACAGTCTGGTAAACTCCACGTGGCCAGCGGTTTACCAAGTCTTGCCTTTAGTGAATCGCCTGACTGCTTTGTATGAAATGCATTCAACTTTGCCTTTTGTTAAGAAGAAAGTCTCTCTCTCTCTCTCTCTCCTCTCTCTCTCTCTCTCTCTCTCTCTCTCTCTCTCTCTCTCTCTCTCTCTCTCTCCCATCCCCTTTTTTTTCGTCTCAAAGAGACACATTTATGGACTATTTCCGTGTCTGTTTTGGAATCTATATTACAAGCACCACCACCACTACCATACAATACATTGTATTTGTTTGGTGTACCAACTTGTTTGTTGATTTGATTCTGCTACAGTAAGTCTGCATCACGTTACGTTCACAAAGATGTAAACGCGGGTAAAATTACAACGTGTCTGAAAATATATCAATATGAAACAATCAGCACAATACGAAGTTTCTATTTTTTGTCGGTAGAACAAAATTTTGAGTTTTTGTTGATTTAAATTTCAATCTAAAGTCATCCACAACTTCTTTTCGTATACACTATGTCTACGTTTACGTACTCTACGTAGGTTTTTTCTTCCTCGTTCCTCGTAGAAAATAATTCAACCAAAATATGACTAGTTATCTTTTAGCTATAATTTTAGGTACAAAATAGATTAAATGGATTTGTTAGAACAACGTTATATTTCTGTTACATATAATCATTTCGCGAAACAAATGAATTACCAATAGTAATATCTCTTTCTTACCATATTCCCGAGAATTCGTATCTCTTCAACAAGGCTACGTGGATAAATTATATATACTAACTGGAATTTGTGAAAATGCTTTCGTAATTTGATGTTCTTCTAAACTAAATAATTTATACTCAATTTTCTTTTCCAGTTATTCAATGAACACAATGAAAAGTCAGTCTCTATCGCATTAAAAGAGAAACTGGAGTGTGTGTGTGTGTGTGTGTGTGTGTGTGTGTGTGTGTGTGTGTGTGTGTGTGTGTGTGTGTGTGTGTGTGTGTGTGCGTGCGTGCGCGTGTGTGTGTGCGGGAGGGGGGGGGGGGGGGGGGCAAGGGGGAGGGGAAGAGGGGAGCAGGGTAATCAGTGTAACACATTTGACATGTCAATATAATGAACAACGTGTTTAAGCCTTTTGGGTCATTATTTGCTGTTAAGATGAATGTTTTATTTACTGGTTGGAGATGTAACTCACGCTTTATTCGGTGATGTCAATTGTAAGTCTGTTCCATACCCTTCCTCTTGCCATCTGAATGTTAAAGGAAAGTGACATTTCTGTGTTGTACAGCATGTAGCGTGTATTTTCCACTCTGTTTCTTTTACATTTTACCTGTTACTCTAATAACTATAACCTCCGATTGCTACTATACAATATTCATAACCGATACAAAAACCAAACAAGCCTGAGGGGGAGGGAGGAAGAAGGAAGGGTTGGGTCGGGGCAACACAACCATTTATTTTCTATCCTTTTCTTCCGATTTGCTCAAATTTACTGCCTCAGAATAAGGCTAATGCACGCAAATCTATGACGGATGTCTGCTGCGTGTGTCAAAACAAAGCTTTCTATGGCCAAAAACAGACAAATAAACAAAAGAAAAAAAAGAAGCAGAACTGTTGTCCTTCACCCCCCACACTCCTCCCCCTCGCTCCCACACTCTCTTCCCCCTCTCCACACCTCACACTCTCGGCTCCTCTTCAGCCCCTTCATCTGCAAGTCTCGGTGGATTTGAACCCCCGGGTCCTCGGACCTGCTTGGCCCTCCTGGACACAGATTAACCTTTCACTGACCGGGAGAGAGCATTAGTGGACATTAGCTCCTCTAATACAATAAGGAATGGATAGGGTGGGGACAGGAGGAGGGGCAAGGGAGGGAATTCTTGGGCGGAAAGGAAGGAATTCTTAGAGGAGACGAGATGCGAATTATAGGGAACAATGGAGTGATTACCTTGCAAAATGCTCCGGACTTTTGTCCTGGAAAACGAAAGAAAGAAAACAAGAGAGAGCGAACGAATTCACGAACCAGAGCCATCTGTGTTCTTTTGTCTATCTGAAAAAAAATGCCAAGGAGCAATTGGACAAGAAAATACAAAAAGATCAGAAAGAAACAAAATAAACACTAATGATGTAGAAAGAAAGAAAGAAAGAAAGAAAGAAACCCAAATTGCATGAGTAGGACAAGATTAACGTAAGGAAAAGGAAAGGAGGAGAACATGAACTCTGATGATCAAAATAGAAATGTTAAGAAAGACAAAGAGTAGTGCAAGAAACGCATGCGCTGGCATGGTTTGTTGGGCAAACTGTCTGAGAGTTCTTCCGATATGGAAATGTGGAAGTTACCTAACTCCTGGCCGCTTATGCAATAAATGATATCCGTTAGGAGTCAACACTTTCCGAGCCATCCATTTTACATTAAATAAACAGCACTTCCTCATGCACAATGTCAATGAATTATAGATATATTTATTCACCACATCTCCAAATAACTTGATATTCGGGAGCATGTGTACATCAGTTTGCCAGAATTTCTTCTTTTGACTTCACGACGCGTGAAACTGAAGTGAGTTCAGACAAATGACCTTTTTCCCACATTTCCCCACCGAAGTAGTCAGTACAACTCAAGCTCCGCTGTCTGCAAAGGTGATACTATTGGCGATGTATGCTTAGTATACAGGTTGTTAGATGTAACATTTAGAGACCTCCCACCGCCTGTTGGCATCATCACTATATGAAACGCCAATGTTCCAGTCAAAAATATGAATCCGTTGGCATACTGTTGATGCCCAACACCACCGCTCTGATTTCAAAAAGAAACACAGAGAAGACCCGCCACAGAAAACGATAACGTTCATCCGGGCTGCACTGTCGGCCATGTTGTAGTGCAGCGTGCATGTTAGTTGCCCTTCAAAAGGCGCATTTAAAGTGCCATTGGCTGTAGCTGACAGAGCTACATCTAGCACTCTGTCGTGTTGTTTGCAAGAGATATGTAGAAACATGTAGTGGTGGCTGAAAAGTACATGTAGCAAAGTGCAGTGTTGTGGGAATGAGACCTGCTCCACTATGTACTGGTGACTGAACGGTGCCTGTACAACAGTGCAGTGTTTGTTGAACGAGGAATATAGTAGCATGCAGTGGTGACTGAATGGTATATATAGCAAAATGTAGTGTTGGTTGAACAAGACATGTAGTAACATCCAGTGGTGACTGAATGGTATATATAGCAAAATGTAGTGTTGGTTGAACAAGACATGTAGTAACATGCAGTGATGACTGAACGATGCATGTAGCAAACTGTAGTGTTGGTTGAACAAGACATGTAGTAACATGCAGTGATGACTGAACGATGCATGTAGCAGAATGTAGTGTTGGTTGAACAAGACATGTAGTAACATGCAGTGATGACTGAACGATGCATGTAGCAGAATGTAGTGTTGGTTGAAAAAGACATGTAGTAACATGCAGTGATGACTGAACGATGCATGTAGCAAAATGTAGTGTTGGTTGAACGAGACATGTAGTAACATGCAGTGATGACTGAACGATGCATGTAGCAAAATGTAGTGTTGGTTGAATGAGACACGTAGTAACATGTAGTGATGATTGAACGATGCATGTAGCAAAGTGCAGTGTTGGTTGAAGGGGGCATGTGGTAACAAATACTTGTGACTGAGGGACACATGCTATAAAATGTAGTGTTGGTTGAACGAGACATGTAGTAACATGCAGTGGTAACTGAACAACATTGGTGGTAAACGCTGTCTTAAAGACACGTCTGGTTGGGGAAAAAAATCATGTTGAATGAAAGACGCGTGTAGTAAACACAAATGCTGACTGAACGATACAAGAGGTAAACAATAGTTATGACTGAACGACAATTGTAGAAAAACATAGTGACGACTAAATGACATGTAACAAAAAGTATTGCTGACTGAAAAATAATGTAGTAAAAAGAAATGTTACGTGAATAACATGGGTGGCAAAATGTGACCGAACGTCATTTAGAAGAACGTGATATTTGACTGAACAAAACATAGTGAAATGTAGTGGCGACTGAAGAACACTTTTAGACAGATGTATTGGTGACTAACTATGCATGTAGATGGCGACTGAAGAACACTTTTAGACAGATGTATTGGTGACTAACTATGCATGTAGATGGCGACTGAAGAACACTTTTAGACAGATGTATTGGTGACTAACTATACATGTAGATGGCGACTGAACGACCGTGCAGTAAACTGTGAGAGTGACCAAACGGGGGAGGGGGGGGGGGGGGGGGGGCAAAGGACAGGGCGTTCCCACTTGGTACCTCTCCTGATTTGGACGCCACTGGAGAGCCAGAAACAAAAGAAACTTTAAGAGTGTATGAATAGTCGGTTTCATGCTCTATTCATAAAAGTGTGCGTTTGACTTACAGGGGAAAAAAATCTTATAATGCTGAGCAATTAAGTAGTGGGGGAAAATAAGTGCAGGCTAACAATTCTTCTGTCAATACAGTAATGACTTGGCAAAGATTTGAATTAAGAAAAAAAAATTGAAGATGAAGAAAATGGGGGAAAAAGATCTTGTGAGAAAGAAAGGGAAGGGCCGGGGTGGGGGTGGATGGGCACGCAAATGGCGTGGGACTGGTTTTGTTCCACGCTCTCTTCTGTCCTATTTCAGAAAAAATAGGAGGGAAAAAAAACCCTCTAAAAGAACCATACCACGTTTCTTATATGTTCAGGAGTTATTACACAAAAGTCATCATTAATCAGAAACGTCCACCGAGCCTCCTCTTACTTCTCTAGATATGGGGGCGAAAAAAGTATATACAGCATTTAATAATTATGTAGTTCACCATAAAAAACAGACCAGCTGTCATCACCCCAGCAGGTAAGTTAAGACAGGAATGATCTGCGGAATCAAAAACAGACCAGCTGTCATCACCCCACCAGGTAAGTTAAGACAGGAATGATCTGCGGAATCAAAAACAGACCAGCTGTCATCACCCCACCAGGTAAGTTAAGACAGGAATGATCTGCGGAATCAAAAACAGACCAGCTGTCATCACCCCACCAGGTAAGTTAAGACAGGAATGATCTGCGGAATCAAAAACAGACCAGCTGTCATCACCCCACCAGGTAAGTTAAGACAGGAATGATCTGCGGAATCAAAAACAGACCAGCTGTCATCACCCCACCAGGTAAGTTAAGACAGGAATGATCTGCGGAATCAGTCCCTTCCAACCAATGTTTCTTTTCTGGAGGTCAGGAAACACCAGGATTGTAATACATGGAGGACAGTTCTGTTCAAATATTGTAAAGGTAAATATTATCAAAACGTAGACCATTAACACCCCTCCTCCACCAAGAAAGCAACGGATGCAATATAAAGTGTCATGTGTAATATTGAAGAAGGTCAATCTTTAACTAGTTGATAGGGTAGAGTTTCAAAGTGAGGTGACTGCAAGTGGATTTGAAACTAATCTTTTAAAAGAGAAATTGTAATTAATCCGCCAGAAAAAAGGAACAAACAAATTACAAGACAAAACACGACGCGTTTCGACCTCTTTGGTCTTCTTCAGGCAAGGTAAACAACCTTCATGACAATGCAACGTCCATCTTGCACTGAATTTGCTTGAAGAAGACCAAAGAGGTCGAAACGCGTCGTGTTTTGTCTTTTGATTTGTTTGTCCCTTTAGTCTGGAGGTTTGATTATAATTTTCCATTAAAAATTGGTCGGGTATGATTAAATCTACTTGAACAATTAGTTGGTTACACAAAAAGGGGTGCCGAGTGTATCTGGGGAAACGTGGAGAAGGACGGGGGTAGGGAAGGTGAGAGGGAGCGGGCGACAAAGACACAACGGAATTGTGAGCTAGAGAGGCCAAGAAGGACCATTGTCAGACTCCAGCATCAGATTGTGACTATCGCCATTACAAGTCCCGGGAGGACTCGGAACACGTGATCTTCAGAGTTGTCTGACTTGACCGTGAGGGTTGATGGGAAAGCTAATCACATCGGCAAGGTAATTAACTCTGCCTTGCTTTGTCGTTTGTTCTATTGGTCCGTGTCTGGTGTCTAGAAAAGTTGTTGATTTTGTTCCTTTGTTCTTGGATCAGAATGTCTTTCAATCATTCGTGTTACTGGAATGCTTGTAACACACACACACACACACACACACACACACACACACACACACACACACACACACACACACACAATTCTATCTGTCTATCTGACTGAATGTCTGTCTGTCTATCTGTCTGTCTGCCCTGCCCCCCCCCCCCTCTCTCTCTCTCTCTCTCTCTCTCTCTCTCTCTCTCTCTCTCTCTCTCTCTCTCTCTCGCTCTCCCTCTCGCACCAATATGCACGAGCGCGCTTACTCATTCACCTACGCATATGCACTCGTCACAGACACACACACACACACACACACACACACACACACACACACACACACACAGAGAGAGAGAGAGAGAGAGAGAGAGAGAGAAGAGAGATGTATGGTCAGTTTATTGTAACACTATGGATTGGATACAAGAAGGTACTTTTGATGTCTTAAAATAATACTGTATCATACACACGGAGAAGAACACAAACATGATAGAGAATGTAATGAAAATGTCAACAACAACAAATCCAAGCTTGGTGTTACCTTTTCCCCACTCTACGATAGAAGTAGCACCAGTAACTGAAAGTCTAATTCAAAACTGGGAGTGAGAATGAGGTATTAACTTCACTACTGATTTTTCTGTAACTCATCCCTCCAAAGAGAGACCGGGCACAGGGCAGGAGAAACCATTTGAGGGGAGGGGGGAGGGGGGATAAAAAGGGATGGAATGCCATACTCAATCGGAAGAACATTGGGGAGGGAGGGGGCATGCTTAAAACGAAATCTTTGCCAGATCCCAAAAGAGGGTGAGGATGGGGCTACCGAACCCCCAGACCCACCCCCCATTCCCTATCGTCCGGCTCTGAGGCATGCTTAAGTCACTGGAAGCGATGATTTCTTCGCTGATATGAGATGTCGTCAGGTTTCTGCTTGCCTTGAATAACAAAGGGGAGGACAAATCGATAGGTGAACGGACGCACAGAGGAAACAAAATCGATCCAGACAAAAACGATAACAGACGAAACCAGTTCTGGGGGCTCCTTTGGTTTCAATACCTCTCAGTCAAACGTGCGTCAGACATGTCCATCACTGAACGGTAGCAGCTTCTCCATGTCCCTGGTTTAATTCATACCTCACAAAGGATCATGGACAAACGGCACATCATAAGTAAGGGGTTGGGACGGTGCTTGCATCCTGACCTAAGCTGAGGTTAGATCGAGCTAGCATTAGACCTGGAGATATAAAACAGGACCTCACGTGATGAAGAAGAGCAGGAATTAGAAGATGAAGGCGAACGGGGGAGGGAGTTCATGGGAGAAACCGGACTGGGAAGTAAAAAGCCAGCTTTGGCTGCCCCTGACAAAGTGAAAGCGGTTGGTGACACGAAGCATCACCCAGACTCAAACCCGTGCCGTCTGGGAAGACCGTGAGACGTGCGGAGTGAAAGCGTCGCTCAATTACCAGAACTTACTGCGTTCCCGCTTCGCCAACTTAACTGCATTACACCGCCATTCTCTCCCGCCATGCACCGGTAATGGCTGCCAGCTTCCGGCACACTCCCCAGCGTTCACGTTGCGCACGCGCGCTTCGGTTCGGCACGTGACCTGACAATGGCGGCCGTCACCAGGGAGTGTGGGGATGGGCTGTTGGGGGTTGTAGCGCGCTGTGTGCCCGCTGTATCTGTGACAAGCTCTCCTCCTCCTTGACATTCGATGCGAGGTCGGGCGGAGGAGGTCGACAACCACAGAGGCTATTAGTCAAATGGGACCCTTTTGCCGCCCAATCTGATCGTCTTGCTGCCGGCATTAGCCCACAATGCGCATGCGTGAGGTCGCGTGAATATTTCCAGGGTCAGTGGAGACTTTAGAGATGGGAGGCTGAATGCACTCGTGTTGTCCTGGTCCGGCTGGGAGGCATGAGGCTCGGTTTGCCGCTGTTGACTGTGATGAGTTTTAGGTCTCTCCCTGGCGGTGGCTGGGAGATCTGGATATATGTATTAAAGAGGGATGTAATATTGATAACCACGGATATTAAATCATCTGCCCCTCTGTCTGTCTGTCTGCCTCTGTCTGTCTGTCTGTCTGTCTGTCTCTTGGTCGAGGGGAAAGGGGGCATGACGGGTAATGGCGTCCGGACAGCAGTGTTTAAAACAGAAGCGAGGAGTGTTGCTTTATTTGGTGTTGTTTTGAACTGTTTCAAGCTGATATGCTTTGTAATGATACAGTAAGTAGATCGTGTTAATGAAAGAAAGTGACATTAGACTTGGTGATGTGGAGGGCCGCTATCGGCATATTTTGTGGTAGATGAACGCCAGGTCAAAGTTCACCCGAAAGAAGGATGTTGTTTTTGAACAGGAGAGCAGTGACATGAACAGTGAAATGCTGACAACTTCGACTGATGTTATTAGTATATTTCTACAGCGATGGGTGATCATAGCTCCTATTAACACTTTGTGTAGAAATGTGTCCAAAATGCTGCCAACAGACAATGAACTGTTTAGAGAAAAGGTAAATATGAAAGGGACTATGTCATGTACTGAATATTTCATGTGTGGCAACACCTGTATGTGTCAGTTGGACACGCACGTGCAAGTACCTGTCCTTGCTTTTTGTGTCGTTCACGCCGGTTATCGGTGCTTAAGCTGCTCCTTAGCGTGACGTGGAGACGAACCCTGGCCCCAACCCTGACGGACAGGTACACTCGAGACAAAAAATTGCAGCGATGAATACTATGACAGACAAGTAGACTTGATGGAGAGAATTATGCAAACTATACTATAGCAGTTTCAGCAACAAACAAATGTAATCAGGAATGATGTCAGTGAAATTTAGGATAAATTAAGTCAAATGAAACAACAATGTGAGGAAATAAACAGATGTGACAGACTTGAAGTTGACCGCAGACACTGATGGAGACGGTGAGACATACCACACTTGTTTGCTGTGTCAGATGACAGAAAAGAAGAAACGCACCAATTGACCACAACACTCGAGGAAATCAAATAAGAGGTTAAGAAACTAAAAATAGACACGGACAGACTCGAGGGAGAGAATGTCTTTATGCGGGTTCAAGCTCACCCATCTTATTTTGCACGAAAACCCCCCTTTTCACATACAAATCACGTCCATCTCATATCAGTTTTGGCCAAAATTAACACCTTTTAAAAAAACAAAATTAACATGTCAAAACCTCTAAAATGGGGGCGTGCGTGCAAGATAAGATAGGGTGATCGTGAACGAGCATATTTACATTCTCTCCAAGGGCTTAGAATGTAATAAAAAAACAGTTAAAATGCAATAAAAGATAGTTAAAATATGGACAATACGAAGTACAAAATATATTATTCTCCTAAAGGTTATTGGAAAGGAAAGACTGCTATTGAAAAACTGAGTAAAGCCGCTAGAGTGTCTGAATCAGATGCGAAAGACTGGCTTTCAAAACAGGCAATTTGGCAATATATCTGCCTGCCCCCAAAAGAATAATAAGGCCTAGATTTGTTAATTCAGTTCCAAATGACACCCACCAGATGGACTTGCTGTATCTTCCACATGATAAAGTTAGAAGAAAAAAGTTTAAGTATGCTCTGACAGTTGTTGACATGGCTTCAAGATACAAAGACGCTGAGCCTTTAACTGATAAAAGCTCAACTGCTGTGGCTGTGGCTTTACAACAAATATACATGCGAGGCCCATTAAAGTATCCTAGGATGATCCAGGTTGATGATGGAAAAGAGTTTAAAGGTTCTGTAAACCAGCTGTTTTTAAAACATCATGTTACAGTTAAGAGAGGGATCCCAGGCAACCATCGATCACAAGCCCTAGTAGAAAACTTTAATAAGAATCTAGCTGAACGCCTGTTTACCTATCAATATCACAGAGAAATTATGGACAGAACGCGTAATACAGAATGGGTTAGGAGGTTGCCAGCAGTCTTACGCGCAATGAACAATGAAGAATTTAAAGCAACAGGGTTGAAGCAGTGAACGCAATCAAATTAAAAAAAAATTAGCATTACTGAAGATGCGCAGGGGACTCAAAAACTCTTGCCGTTTGGACTAAACGTAAGATACTTGTATGCTCCTGGAGAGGCGGAGGGCGATGTTAGAATTAGAGCTACAGATCCTATATGGAGCGTAGACGTATATGAAGTTGAAAGAATTATGAAAACAGACCTCCCGTGTATTATTTAAGAGAAATTCTCTCTTCTAAAAAGCCTGCCCCTAAAAGATCCTTTGTTCGTGAAGAGCTGCAAGTTGTCCCGCCAAACACAGTGAGTTAACAAAAAAACTATAATTTTTAGATTGTTTGTGCAAGAATATAGATTGCTCCCATAGCACCACAATAAAACCAATTTCTGCTATTTTCTGTTCTTCTGATGGTTCATAAAAGTCAGACAGTTCTGGCGGCGGTGATGTTAGAAACTTCTTTCCTGTCACTAAGTAATACTCATTCATTGCCTTATCAACGTCTGTAAATGTGTGCTCTGCATGTTCCTGTTCCCTTAACTTTTTATTAATAAAGTCTAAGTGAGCAATTCGTCTTTTCTCGTAAGCGTCTCTTGCCTTGGCTAAATCTTCCACTGCCTTGTTATGGCGTTCTCTCTCCTCATCGGACCGCAATTTACTAAACATATAATTGCTTCCAGAGAAGGCCAAGGCATTAACAATAGCTCCTCCTACCATCATAACTACTCCCGCCATCTTTTTGTAAATTATTTTCTTATGAATTAATCTTTCTATGAACTAATATTTTCTGGATAATCCCCTGTGCAACAAGAAAGTCTTTTGACGCAATCCCTGCAGTAATTACAACTATAACCTTAACAACGTCCTCAATGTCTAGCCTTCCTATATCAGCCGGCTTCATTTTAAACATGTTTTTTGCTAGCACGCTATAGCCTATACTAAGACCGCTAATCACAGCAGAGTGGTAAATCGTATTAATAATCTTTTTTTCACTCATCTTTTTATTAACTAAAAAAATAATTAAAATAATCATAATACGAAAGACTGTCTATGTGCTTTTTAATCAGATAATCTTTTGTTGTTAAAGCTAAAAATAAAGTTGCAACTAGTTTTGGCGAATCTTCTATCTTCCCCATGTTGGGCGGTTTTATTCCTAACAAACATTTTGCAAGGGTTGAATAAACTATAACACCAACGATAGGCACTGCATAATTAACCAGCGTTAAACTCATGGTTTTAAAAGTATTATATTATTTTTTATTGCTTTTAAAAATGGATTGTGACGAACTATTAAAGTGTGAGGAGCAAGCAGACTACTCCGTAGACCACTGCCATAAAGAAAGATTATACTCTCTAGCCGCGTGTGGAAAAAACTAAACAGTATTTAGGCACTGAACTAAGTGTTGAAAAGATTCAGCAACTGTCTACATCAGACATTGAGAAGTACTACGCTAGGTACGAAGCGCAGCTAGGATCAAAAATGGTTAGATCGGTGGGTCAGACAATGATTAGCCTATATGCTAAGTTAGTAAGTAAGATGGCGCCGGTTGATTCAGAAGAAGATTTAAAAATATGACTTATCACAAGATCCGGTTTTAAACAAGTCCCTAGATACTCTTGCATGTGACATGTATTACAGATTTGGGACGATGTTATGCCCATTCATCATGGGATTAATTACTTTTAATCATATTAATTTTGATCATATTAATTTTAATCGCAATAAAAAAAATGAGCGATCAGGAGAAGAAGACGCCGCAGGACAATCCGCAGGACCTCCGCAGGACCCTCCGCAGGAGCAGAATGTACCGCAAGTGAGTAGTGTTACTAAGTCTAAAAATCCTGGACGTGTTGAGGGCCGGGCGTAAACTAGCTGAATGGAACAGACTGAGAAAATCAAACCAATCAGCAAAACAAAAATTGTTAGATAGTAATACAACATCTCCACCAACAACAACACAATTAACAACAACACAATCACAAACAAACGATAAGATGTATCATTATGTAATGGGTGCTGCTGGTGTTGTTGTCGGGTTTTTAGCATGCAAATACTTAACATCATACCTAACAACAAAGCCGCAAGACCCACAGTAAAATAAGAAGAACCGCCTTTGAAAAAAAAAGTGCAACCTCCTGCAGTAGACCCATTTTCTATGGAATAGTTTTTAAGAACTAAATAAAGTACAAGTTAAGAACTAGATAAGTACAAGTTAAGTTAGTTATAGAAAGTACTTTTTAAGTTAAGTGCAAGTAAAATTACAAGTTAAGTGCAAAAAAATTATAAGTTATATAAAGTATAGTTAGGTTCTTGTTATGTTCTTAAGTAAGTACTAGTTAGGGTCTTAAGTTAAGTACAGGTCAAGTCAGTCAAGTTAATCTTTTAAAGTTCTCCAATGCCCTACAGCATATGAAAACTCAGTTCTCTTGTTATTGTTAGAGACTAGTGATTTTTTGTTAACGGCAGTTGTGTTTACTTGATGAAGAGTAGAGCGCAGATTAACATTTGTGTGATAAAATATTTTGTTTTTAAAGAGAGCTTGCTTGTAGTTGTCGTGAGTTATATTTTTTTTGACAGCTTCTTTACTTATGCCTTTAGCCTTCTTCATTACAGAAGTCTGGCTAGCAACGCTGTACATCTTTGACCGCAAACCAACATATTCTTTTATAACTGTCCATTAAGTTCATCCTTCATCTTTCCAATTACTTTCTTGTTTACAGTTGAATGTAAAGGACTGTCTTTAGGATAGTCGCATGTGTCGTACCACCCATCAACTCCTTTAGCTACTTCTGTTTCTAAATCCTTATAGAAGTCTTCTGTGGGGACGTCTAGAATAAAAGAGTCAGTGTCTGTGTAAAGGACTCTTGCTTCTGGGTACAGTGGTTTAAAGTAGTCGTACAGAATTCTAACATTAATAACTTTGACAACTCTAATACAGTAAAGCCAATAAACACCGGCTTGTCCAACTTAACATCTTTTTTCTTCATCATAATGCCGACCAAGCTGTCGTTAAATCTTCTAAAGTCTTGATAGTTGGGTTTAGAGGCAAACTTAATTGCTTGGTTTTCTTTTGTAACTAATTTAACATCTTTGCGATTGTGTACGTTCTCCATGGTTTTACCAAAACAGCTGTTGTTCATCAGTTTAAAAAGTCTTTTTCTGAAGCGTCAGTGGCTTGAGTTCTAATATCAGTGTTCTTCTTGATGTATGGCCTCATAAAGGGCTCTTGATCACAGATAATTATTCTGTGAACAGCTGTCAGTTTCAACCCGTGTCTTAAGTAAAACTGTAGGAGTCTGTAATGACACACATACTTAGTTTTGTGCCTAAGATTAGGCACAAGTTTAGGCGGTTCAATAGGACTCATCTTTAATCTTTCTGCGGCTAGGGGGTAATCGTTGTGGAGATCGTGTAATTCTTTAGGATATTCTAAGTCTACTTCCAAGATTAGCCCTGCTGGATTATCAGGCGTAAGCTGTGACAACATGCCTAACACAGTATTGACATCATGAGGTCCTTTTATCATTTTAAAGTTTCTCAGCGGGAGCGGCTGACTCATGGCCCATCCATACAGATTGTTGGCGTCTAAGTACATTAGATAGTTGGATGGTTTGGTGGGATCATAATCGTCTAAATATTTGTTGTTGGCTTTGCAGTAAGGATGTGAGGCCATGCTAATACCTCCCCTCAGCCCGTCTTCAATCATCTGAAGTGTAGGCAGATCAGAAATTAAGTCAATCCGAATGTTTGTAGACTTTAAGAATGCATCCCAAGAAAGACCTGGGCAGAGATGTAATGTGACGAGTCTAAGTTGTAATGTTTCATGCATGTAGATCTGTAATTCTGAAAGACGTCTGCCAATAAACACACGTCAGCCAATAAATATTAATCGTGATAATCGCCATTGTTTGACAGTGTAATTCTGTCCAGGCTTTCTGTGCGTATTCATATTCAGAGTCAGTTATGTCTTTGCCTCTAAGACTAGAAAAGAAAGCGCCTTTAGGAGGAAGTGAGTCTTCATCAAACCTGTCCCACGAGTTCATGTATTCATAAGGATAAATGCCTTTACGCACCAAAGATGGGTCAAAGTATTGTTTTAGTGATTGGAAAGTCTTGTAGAGATCCCGCTAACTTATCTAAACTCCCCATCAGATGTTGGGCTGAGTCATAAAAGGATAAACAATCAAGAGTAAAAAGTCATGTACTTTTCTGAAGACTGTGCAATGCAGGTAACCCTCTTATATTCAGAAGTCACTGCTTGCATGATGAAATGAGAATCGTAGCCTCGTAGGTTATGAAAGAAGATAGGCAGTTTCCATTTTTTGGGGTCGACCTTAAGTTGAAGATTACAATTGTTGTGCGCAGCCCCTCTGAACTGTCCAGTAATGTGATCGTGGTCTCTTACTGTATTGCCTAATTATTCTTTATTGCAAATCCAACAGTGTGTAGATGAGTCATAACGTTCTTGGTCTTCAGGAGTCATAACAATGTCTGAAAGGTTTAGTTCATTAGATAATTGATTGCGAAGTTGTTTCATCTGCTCTAAAATCTACTAGCCGCGTTGGGGCCTCTGTAAATCTCGGGTGTCGTGTGTTGACCGTCTGACCTAACAACAATAAACGCATAAGAACAGATCTGATGGTGGGTTAATAAGGTTGTTTTTTGTTCTTGGTGTGGGCCATAGTACTGCGGTAAGAGCGATTCAAAGTCAGCATAAACCATGTACGGGCTCATTTGCATTTTGTGTAAATTTTAAAAACTAACTTTAGACCCTGGTTTAGGTGTAAGGAGTTTGGTTTCACAGTCTACAAAACTTTTACAATGAGTTCTATGACTGGCAGCTGCTTCTATAGTTGGGATTCTAACCAGGCACCTTCTACAAAGCTCCTGTCTAGATTTATGTTTTGATGTATATTCTAACAGTCTGCTTATTGTTCTGATTAATACATAATGACTCTTGTACTATCTTCAAACAGGATGAAGTCTACATGTTTGTTAAGTGAATCGCCTAAAGTGGGAGCGTTGGGAGAAATCCTTAGAGGCACTAGATTGTCTACTACAGACCATGTCTATACGTTTACGGTGATTGGTTTGTTTTGCTCTTCAAACTGAGATATACTTTCTATATATTCACTGGAAAGGTTATGTTATCAAAGTTCAGCTTTTGCTTATATTGTTCATAATTAGATACTCTTTCTGCGTTCTTTTTAACAGGATGTAAATGTGCTAAAACACACCACATAAAACACATGTTGTCAGAATTTTTTATGTTTAAGACTGCTCGTTTTAAAACTAACTCTTTTGGGAGAGGAAGGTGAGAATTGCCGACTATAGGATAGAACTTTGTTTGTCTCAATTTGATTTCAAGGACTGTCCCTTCAGACCATCCAGAACCGCGCAATTTTGCTTCTTCACTTGCATGGTTAAACTGTGTAAGCATGTAATCAGCCCAGTCAGAATTAAAGTCGCGATAGCTAATAACTTCTTTCTGTTTAGTTGAAACCCAGACTCCCATGCTAGCGACATCATCAGGCGTTATATAAACAATCAGAACGGCCAACAGCACTTTTATGGCGGCTCCGCCTGAAGAGACTCTGGGATTTTAGAGATAGCATGTGCTACGCTTTCATGAACGTTCGATGGGTTAATGATGCTCATGTCTACTTCGCTAAACATATTGCTTAATTGTTTGTTTACTACCTTTCACCAGTGCGCTGGCTGGCAGTTTTTCAAACTCAGACGCGTTTGTGAGGCTCATTTTTTAACTCAAACATTTACGTAAATTAAAAAATATAAATGTATATAAAAGTAAGTAAAACAGGCTTTTATTCTTCGCCCAAGCGTTGCAACACTTCAAGACATGCTAACCTTACAATAACACCTGCTAATATTTTAGCTTTTTCTGAATCACTACAGTCAATGTTCATCGCTTTGATTGCTTCGTGGTCGTAAAGAGGAAACGGTTCTGTGCCGGCTGCACACCGGCCATTCGTATTTTACCCATTCTTACCTTTTAAAGAGTGAAGAAGCTCCGTGGTGCATTCCATGTCATGCGCCACTCACAATGAAACATGTTCTTTTAGAGTGTTGGGACTTGCACGATGTGAGACACAAACATTTTACAGCGGAAGTCCATGAAGATCCTGTTCAGGGATGTCCCGCCTGACGTGATCCTTAAGTTTTTGAGAGAAATTAACATTTTTCATCTGATTTAAGATTTTACGGAAGAAAGATTTTTAACAAAGTTTCTGGTGCGTTTGTAGACGATGTCATTTAACGAGTTGTGTGAAAGTTTTTTTTTAATTTTTTTTTAATTTTTTATTTTTTTATTTATTTTTATTTTTTTATTTTTTTTAAATGACTGGTGAGTTGATTTTAACGTGGTGACAGCCCTGATGTGGCCCTCTGCGGTCGGCTGGGCTATAAGCAACATTATCTTATCTTATCTTATCTTGATTGCTTCGTTAAATAGTTCACTATGATTTTTTATTATATTTTTTTACATCATTCTCAAACCCAAATTCACTAAAATCAATGTTTAACACTTTCATTGTTTCGTCAAATAGTTCATTACAATTCTTTAAATCAGATTCACTGAGTTTGGCAGCCATTTTTTAATCTAAAATAAATAAAAAAAATAATTGTAAATGTAAATTCAGCTATTATTCATAGTTTTTTCTAATCGCAAAACCTAATCTTCATTAAAGTGAATAACTACTCCTTCAGGGCTGGTAGAAAAAGTTAGATTAACATCTTTAGAAGCCATATAATCAACTAAAATGGCAAACAACTTTATAGCTGGTTGGGGCCAAGAATCTGGTATTTCACTGATGGTCTGCTTCACGCTTGTTTGTATATTTATGTGATTAAAAAGATCATTAATTGATCATTAATTGATTTTTCAAACCTGCTCCTTAACTCTTCTCTCTCAGCCTTCCAATTCAACTTGTAAAGTATATTAGTAAGCTTTTTAACATCTTCGGGCTTCATTTTTAAACCAGAATAAAATTATAAATTAAAAAAATAAGTAATCCGCAACATCTCTCTGTCTGTCTGTCTCCGCCTCTCTCCTCTTTCTCATTCACACACGCGCACTGCAACGCAACACATGCTTAGCGGTGGAGAGGGAAAAATCAATAACTTACCTTACAGCTTCTACGTAACGCCCGGGGCTATGCCCTTCACTCGGACTGTGATTGAGAACCAGTACTCATTGCCAAATTTTTTAACGAAGATATTTCTTGAGTAACTTGGTCTATCTGCGCCTCTGTTGCTCTTACTTCTTTTGTAAGATCGCGTATTCTCTGTCTTTGCTTCTGACTTAGCAAACTCGATTTTATTATACTAATTTATATTACACATGCACACTCACAAATGTTGTTTCGATTTCATCATGTTATTGTATTCACTAAGGTTAGCACATGCGTACTCACAAATGTTGTTTCGATTTCATCATGTTAATGAGGTTAGCACATGCGCAGTGAGGAAAGTTGTCACGCCTTTTCCGGTTAACAAAATTTCAGAAGCAGATTTACTTCCGGTTAACTCACTTGCGAAAAATATTTTTACAGGAAGACCGTGACAGAATTTTCCACTGCGCATGTCTTTGGGCCGGCTGAAATAGCAGACGCCAAACTCGGCTGAAGCAGACGATGGCTCTGGGCCTGCGATCAATATCAGCTAAGCACACCAGCCGGTAAGCTGGTGGCATGTGAATCAGTGGCGGTGGGGATTAAAATCAATAGCCAGTAAGAGAGCTGCGCTAGGGTGATTAAGTCTGTAAACCATTTTTAGCCTATTTTGGTTTTAACTGATCGTGTGTTTGTTTTTCAATGTTCTGTTTAATTGCATCAGTGTCTACCTGTCGTGAAGTAAAAGTCTTTCTCCACTCCTTTTGAAGTTCAATTTTTTGCCGTCTATAATCCTCACCGTCAGCCATAAGCTTCTGAAATTCTTTGTCTGTAATGTTTTCATCCTGTAATGATTTGCTTATTCTTAATCTTAATGAACAAAGTTTTGCTGATGCTAAGGCTACAATGGCAGTGTGCTTTTGTAATTTAGGAGTTAATTTTTTTAAAACAGCGCTTACAATCATAGACATGCGCCCAAACCCAACCCGAGACCTCCAAATGCTAAAGAGACTGGCGCTCCAGCCCCAGTAGCTAAAATAGCAACACTAGACCCAGCACTTACGCTAGCTACAGCTGATGAGCCAGTAATTACATAAGAAAGAGTATTTAAAGCCTTAGCATATTTCATTCTAGTAACTCCATACTTACATAAGTCGCTTTCTATTTCCTTTTTGAAGTTCAGTTATTTGCTTTAACCTAATCTGTTGAACCTCCATTTTTAAATAAGATTATTTTTTTTAATTAATCTTGTACATATCTTCTTATTAATAATTCTGGCAGCACTTCATTAACAGAGTAAAACGCAATAAAATCAACATACTTAATTAAAATAAAGTCGAGTACTGTTAGTTTGTCTTTGTCAAACATCACAGTAACCTTGTCAGATGATACATGGGTGTTTATTTTGTCTCCGTTTTTAGTAATTGCAATACCGAGCTTAAGAGGAGCATCCAAGTTTTCAGCCTTTATTTGTATGCCTCTGATTAGCGTATGTTCTGGCAAACTAGGTGCCCTCCCTTGGAGTAATAAATAAGCGAAAAATCATCGTCATTTGCCTAGGTAGTGACGATATCGTTGGGGTAAATTCTAAGCCGACGGTGTCACCCCCACTTCAGCTAAGGACTTCTTTCTCTGTAGCATATACAGTGGAACCCCGGTTGCGGACCACCCCGGTGAGGGGACCACCCCGCTGAAGGGACCGCTTTTTTGTGACTGAATTTTTTCCCTCTTTATCTCTGTTACTAAAACCCCGGTAACAGGACCACCCCGGTCCTCGGACCGCGGACCACCCAAAACGGGACCAAATGTCAGATTTAACCTCGGTAAGAGGACCACCATTAGAAAAAATCGGAGTGATTCACTTTGTCATTGTGCGTTCTCTTGCATTGTCCACTCCCACATGTACTTGATAATGACACACACACACACACACACACACACACACACACACACACACACACCACACATACAGTACATGTACACACAAGTTGGCAAGAGGACCACTTGATGATGATCGGAAGTTCACACTTCACTCACTGCTCAACTTTTCCACTTGATAATGATCGGAAGTTCACACTTCACAGTGATGTTCACAGTCACCGTTTGAGGTTTGTAATGTGAGAATGTGAGAATGTGAGAATTATTCTGATACTGTACTTCGGTAAGCGGACCACCCCGGTTAGAGGACCACTTTTTTTGCAACCAAGGGTGGTCCCCTAACCGGGGTGGCCCTGTATTCAGAACCCTGCCAAGCTATTTTAATCTGTTTTTTCTGTTGTGTTCCTGGAACCAGGCTAACAAGAAAGGGACCTGCATTTAAGGCTTTTCTAAATTTGTTTTCCTTATCAAAGTATACATTAGGACTTCGTAGTTCAAACTTTAAATTCCAAGCAATTTCAGGAAGCAACGCCCAAGCATTCTCTCTTTTATGAAGTTTGTATTCATATTTGCCAAAATCGTTTGCTCTTAAATTTCTTATCTTTCTAGGGTAGGATATTGCTGTCGTTTTTGTCTTCAATTGCTGTTCGTTTGTAAACCCCATCATCTGTGTATTCAAATCCATAAACATTTCCTGGCACTCCTATTAGATCAAACTCGGTTGTGTCTGCTAGGTCTTTTAACTCTACTGCAACGCATTTAGGGGCTAGCTCCGCTTTTGATTCTGGCCCCCGAGACATTCTTTTTATAATATAAAAATTATAATAAACAAATTGTTATAAGCAATCAATAATAAACAATCTACAATAAACAAACGTATTGAACTGGGGGGTCAGTCCGCAAGAATAGCTTAGCGTGCTTAGATTACTTAATGAAAATAAAGTCGAGTACTGTTAGTTTGGCTTTGTCAACCATCACAGTAACCTTGTCAGATGATACAAGGGTGTTTATTTCATCTCCGTTTTTAGTAATTGCAATAACGAGCTTAAGAGGGGCATCCAAGTTTTCAGACTTTATTTGTACACCTCTGATTAACGTATGTTTGGCAAACTAGTATCGCCCTCCCTCGGAGTAATAAATAAGCGAAAAATCATCGTCATTTGCCTAGGTAGTGACGGTAGCGTTGGGGTAAATTCTAAGCCGACGGTGTCATCCCCCACTTCAGCTAAGGACTTCTTTCTCTTAGATTTTCGAACCTGCCTAGTTTTCAATCTGTTTTTTTTTTGTGTTCCGGGAATAGGCTACAAGATGGGCCCTGCTTTAAAGGGCTTTTAAAAAATTGTTTTTCTTATAAAAAGTATACATAGGGTTGTAGTTAAAATTTTTAAAATTTCCAAGAATTTCAGGAAGCAACGCCCAAGCATTCTTCTTTTATGAAGTTTTTATTAGTTTGCCAAAATCTTTGCCCTTAAATTTTTTATCTCTTTAGGGTAGGATTTTGCTCCCTTTTTTTTGTCTTAAATTTCTGTTCGTTTTGTAACCCCCCCATCATCTGTGTATAAAACCCAAAAAAACTTTTCGGGACTCCATTAGATCAAAAGTTGTTTGCTAGGTCTTTTGCTCTACTGCTGCTTTTAGGAGCAGCGCCTTTTGATTCGGCCCCCGAGACATTTTTTTTAAATATTAAAATTTAAAAAACAACTTTTTTTAAACGGGGGGTCAGTCCGAAAGCAAGCTTAGCGTGCTTAGATTTTTCAAAATGTCTTTTATTTTTTTTTAAACTCATTTTTTGCCCCTTATTATATAATTTTAACTTAAACATTCTTCAAACTTCTTTGTCTTTAGTATAAAATAATACAACCGATTTTAACTGCGACTAAAGTCTTTTAAGACGATTGATTTTTGAGTTAAGACCAACAGAAACTAAGGCTGGGGGGCCGCTTTAAAGGCGCTTTGACAGAGATTTTTTTTTTTAACAATGTCCGTTCGCTGAACAGTTCAATAATAAACAGTGTTTTCGTTCCCTCAAATAGTCTATAGTAATGTTCTAAAAGTCGCTCAGTTTGTCGCTAGGTAACTAAAAATATATTTGCTGTCCAAATAAAACTTCCTTTCTTGAAATGTGCTCGTAATGAAACCTGTATATTTTTGTAACAAATCAAGTACGAATACAGTTTTCCCACACCCAGTAATCCCCAGAAAAGGGAAACAGGCGGATCTTTGGGCAGAAACTTCAAACTATCCATTGTTTTTATTAAAATTTTTTTCTTCTGCTTTTTAAAAACCCAATCGTTTAGCCGTTTTCTTAAATGTTTAACGAGCTCAAAAACCAAAAAAAATGTGCTTTTTATTGGGGCGTCCCCGTTGCTTTTTTTGTAAATATTTATTTTTATCCCATCTTGCCCTATCCTTTCTCCACCCCAACAATTTTTGTAAAAATGTGGATCAAAAAATCCCCACAGCCCATATTTGGTTTTTAAAGTGTTTCGAGTTTTTTACACATAAAGGCGGGTTTTTTACATACACGATCAATGCAGGCCCTTTCCCCTACCTCCAGCGAACAACTTTTTATTTCATCAAAGTTTTTGGTGGGGTAAAAGTCCGCACCCTGAATAATGATCAGATTCCCATTTATTGCCAGCGACCTTCTAAATTTTTGGTTTATAAAACGTTTGTTCTTCAAAAAAGGGAGTTGTTTCTTCAGTAAACAAAAAAAAAATTTCCTTTTTAAAGACTTAAAAGCTGTTTTGATGTTTTTCCAAAGGTGTCTCGTTTGTTTCTATTTTCTTAATGGCGTGTATAACGTTTTCTTAAAAAACCCGGTTTTACTTTTACTGGGTTAAGATTTTTCGGGCCCAGTCCGGGGTTGTAAAAATAAAAACTCAAGAGAGATTTACTAAGTGTATTTAGCTTCAGGATCTTCAGACGAACGACAAACCGCTGGGATTAAATGTCAGATCAAATAAGTTTTTCTTTTGGGCCTTGGCAAATGGCTAGGGCCTTTAAACTAAAAATCAAAGGGGGATGCAAAATCTGTTCCAAATGCTTCTGCTACTGCCTCATTTTAACTCATCTTGATCCCCGTTTTAAACCCTGTGCTTGGACCGTTTGGGCTTTGTACCCTGTAAATTTCTCTTTCCTTCTTTTTTGGGCAGCCATAGATCAGAATGGGGGGAAAAATGTTGCCTTCCCTAGTACAAACCCACGTTTTTTTCCTCGTTTGATTACTATATATTAACGTAGCCCTGCCAAATTTAGCAAAACATGATTGGTTTCCGTGTAAATCTATTTTAAATGATAGTTTGCAGTGCCTGGCATTATAAATCATCAGCGCCAAGATCAGGGAACATAAATTTTAAAGTTTGCCCCAGGTAACTGTTGATGGAGTATTTACACTATTACAGTGTCCCTTTAAAACCCTTTTACGCCGGGGGGTTTTCCTTCTCTTTTCTGAAAGGATCGAGGTCAAAACCCGTAGATTCTTTTTTTATAAAACAAAAAAAAATTTTAAAAAAAAAATTTTGGATGAAGATTTTGCATCCCCGATCCTTCGAAGAAGAAAGAGATCTGCCGGGCCCTTCATTTGACGAAGTAAAACAGAATTAGTCCTTCTTGCGCGAAGAACTTGAAAGGCAGCAAAAGGTTCTTCAACCCCTTATTAAAAGAAGCAGAAACCCCCCTTCAGTTAGGCCCCGTGCGGGAAAACATTAACAAATAAAATTTAAACCCTCATTCTACTGCTTGGGGACTAAGCCGCCGAAGCCTAGCCCTTTTTTTTTTAGGATAGATAAAAGAACCATTGGAATAAAAACTAAGAGGAAATTTTTTGTAAGAGTTACTACAAAGCCAGCCCCCAACTAATTTTTTTAAAAACTAAGCACAATTAGACAGAGGACCCTGTTGCCGCCCAAAGGGCGTTTTAAACATTTTAAATTTAAGGCCTGAGGTGTTAGTCTTTTACAAAACTTGGGGAAAGAGTTGCCAACACAATCGAAATAGAAATGACCTCTTTTTCAAGATTTGGACCAAGAATAAATGAGCAGCAACAAAAAATTGAGACGATTTTTTAATGAGGAAAATTCAGAAAAACTTGAAACAATTGACGATTCACCTTTGCCTATGGGGAAAACCCGGGGCTTAAGTCGTCTAAAGTCAAAAAGGGGCGAACTGAAAACAATTAGCAAAACTTGGCGAGTTGATGAGAGATAGAAGAAGAAAAAAATAAACGGGCTGATGAGATGTAAAAATTTAGGGCGAGAAGAAAAGGTTAAAATACAGCAGAAATACGGGTTTTAAAGGCTACAAAGGGCGGCCAGGCTAGAAGTGCTGTCTAAAACAAAAAGCAGCTAGCATCACAAACAAGAAATTAAAGAAACAAAAACAAAACTTTATAAAAACACTACGCTGCTGAAAGAATAAGGATTTTAGGGAACAGGGGATTACAATAGTTAGTATGTTAAAGCTGTAGGATTTGCTATCCTACATGTTTAGCTTTTCCGGGAGTGCACCAACGGGTAGTAGCCCCCCAAGCCTCAGCCCGGGAAAAGTTGGGTTAAAAACAATTGCATCATTAGCAAACTTATTAAAGAAGTTAGTGCCAAGCGCTTTTAAAGCTCTGCCCGGCATAATAGGTAGGTTGTTTGTTTGGGTTTTGTCTACTAAGCAAAGTTTTGGTTTTATGGCTGACCCCTGGGACGTTGGAGTGTAGCTGCGGATTAATTTTTAGTGAAATAAAAATGGCCAATCCAGAAAAAAATTAAAAACACAAAGAGGGCTGCTTTTCGCTATGTGACGTCAGGTGAGGGACTTAAAAGGGGGAGTGCTTTTCTGGGTGCTTCTGGCTGTGGGTCATTTTAACCCAAACGCTTTCTTCAGGGCTAGGTACTTTTTTTAAAAAGGATGGGCAGGCCTTGGTTTAAACCTTGATTGTGCCCTAATTTTGGCCCCTCTCCAGCTTGGGTTTCATTGTTATAATTCTGTATCTGCCAATCTGCAGTTAAGGTCAGAGGCGCAGTATAACCATCCTACAACAAATAAACCTTTGACCTTGCATGTGCAAGAACGTCTTTTACCTTGTATGTGGGGAGGCAAAACACAGCAGGTTAATGACTTTAAATTGGCAAAAATTTTTTTTCTGGGATCAAAGCCCGTAGATTGATCTACTATGCTAGATTGTCTGTGTTGTGCCCTAATAGAACCAAACGTATGTCCGTATGGAGTCATTGAGCTTTGCACTCCCGGGATTTTTAGGGCCTTCACTTTCTCTAAGATAAATGTTGCCCAAGCATTAGGGTGTTTTTGTTCAATTTACCCTAAACGAAGTTTTTCTGGTTGAAAAGAGGTGTGGGCGGGGGCCATGTCCAATTTATTTTCTTTTTGCGCCCCCCAAAAAACAAAATTTCCTAACCCAGATTTCGGTTAACTTTTGTTAAAATCAGTTGAAGGATTAAAGTTAAATTTCGTTGCAGATTCTTTCATAGCATTATTGTTTATTGGCTTTTAAATGGAAAAACGCGTTTTTCTTTGGGAGGGGTACTTGTAGTTCAGTTAGTATTCGCCCGTATGGTAATAAACATGAAAGTTATAACTGACCTTACTAAAAGGTTGGGTGGTTTAAATGGTTTTCAATGAAACCCCCTGCCAGTTTTGCGCAGTAATGCAAAATTTAACTGATTCTGGAAAAAAAAAATAGGGTGGGATGAATGTGATGGTACCTACATTCTTTATTGGCGGATTTAAAAAAATTTTGTTAGTGGGTTTACAATCTGACTTGGAGCCGATGATTCATTCTGCAATGGTTAGACGAATTCCAAAAAATTTGGGGTTTTAAAACGCTCCCACTTGTAAGCGCCTTTCGTTAATTTAAAAGGTTCCATTTTTAAAATATTTTTAAAATAGTTAAAAAAAAAGATTACATCTATATAACCCAAACAAAACGAGCGGTGTTCTTAAGTACCCAATTGTCCCTTTGGGCGGGAGTTGAGGATTGCCCTTTAAAAAATCGGGCTTTAAAGTTAGTGGGGAAACATATTGAAGGGGCTCAAAATAACGGGTCAAAATTTAACCCGGGAGGCAAAACAAAAAAACTCATGTAAAAAAACCCGGGTTTCTAAATTTTGTTTTAAAAGAAAATACTTAGCGAATTTGGTATATTGTTAAAAAAATTTAAGAAGCAAAAACCCAAATTACTATACATTTTCCCCTAAAGGGAAAAAAGAGGTATACTTTCCTAAGGGCGGCTAAAAAACTTAGGCTTTAAGTAGTGACGGCTTATAGATTAGTACAAGAAAGATGTTTATCAATTTGAAAGGGAATAAACCCTTTTGTTTTTCGTGAACCCAATGTTTAGTTTCATTTTACAACATTAAAAAAAAGAAGCAATTTGTTTTATGGCTATCTCTACGTTTCTAAAGGTTTTGCCATCAACTAGGGGAGGGTTTTTTTCGATTATGATTAATTCATTGGGAAAAAAAGTCAATTTAAAGAATTAATTTTTGGGCCTATAAATCTTTGATGTAAAAATAACTAACCAAAATGAGATCAGTTGTTTGTTTTTGATTTTTTAATGTGTTGGAATAGAAAAGGTACGAAAACCTTAATTTTTTTTGTCACTGGGAGATGTAAATACTTTGTTCACAATCCCCACCTTATCTTGCCGTAGCCCCATTTTTAAAAGTATAATTGTCAATTTTGGAGTTTTTTGGGGTGTTTAATTTTTTTTGAAAAAGGGTGTTTAAATTTTTGGCCCAAAAAATACATGAAAGGACGTGATAAGTTGTGAAAAGGGGGGGGTTTTTGTGCAAAATAAGATGGGGGTCTTGAACCCAATTTTCATTCTCTCTCGAGGGCTTCTATGCAGAGATAAACTGCGCTTCATCGGGATTTCCCAGAAACAAGCCCGGAGACGTTCGACACTGTGCAAAGCAAGGGCGATCTTCTAAAAAAGTACCAAAGATGAAGACGATGGCAGATGGGAATGAGGGGTCACCGGATAGGATATGCAGTGAGGACAAAAAAGGGCCCCTGATAGTTAAAAATTTGAATTGGAGAGACAAAATGTCGCTGATAAGAACAGGAAAACACGTCAATAACTGCTAGAAAACGGATTTAAAGTGGAAACGCCAAACTTGCGCCGAAGTGGATGAAGATCAGTGATTGCTTGTTCGTTTTCGTTGTCCTGAGTGTTTTGTATCTTGCCTGAAGAAAACCTAAGAGGTCGAAACGCGTCGTGTTTTGTCTTGTGATTCGTTTGACTACGTTTTTCTCTTCTTTTTTTGGCGGTACACTGCCACTAACATAATTGTTATAAAATTTGTTTAGATGTCTGCATGCAGTCGCTTCATTTTGCAACTAGATCTAACTTTGATTTACGAGTTGGTGACTGTATTTACTCATGGCACTTACCAGTTGAGGTAAATGGAGAGTTGACTGTTGTAATTCGGAGGATAAGCATTTACGACTGCAAGGTGAAGAAAAAATTATATAGTCAGATGAAAATTCAAATATGTACAAAAATTAACTTGAATGTAATGCATTTCAAGAGAGTTTGCAGAAAGCATGTCAACTATTACACACTGATGTGAATGAGAGTTTTGATAATTTTGTAAAAGCTTTGTGTGGAGATGCTGCTTGTATGGTTAGAGTTATTGGTAGATGTGACAGGAAATGTAACGATTGGTTTGATAATGACTGCAAACGAAAGAAACAGGAAAATACAAGTTTACTGAAAAGATTTCACATATACAAAATAGTTAAGGACAAAAATAACAAAAAAAGAAGAATACGCTTTAGCTCGACAAGATTATATTACATTAAGAAAATAAAGGAACATGAGTTTGAAGAAAGATTAAAGAAAGTGAGAGATTCTATTGATGATTCAAAGATATTTGGGGCATTAACAAGATCTGTTTTAAAAAAAAACCGCTTTGTTTATATAACAAGATCTCAGTACAAAATTGGCATGATCATTTCTTGGGCGGTTTTCATAATTTTGATATCAATGTTACAGAAGAAGATGCAAATTTAGTGGAAGAAGATTATCAAATTGAGCCATTATTTAACAATCTGATATCTAGAGAAGAAGTCGTTGCTGGTATTGATCATTTTGAATTAGGAAAGAGCGCAGGGCCAGACAAAATCATAGCGGAAATGCTAAAGCATGCAAACTCGGCTGTAGGCGATTTCCTTGTCCATTCGGTTACCCAACTTTTGGAAATGGCACTTTTCCTCTAGAATGGCTAAATCGATTATTATACCAATCCATAAGAAAGGAGATGCTAACAATCGGGATAACTATCGTTGAGTAGCACTTACTAGCATTTTAAGCAAAGTCTACACTCACATACTGAATAAAAGATTAACAAAATGGGCTGAAAATGAAGAAAAGATAGTCGAGGAACAAGCAGGTTTTAGAACCAATTACAGCACCATAGACCATATATTTACACTATACTCACTGGTACAGACATACTTACTCTGTAATACGAAGCTTTATGTTGCATTTGTAGACTTTAAGAAAGCATTTGATTCTATGAATCGCAATGTCTTGTGGAATGTACTTCGTAAAAGTGGTGTGAAAGGTTAATTGTATACAGTCATAAGAAGTATTTACAACTCGGTGCTTGCGTGTGTGTGTGTGTGTGAATAGTGAGTGTTCAGATTATTTCGATTGTCCAAATGGAATTAAAAAAGGGTGTCTGTTGAGTCTGCAGTTGTTTCCTTTTTTTCATTAATGAACTAGCAGTGGAATTATCTAGTAAAAGTAGACATGGTATTCAAATAATACCTGTTCGTTACTGTTTGCTGACGATGTTATTCTTTTATCTGGAATAGTTGTAGGTTTACAAAACCAATCAACTATCTTAAAAGAAGAAGCAGATTGTTTGTGTTTAACAGTTGACTTGGATAAAACAAATAAGGTGGTCTTCAGAAGCAGTGAAATCTTTCTTTACACGAAAGATGGTTTTATGGAAATACAAAGTTTTATGTAGCCAATTCATATAAATACTTTGGAATGATATTCAACAAAATTGACGTTAAATTATACTGGCAAGAATCTTTAATGAAGGGTAAAAAAGTGTCATTGAAATTATGAGGTCCCGAAGGAAGCTGAAATGTATTGATTGCGGTATATTTTGGAAATATTTGATGCCCAGATAGAACCTTTACTTACCTATGCAGCTGAAATTTGGGGGTTGGAAGAAAATTCACATATAGAAAAAGTACATACATATGGGGCATACGCTCATAGCGTCTGTGTGTGTGTGTGTGTGTGTGTGTGTGTGTGTGTGTGTGTGTGTGCGTGCGTGCGTGCGTGCGTGCGTGCGTGCGTGCGTGCGTGCGTGCGTGCGTGCGCGCGCGCGCTCACTCGCACGCATATCCGTCTGCTCACGTGCGTGCGTGCGTGTTACGTAATGGTTGAAAATGTTAAAGCTCCCATTGTCATTTTGTGCAGACAAGCTTATGACATGATGCTGTTACAAATGGAACGAGGCAAAGAAAATTTGGTTTATAATGAAAAGAAAGTGCTATCAGAACAGGCCTTTGGAGTAGCGCGGATGTCTCAAGGAGTGGGAAACGAACCGCAGTTTATTGCAGAATTTAAGGATAGACTTATCTGTTCTTTCAAACAGAACTGGCATTCAAATATGGAAACCAAGGAAAGTATTGTTGGTTCTTCTCTTTTAAGAATATATTCCATTCGGAAAGGTTTCTTGATGTTGTTATAGATAAATGGCACGGAATTAATCATTCAAGACTCAGGTTACGAACTGTATAGTAGGTTTTAATGCAAACAAAAGATGGCTCGAGTGTGGAACATTCACAGAATCACCGTGCACTTCATGTGGATACACTACTGACAACGAAAAACACTTTTTATTTTAATGTACTACATACAGTGATGTGCTTGCAAAATGTTCCTTTTTCACTTTGGATGTTTGTGAAAGGCAAGATGTTGCTTCTTTGTTGTTGTCTGATGATGACTGTATAATCGAATCAGTTGCTAAATTCATTGCAGAAGCAATGAAAATCAGACAAAAGCATTTATAATACTGTATTTAAAAAAAAGTACCTATACCTTGAAAATACCACTTAGGCATGTGGAGGTGTTCAGCACTATAGTCATGGCCTAACTGAGTGGATGGTCGAATCAATCTGCAATATTGCATTTTCCTGTTGTGTGCATGTGTGTGTGTGTACATGTGTGTGTGTGTGTGTGTGTGTGTGTGTGTGTGTGTGTGTGTGTGTGTGTGTGTGTGTGTGTTGTTGTTGTTGTTGTTGTTGTTGTTGTTGTTGTTGTTTGTTGTTGTGGTGGTGGTGGTGGTTGTGGTCGTGGTTGTTGCTGTTGTAATGTTAAAGGGTACTCGTGTCTGAGAGGATATCCGAAGATTCGTTTCTACTTTTTCCGTTATGTTTTGCTCGTTTTGATTTGATTGGTAAAGGGGGAATATCGCTTGTAATGTAAGGAAGAGGAATGTGTTATTACCCTGTTACCCCCCTTGTCATAAGACCTTTTAATAATGACAATAAAACATCAAAGTGTCAAAAGTGTCTCTCTCTTGGTCACGTGGTTTGACACGAAGCGACAGGGCGCCATTTGTCTCAGCTGCGAAAATTATTTTCGATTATTCTTTGAAAATGCCAGTTACTGACTTCCAGCGACTGCGGAGACAGCCCTGAACGTCCTGCCGACCGAAAACTCTGTATCTAGCTGAAAAAATTACACGTGAAGGCAGCAACACCGTCGTCGTCCTACGACTGAAGTCCATTGGCCCTGTGACAACAACAATGGCGGATCCTGTCTTGAACAGAGGAACGCGAGTTCAATATTACAGAAGGAAACCACCCATCCAGGTGCGACGCGATCAGGAAAGAGCACAGCAGCAAAAAAGACGACTCGTGCTGATAACAAAAACATTTGTGAAGCGAATGAACTGGCGATTTTCGACACGGAATGAGAAGATCACGGTACACGGTGCACTATACTCGATGTGACTGAACAACACATCAAGCCTGCACACATCGACAGCCGATCTGACACGTCGGATGTTCAAGACCATCTTCTGCTTTGCGCCCGTGTCAGTCTGAGTGCGACATTTATTAATCACAAAATCCAGCTCTCTGGCTTTTCAAGCCTTGAGCATTCAATAGACAGAACAGAACAATAGGCAGAACAGTGGCAGGGCTTTACACAGGAGTGGTGAAGGACTATGACTTTGACTGATCGGCAGGTGCAGAGACGGTTGAGAGAAAAGAACAGAAACTTAGCATTCAGAAAAATCGTGCTTCATCAGTCAATGGTGTGGGCGTGCTGCTGTGCGAGTCGGATGACATTGTTGTAGAATACTCGTGTAATCTGTGTTCAGAAGACGACTACGTGTTTTGGTACGTGAAGCAGGAACACAGGAACATGTCATCGGGAGAACGTGTCAAATTAGCCAACCCGCGGGAACGATGACGTGCCAGCAACACACAGCACGCAGCGACTCAAACACGTGCTCCACGGCGGTTGCACGGCTTGATCGATCCAGTTCTACCTGGGATGACCGCCCTCCAGTGACCGGATTATGCACACGTATCAGGGACACTTCGTCGTTCACGACTTTGTCATGCTATGTGAAAAAACAAAAACAAACACACACACACACAAACAACAAAAAACATTGTTGTGGTTTCCATGTCAATGAGATCGTGTCTCGTTTTGCCAAGGCATATCGTGTCGGTTTGCTAAATGAGCTGTACTGCAATAAACTTTGTTCGTTCGTTCTGTACCCCCCCCTCTCTCTCTCTCTCTCTCTCTCTCTCTCTCTCTCTCTCTCTCTCTCTCTCTCTCTCTCTCTCTCCAACCGCCCCTCTCTCTCGATCTCACCCTCTGCCTGTCTGTTTCTCTTTCTCTCTCTCTCTCTCTCTCTCTCTCTCTCTCTCTCTCTCTGTCTGTCTGTCTCTGTCTCTCTGTTTCACTCTGTGTGTGTGTGTGTGTGTGTGTTTGTGTGTGTGTGTGTGTGTGTGTGTGTGTGTGTGTGTGTTCTCCCTCACTTTCCCCTCCTAGAGATCCCCCTCTCTCTCTCCTTCCCTCCTTCTCTCCATCTCCTCTCTCTCTCTCTCTCTCTCTCTCTCTCTCTCTCTCTCTCTCTCTCTCTCTGTCTCTCTCTCTCTCTGTCTCTGCCTCTCTCTCGCAAGCTGAAATTATTGAAAAAAGAAACCAAACACAACTAGAAGGCCAGTCGGGAGAGCACAGACTTCAACAAAAGTCGAACAGCCCTCCAAATACATTCGGGCTACGCCCTTTGCTTCAGTTTCGCATCAACATTTAGCGTATTAGCCCCTGGGCCAATATCTACCTTTCCACCCAGGTTTCCGCAAAATAAGTCCCGTCGTTGTTGTGTTAATCTGGCTGCCAGACTAACAAACCCATTGCGAGTGAAAACAAAAGTTGGCTAGGTAACAACGGCAAATGTTGAAACCGCACGCTTGAGCGTGTGTTTGTGTGTGTGTGTGTGTGTGTGTGTGTGTGTGTGTGTGTGTGTTCTCACTCGCAAGCATGTCCGTCTGCTCACATGCGTGCGTGTGTGTGTGTGTGTGTGTGTGTGTGTGTGTGTGTGTGTGTGTGTGTGTGTGTGTGTGTGTGTGCGTGTGTGTGTGTTTGTGTGCGCGCGCACGTGTGTGTGAGTCCATGAGCGCATGCTTTATGTATGTGAGTGCGTGCGAGTGATTAAGTATATATGCATTAGTGTGTGTTTATGATGAGGCTTTTTCATCCATTTGCTCACATATTCAAAGTGGTTAGCAAATACAAATACATGGGATATATTCAACAACAAGCGTGCGCTGTCTAACTTTGCGATTTACTTTCATAAGCTAGCAGTAAGTGTGAATTCTGCTGGGTGTTGTTTGTTTCTTTTTATTTGTATGTAACCGGGTTTCAAGCGTTAAGATCCCATTGGGAGGTGGGGGAGGTGGTGAAGGGGGGCTTGGGGAGAGGGAATTGATTATTGTCTGTGCAGCGAAATGCAATGATTTAGTATTTGTTGCTGTAGAAGATATCTGGACTTTGAAAAAATAAATACCTTTTTACTTTCTTTTCCCCCATTATTTCAATAAGTTTATGTATTCGCACTGATACGACAATACTCTCTGTGTATGTTTATGTCCTTTATATGGCTAGTACCCACATTTGCATTGTTAGTTTTATTCTATTACAGTTATTAACATTCCCCTTATAATCACAGTGGGTATAGTGTCCCCATTTTCCTCCTTCACACCCCCCCCCCCCCCCCCGCCCCTCCCTGTACCTCTCTCTCTCTCTCTCTCTCTCTGAAAAAAGTATTTCTTTTTGTCTTTTAGACTGTGTGTGTGTGTTCGTGCGTGCGTGCGTACGCGCGTGCGTGCATGTGTGTGTGTGAATGGATTGCTTTTATTGGTCTTTACTTCCTTTTTTTTCCTTTCGGATTTCTTTTCCCGTTTCGTAAGGCGAACATGGCACCATTCCGTTAACCTTGTTGTGTGTCTTCTATCCCACTATTTCTCGCTCGCGAACCCCCACGCCCCCGACCCATGTCCCCCTTCTGCGTCCATTCCCTTTACACCCGCTCGTCCAGCCTTTCTCCCTGGCTTTTCAGATTTGCTGTTGAATGAAACATGTGAAATCTATGATTCTGTCTGTCTGTCTGTCTGTCTCTGTCTGTCTGTATGTCTCTCCCCCCTCCTCTCTCTCTCTCTCTCTCTCTCTCTGTCTCTCTCTCTCTGTGCTCGCACGCCTCTGTGTGTGCGTGCGCGCGCGCGAGTGTGTGTGTGTGTGTGTGTGTGTGTGTGTGTGTGTGTGTGTGCGCGCGAGCGCGCGTGTGTGTACGTGTGTGCGTGCGTGCGTGCATATGTGTGTGTGCGTGCGTGCGTGCATATGTGTGTGTGCGTGCGTACGTGTGTGTGTGTGTGTGTGTGTGTGTGTGTGTGTGTGTGTGTGTGTGTGTGTGTGATGTCTGCTCAATAAACGCGAAAACGCGAGGGGAAAGAGAGAGAGACAGAGAGAGAGTGGCAGTGACATAACTTTAATTGTCCGAACATCATTATATCCTTTCCAACAAGGGTGTCAGTTTCAGTAAATATGAGCGCATGCAACTTCCTCAACAATCACACACACATACACACACACACACACACACACACACACACACACACACACACGCGCGCGCGCGCACACGCACGCACGCACGCACGCACGCACGCACGCACGCACACACACACACACACACACACACACACACACACACACACACATACACACACACACATACACACACTCGCACGTACGCACGCACGCACGCAAGTATACACACACACACACACACACACACACACAACACACACACACACACACACACACACACACACACACACAACAGAGACTTGCACGCATACACGCACGCACACACAATCAAATTCCCGCATACAATTTCTTATACCCTCACCCTTTACACTCCTTAACCCCTCATTTCTCCTTACTTCTCACTTTCTGCCATCCCATATGAATAGCGCATATCAGCCAAGTCCAGGATCGTTTTGTTTCTTATATTCTATTTTAAAGTAAATGGTCATTATTTCTGTGTGTGTGTGTGTGTGTGTGTGTGTGTGTGTGTGTGTGTGTGTGTGTGTGCGTGTGTGGTGTGTGTGTGTGTGTGTGTGTGTGTGTGTGTGTGTGTGTGTGTGTGTGTGTGTGTGTGGGGCGCGCGCGTGTGTGTGCGCGCGGGCTCCCATTTGTGTGCGTGTATATATATATATATATATATAAAATATATATATATATAATATATATATATATATATATATATATATACATATATATATGTGTGTGTGTTTCGAGTGCAATGTTTCTCGCTAGTTCTCTAAATAAATGACCGTTACTATTTGAAAGAACGAATGCCATTCAATTTGATTTGGATCGGCATCACACACACACACACGCGCGCGCGCGCGCGCGCGCGCGCGCGCGCGCGCGCGCACGCACGCACGCACGCACGCACGCACGCACGCACACACACACACACACACACACACACACACACACACACACACACACACACGCATGCACGCACGCACGCACACACACACGCACGTGCGCGTGCGCGGACAGACAGACAGACTTATAGACAGAGACAGGCAAACAGACAGACAGACAGGCAAACAGACAGCCAGACAGCCAGAGAAACAGACAGATAAAGAGATGTCGACGTGGGCCAGTTAAGCCTTCTTCCCAACCAAAAACCGGAGAGGCGTAGGGGTTACAGACAAGGAACAAAACAAGTTAACACAGCTTGACCCCAGCTTCTTCATTAAAAAGTTTGCCGTTTCACTCAGTAAATCCTCACAATTGCATCTAGCGTTAAACGGTTTGTTCCTGGAAAAGCCCTTCAGAGAGAGAGAGAGAGAGAGAGAGAGAGAGAGAGAGAGAGAGAGAGAGAGAGAATGTGTGTGTGTGTGTGTGTGTGTGTGTGTGTGTGTGTGTGTGTGTGCGTGCGTGCGCGCGCGCGCGGGCGCGTGTGTGTGTGTGTGTGTGTGTGTGTGTGGTGAAAGGAAAAAATAGGGTAGGGGAGGAGGGAGAGGGAGGGGTACGGACAAGAACTTTTGGAGTGCGACTACGGTTGACGTCCATTTTATTTCAGTGGAGTTCCCCAAGTTATAAACTCGCCACCCGTCGGCCATCTTGGCGGGCAGTATTTGATTACTTGTAGACCGACATGAGCGAGTAATCTCTTTAACCGTTGATCTGATTTCGCTGTTTCCATTCTCCACACGCCGCATTCTCTCCCTTTTCAGCCTTTTGGGTTCGCTGCCTTGGCGTAATTGTTAAACCAACAGTCGTGTCATCCCATGTCCCACACTACATTAACAACGCCCCGGCCCTGTGCGCCGGCCCCCAAACCGAAAAGGTCTGAAAGTGCTCTCAGCCGAAAATGAATTTCATTG
>CM031613.1:65266862-65274362 GCA_018398815.1 Conus ventricosus
GTTTAAAAGAAAAACATGATTGATAATCAAGGTGGGGGTGTTTTTTCTCTCTTTTTCCTTTGTTGTTGTTGCTGTTCGTTTTTGTTGTTGTCCTTATTAGTCCTCAAAGCAATGCCAGATGTCAAGTAAAGATAACAGAGAGAGAGAGAGAGAGAGAGAGAGAGAGAGAGAGAGAGAGAGAGAATTGTACATTTTTATATCTTATTTTCATTAGTGATACAGCCCTTGTGACAACGGGATTCACCAATTCATATGATGTAAGGGACAAAATCGTAGTAATCATCACATACACATATAAAAATAGCAAATAAAAATACGTTAATTTCCACTACATCGACAAACCAAATATAAGCTTAATCAGTATTTTGTCTTGGTCATAGTATATTCCTTAGGGTTCATGAGTCAAATGAATAGTAAATATTTAGTGATTGTATGCACAGGGGCATGCAGTCGGGGTTTTTTTGTTGTTGTTTTTTTCTCACGTTTTGATCCTGCCTCCAATATTGCGAGCGATGAAACAAACATTGTCGCTATCCGACATTAAGGTGTTAATCAAATTCCCGGCTGGGAGGTCGTGGGTTCGAATCCCATCAGAAGTCATGTGGTTTTTTCTGCCCCGACCGGCTCCTACCCAGAGTTGAGTTTGCTGCAGACTCAGTTGGGAAGACTGGGACCACACAGTCGAGTTTCATCCACTTAATGGATGCGTTTCTGAGAGTGTTGCTCAAATTTCCTGACCAACACTGCAGGGCCTGTATCTCTCGGGCCTGGTTGACGCCGGGATATATTATGAAAGGAAGCGTAGAGTACAGCCCTGTCATGTAGTCTCAGATCGAAATGGAAATCCGTAGCATCATCTTAATCATCCTCATTCTCATTGATCAGCATTTAAAAAAAAAAAAAAAGGTGTTAATCAAATTATTTCCCTCTTTGTTTCTTTGGTATCAAATGGTTTACATTTTTATCATGATAGCTCTTACACGTGAGGCTGAAAGGACATATGTTCCAGACTGTGCCCACACCTCGGACAGGTGGAAACCACAGAAGCCTAACCAGTTTATTACCGTTTAAACCAAATAAAAAAAAATTTCTTAGTCTGAGTCTACTAAGACAGACAGCATGCCTTCTGTCTGTAAAGATTGAAGTATTCCTTTCTGTTTGGAATATAGATTCAAAGGGAAAAAAGAACCAACGTTAGTTGTGTTAACTTTCCATTTCCTTATGAGGGTTGACTAATAATCTTTATTTCCAAGGGCAACAAATAACAACAACAAAATGCTTTTTCTGTCTGGCCCTTGTCCCTTCAGGGACTAAGGATACTAATACAAAACACTATTACACAATATAGAATGTAGTATAGAAGATTCCTACGCGAAAGGAGGATATAAGAAGCATTAATCACCAAAGTAGTCAAATAGTACCATCCGCATATTATTCATCTTTCTCATATTGACACTGGCATGCACTGGCATGGCATGTCCAATCATTAACAGTAGCAATTCATTTGAAACACTGATATTTGTAAAACACACACACAAAAGAACTGTATGTTGGTAATGATGACGTAATAACAATTGTGGACGGGATTCGTAATAAGAATTATATTGCATATTTACATAACTAGAAGAAGAAGTAGAAGAAGAAGGAGAGAGAGAGAGAGAGAGAGAGAGAGAGAGAGAGAGAGAGAGAGAGAGAGAGAGAGAGAGAGAGAGAATACGTGTACGTGAACGTCTATGTGTGTGTGTACGTTCTTACTTACGTATAACGCTGTTTCAGGTGTGGTTCCAGAACAGACGGGCTAAGTGCCGCAAGCAAGAAAGCCAAATGCAAAAAGGTAAGAAACAGTTCATTAGCACCTGCCGAGGTGCGAGCTGAACAAAGATAGAAACTGTCAGGTGCTTGCCAGTATCTGTAACTGTATGCACACACGATTTTGTTTTTATCAGCAATGACCGAAAAGACGAACCTTACAAGAACCAAGTCTGAGCGATCTGCTATGTGTTGATCATTTTTAGTGCAAGTTAAATGTTGTAGGAATCAGATATGAAATCTTTACCAGCCGCCCGTGGCGACGTGGCTAGCGTCGCGTATTCACGGCTAGACGGTCGTGGATTCGATTCCCTTTAGAGCCATTTATTTGTAGGACATTTTTGCCCCGACCGGCTTCCAGCCACAGCTGAGTTTGCTCTGGGTTCAATTTGTAAAGACTGGAACCACACCGTCGAGTTTTATCCACTTAATGAATGCGTCTCTGAGAATGTTGCTCAAATTTCCTGACCAAGACAACAGGTGTATGTATCTCTCGGGCCTGGTTGATGATGGAACATATAAAAGTAAGCGTAGAGCACAGCCCTGTTTTGCAGTCTTAGACCAGAATGGAAATCTATGGTATCATCTTCATCATCCGCATCCCCATCGATCAGCATGAAAAGGTTCTCAAATTCTGGGGCACTTCATGCCCTGCTGTCATGGTGACCTCAGTTTTGATGTCCTCTCAGCGTCTATGCCCTCGATGAGAATCTGTCGGTGCCATCGTATCGGCAAATTCATGGGTGCTGTCGTTTGACAGACGTGGTGACACCCTTCGGAAGGAGAGCTCACTCGTGCTAGCTCCGCAAGTAAGCATCTTTTGTCGTAAGTAGGGGCTTGATAGGTGGTGTCCTGCGTATGTTGGCTTAGTACAGGCTTGACTGAACACCACCGAAATGATTCGGCAGCAGTGCAGGTTCATCTCTGGTGAGTTGCCTCATGATGACTTGACACCGACTGTTTCCTGTACATGGCCGCTGCGAGGTTGGAGCGGGCACAAGCCGGGCTGTGGCTGCGCACAGGGAGCCGGGAAGAGAGGCGTGGGCGAGGTGTCTTTGAGCGGGACAAGCCGGGCTGTGGCTGCGCACAGGGAGCCGGGAAGAGAGGCGTGGGCGAGGTGTCACCGAGCTGGCACGGAAGATGAGACAAACAACAGCGAAAACCTTTCTAATTATGCACTTCTCTCCCCCACCCACCCCATCCCATCCTCCACCCCACCCTCCCCCACCCTCCAGTTATCTTGAGCAGAAACTTCCTCTAGCTGTGTGCGTGCGCGCGCGCGCGCGTGTGTATGTGTGTGTGTGTGTGTGTGTGTGTGTGTGTGTGTGTGAGAGAGAGAGAGAGAGAGAGAGAGAGAGTGTGTGAAGAGAGAGAGACACACACACACACACACACACACACACACACACACACACACACACAGCGAGAGAGAGAGAGAGACAGACAGACAGATAGACAGACAGAGACAGAGACAGAGGCAGAGACAGAAAAACAGAATGTAATTATGAGTTCTGCGTAAACATCCAAACAAGCTTCAAAGTAAAAACGTTGCGTGTTTTGCGTCTGTGGTTTGTGTTGTGCGTCTGTGCCAAACTATACTGACTTCCATAAAAAACGCGAAAGCAAAACAAGCTGAAGGTTAGGGGCGAATTTTATTGGTCACAATTGTACAGAGTGGAAGCGAGAATTCAACGTGATTTGATTCATTACACCGGTAATGTGTGAAAATGTCATCAGCACTATGTCTTTGTGTGGAAAATCCAAGGTCACGTGACAAACCAGCTTGAAGTCTTAATACCGTGTGTGGCCACCATTTGCATGGACAACTGCTTGACACCTGCGGCTCATTGAGTGGACCAGGTGGTTGATGCGTCCCCTTGGCACACCAGCCCACACATGGACGATGGCCTGGTGAAGTTGAGCCGCTGTTGCTGGTCGTGGACGCAGGAGGTCCAGCCGTCTGCCAAGTTCATCCCAAAAATGTTCTATTGGGTTTAAATCGGGACTGAGGGCTGGCCAGGGCAGCACATTGACATTGTTATGCTGAAGAAATTGCTGGGTGGCCCTGGCTGTGTGTGGTCTTGCATTGTCCTGTTGGAATGTCCAGTTTGGGTGTTGCGCAAAAAAAAGGAACGACATGGGGTCCGAGCACCTGGTGGATGTAGCGCTGTGCATTGACACCCTGTCCGCGACCAGGACCAATGTTCTGAAAGATGACTGGTCCTATGGCGTGGTTAATGCCAATTGCACCCCATATCATAACGTTCGGGCCTCCCCAGGGTTACGCTCTACCACACAGGAGTCAGCATAGTGTTCACCAGGTCGACACCATATTCTGACACGACCGTCAGCCATGTAAATACAAAAACGGCTCTCATCTGAGAACAGTATGCGTCCCCACTGCTGCCTGCGCCAGTTGATTCGGGCTTGTGCCCACTGCAGCCTGCCCTGCCGGTGTCTTGGTGTCAGTACCGGACCTCTGTGAGGACGCCTACATGCCAGCCCATTCTCCTGAAGATGCCGCCGCACAGTGTTGAGGCTGATTCGTTGCTGGAGATTCCCAGGCACCTGTCGAGCAGTGTTAGCGGCTGTTTGCCGCCTGTCCCGCAGATGGGTTCGAACAAAATGGCGATCCTCTCTTGGTGTGGTGACCCGAGGACGGCCTGGCCGGGGACGATCATCAGTGGTACCAGTGACTCGCATGCGGTGCTGCAGACGATAGATGGTTGAGATGTGGACGTTAAAGATGTTGGCGACGTGCCTGGCATCCACACCAGCCTCCAGATGGCCTAGGGCACGATTGCGTTCCTCTGCTCGTAGTCTTGGCATCTCTGTAGCGCTCAGACGGCAAGTCGTTATCTGAACCTTGTAGTGCGGCTTTATAAAGGCTGCATGCCTGCGTACTTGTCGCTGGTTAACTTTGCTCTGCATGGTGTGCACGTGCCTCACATGCAGCAACCAGTTTGCCATTTTTGTTGACCCTCCAATGCCGGGAATGATGTGTTGCTCACACAATTTTTTCACTGCACGCGAGTCTTGGACCCAAACAACTTGCCACAATGGTTCAATATTGTATATTCACCCCTTTTCACCCGAAAAATAGCCTTTCAATTTTTCGCGTTTTTTATGGAAGTCAGTATATATGGTCATACTGTTGTGCTGTTTAGTGTTGGGCAGATGCACGCACTGCCGCACTATACTGTGCTGTTTTTTTCTGTGCTGTGTTGTACTGCACTGTCTTGTACTATGCTGTGCAACAAAGCCATACGACGCATAGGCCCACGGCGCTGTATTGCATTGTAGTACTTTGCATGCACTGTACTGTAGGCCAGAAGTCAGCTCGCTACTCACCTTCTGGCCCATTGTGCGTGCGAGCGTGCGTGCATGCATGCGCGTTCGTTCGTGGGTGCGTTCGTGCGTGCGTGCGTGCGTGCGTGTGTGTGTGTGTGTGGGGGGGGGGGGGGGGGGGGGCGTGTGCGCGTGGTCTTTAACTGTGGCATGGGAAAGATTTCCTTTCGTACCCCCCATCCCCAAAACAACAGCTTCTCTATGATGTGGGCAAGGAAGTATCGAGCAGCAACTAGAAAGGGGAGTATCAAGCAAGGTGTGGGGGGGTGGGGGGTTCAGTTTCGAGCTGTGGGAGTATAGAGCGTGGGGGGAGGGGGCGATGGGGAGAGAGGGGTTATCAATATGCCCCCTTATTGTATTGTAGGTCATTGTGCTGTATGTGGGAATGTGGTGGAGGGTTAGCTTGTTGGAGGACAGTCACCGGGAATGTGGTGAGACGTTACCTTGTTGGAGGACAGTCATCGGGAATGTGGTGAGACGTTACCTTGTTGGAGGACAGTCACCGGGATTGTGGCGAGACGTTACCTTGTTGGAGGACAGTCACCGGGAATGTGGTGAGACGTTACCTTGTTGGAGGACAGTCACCGGGAATGTGGTGAGACGTTACCTTGTTGGAGGACAGTCACCGGGAATGTGGCGAGAGGTTACCTTGTTGGAGGACAGTCACCGGGAATGTGGTGAAGGGCTAGCTTATTGGAGAACAAACACCGGGAATGTACTGAAGTATTAGCTTGTTGAAGAACAAACACCGGGAATATGGCGGAGAGTTAGCTTGTTGGAGGACAATCACCGGTAATGTAGGCTACTGAAGGGTTAATTTGTTGGAGAACAAACAGCGGGAAAGTGCTGAGGGTAAGCTCGTTGGACTACAATCTCCGGGAATGTACTGAAAGGCTAGTTTGTGGGAGAACAGTCGCCGGGAATGTATTGAGGGATTAGCTAGTTGGAAGACAGTCACCGGGAATGTGGTGAGAGGTTAGCTTGTTGGAGAACAGTCACTGGGAATGTGGCGGAGGATTAGCTTGTTGGAGGACAATCACCGGTAATGTAGGCTACTGAAAGGTTAGTTTGTTGGAGAACAAACACCGGGGAAGTGCTGAGGGGTAAGTGTGTTGGACTACAATCACCAGGAATGTACTGAAAGGTTAGCTTGTCGGAGAACAGTTGCCGGGAATGTATTGAGGGGTTAGCTAGTTGAGGGACAGTCACCGGGAATGTGGTGGAGGGTTAGCTAGTTGGATGATAGTCACCGGGAATGTGGTGGAGGGTTAGCTTGTTGGAGTATAATCACATTGAATGTACCGAACGGTTTAGCTTGTTGGAGAACAGTCACAGGGAATGTACTGAGAGGTTAGCTAGTTGGAGGACAGTCACCGGGAATGAACTGAGAGGTTAGCTAGTTGGAGGACAGTCACTGGGAATGTACTGAGAGGTTAGCTAGTTTGAGAACAGTCACGAGGAGTGTTCTAAAGGGTTAGCTTGTTGAAGAACAATCACCAGGAATGTACGGAAGGGTTAGCATGTTTATGTACATTCACCAGGAATGTGTTTAAGGTTTAGCTTGTTGGAGCACACTCACCGGTAATTTGAAGGAAGGTTGTTGGTCCAATGCCGGGTTTTCTTCTGTTGGAGAACAGCCGCTGGATATATGCTCGTGGGTTAGCTTGTACTAAAGACTGTCTTGTGTGTGTGCGTGTGCGTGTGTGTGTGTGTGTGTGTGCGTGTATGTGTGTGTGTGTGTGTGTGTGTGTGTGTGTGTGTGTGTGTGTGTGTTGTGTGTGTGTGTGTGTGTGTGTGTGCGTGCGTGCGTGCCTACGTGTGTGTGCGTGTGTGTATGTGTGTGTGCGTGTGTGTGTGCGTTGCTTATGTATCATTATGATGCAGTGGAATGGGATGGCACGGAACGACATGGTAGACTATGGAATGGGAAGCGAGGGTTAGATGTGTATGCAGGTAGGGTTGGTGATGTATAGTGTGGTGATGTTTTGTATCATTTGTTCAGCTTTTATGTGTGCGTGTGCGTGTGCGTGTGTGTGTGTAATGATTTTTTTTTTTGTTTGAGTGTGATATGGTGCAGTTCGATGTGATGTCATATGGTTTGGTATGGCATTATGTGGGATGGCGGGGCATGAATTGTAAAGATTAACTGATTGAGGATTCAAAACTCTGTCTGTCTGTCTGTCTCTGTCTCTGTCTCTGTGTGTGTGTGTGTGTGTGTGTGTGTGTGTGTGTGTGTGTGTGTGTGTGCACGCGCGTGTTTGCGAGTGTGTGTGTGTGTTTGCGTGTGCGTGTGTGTGCGTGCGTGTGTGTGTTGTGTGTGTGTGTGTGTGTGTGTGCGTGCGT
>CM031613.1:65279362-65291862 GCA_018398815.1 Conus ventricosus
ACAAAGAAAGATTAAAACATTTACAACTTCCAACACTTAATGCAAGAAGAATAAGAGGGGACGTTATCCAGACATATAAGATATTTAATGGTATTGATGATGTCGACAAAGCATTTTTTTGTACGCCACAGATCAATACTAAAAGAAACAGTTAAAATAAGATATTCAAATAATATTCCAGACCTAATTTGAGACAATTTACATTTACTAACAGAGTAATCAATTTTTGGAATGAATTAACAATTAATATCAAACGTGCACCTAGTATAGATAGATGTAAGAACCTCATAGACAAACATAAATTAATAAATAGAATAAATATGAATTCGTGAATAAAGAAGACTGATCTAGTCTATGACTGGACCAACACACACACACACACACACACACACACACACACACACACACAACACACACACACACACACACACACAGAAGGGCGTAAAAAGCCTAGATAGGCTAAGTTGTTTTAATACAACGCCCCAAATCCTGATCCTGATCTTGATCCTGAAGTTTATCAACATTTTGCAACACTGCAAACTAGTCTCACAAATTCGGAAACGAATTTCAAATCTCCAAGATTGACATCGAAGATAACAGACAAGATATCAGTGAGCTCCAGCAAACAGTGTTTATATCCATGACAGATTACAACAAATGGAAGCAAGAATGGAAAAGCTGGATGCAAGGACAGAGGAATGAATTTAAAATTCTTGGAATTCACGAATCAGCCACGTGAGAATAGGTGAGTGACACTAATGAAATTACAGCAGTTCTCAACTATTTTCTTCAGACAAAAGATGGTCTTTCAGGGACATGGACACACATATCGTACTGGAGACGAGGAGGGAGAAATTGGCAATGACCCCTGATCGTTTGTTTAGCCACATGGATGACAAACTAGCTAATCTCAAAGACAGGAACTGAGAGCTGGACTAAGGAAGAAAGACATCCGTGTGGCAACAGACCTGACTTTTCAACAAAGAGAACAATGGCAGCTTGTAAAGTGTGAAGGTAAAATGCCAGTGTTCAGGAATGAAGACTTACGTAAATGATTTCTGTATAACCCCAGATCCAGCCATTCAAGCGACAACACTAACATGGTCAGGAAGGGAAGAGCGGCTGATCCGAAAGAGGACAGGCGTTCCCTCCAATCGCCGTCAGCAAGGGATAGAAAGCAGTCGTCATGTTCATCTTGATCAGAAACAGGGACAGAATGTTTTCCATATGATCACCCTCACTCACTTCAGCAGGAGAGAGAACAATTTCCAAATTCGCCACCCCCCCCCCCCCCCCCCCCCCCCCCCCCCCCCCCCCCCCCCCCCAAGACAAGGAATGGAGTATTCTCCAGAGCTGGACTAGGTGCGCTGGCCTCCACCGCGGAACAGACAAAATTGAAGAGGGCGTGAGGACTCTCCTCACAGATTAGGTCTTTCACCTGTATCTGCCAGCCCTGTGGGTTCTCCTCAGGAGTTCAGTGCCTTACCTATGCCACATCGATCACCAAACCCCCAGCAGTCAGAACTGCAGCAGAAAGGGATACAACATCAGCGACTGACTCGGAATAATCAAAATGACGGTCAGAAGTTGCAACAAGACAGACAACGGAAATACACCAGTCGCATCATATGCAGAGCAGAGATCAGCAAAAACAGCAGGAAGGGGCAAGCAACAACTCACACCACATCCAGCAAACACAGCCAACAAACTAGTCGAAACGCAAAAAGGACTGGGATATAAGAATCAACTGCAGGGGCAAGAAGAGAAAGGATGAATATAAAGAAACAACAGGAAAGCGCAGAACGGCAGCATCATGAAGAGGAACAACTTCATGATGACCACGCTCCCAGAATAAGAGGAGGAAAGATTACAAGACCAGTATAAGCAGCAAGAACAATTCGAGGTCACGAAGCAACAAGAAAGCCAGGATCTCAGCCAGAGAAACTGATGCAGAGAGTGAATCAGCAGCATTCAGAACAGCTGCAAGATAGTGACCAAAGAGACCCAAAGCATCTGCCACAAACAGACTTGCAACTTCAGGAACAGGAAGTTGAGAATTTTATCAAGCAACAATCCTCGAATCAACAGATGACAGAAGATGAACGTCAACAGATGACAGAAGATGAACGTCAACAGAAGACAGAAGATGAACGTCAACAGATGACAGAAGATGAACGTCAACAGATGCATGCAGTTCCAGTGGATGAGGACGACACCTCAAGTCCGACTCTGAGCGCATGCTGTCGAAAGTCACGCTCCAGAACCAGCGGGGTGACAGCAAACAGCAAGAAAAAAGTCAGCAAGATGAAAGACGGACCTTACGATCACAGACACATCAGCAACACAGCATGGGCCAGATAAATATTCTGGATGCGTTCCAAACTGTACGGACAGACTCTGTATGCAGCAATGATAGCAGTGCGCAGAGAGGGTCGTTGCCCCGAAAAGAAACAGGAGCAACCTCTGGTCAGAAACAGGAAAGTGGGCAGGCACTTAACAGAAAGTCTAAGTGTCCTGATATTTGTCATTTCAACACTCGCGTTATGCAAAATAGTAATCACAATTTTCAGTTACCTGTCAGTATTCTCAATTATAACGTGAATGGATTAGAATCGAAATTAGATAATACCGAATTTCTAGATTTTGTTTGGCTGACAAAAACTTTATGAACTGGGAAATCAATGATAATATACTTAAAGATTTTCTCATCTATTCATCAAAGGCTAAAAAAAACTGTTACAACGCTGGAGGAGTTCTGGGGGTGTCGTGATGTTGGTCAAAAAAACGTTTTTCTTGTTATGTAGACAGAGTGAAGACTGATACCAGTAATACCGTGGTTGTAAAGGTATCTAAGGATTTGTTAGGTACTGATAAAGATGTCTTCTTCACTGTCACCTACATTCACCCACATGATTCCTTCACCCACATGATTCCTTCACCCACATGACTCCTTCACCCACATGACTCCTTCACCCACATGATCCTTCACCCACATGACTCCTTCACTCACATGATTCCCCTGTTTGGAATTTTAAACCGAACGGTTTTGCTGTTGAGGTTCTTGACAAATGCATGTTTGACCTTCACGAATGCTTTCGGGATTTTCATGTTTTGATGTTTGGAGATTTTTAACTCCCGCACAGCTGACAAAAATCTTGATGACAGTTTGTCAGATGAGGTAGACATTGGGGATGAATTAAAGGAGTTGAGTTGGAGTTGAAATTAATCAATATTAAAGGAGTTGAGTTGGAGTTGAAATTAATCAATCAGGCGAAAAACGTCTTGATTTTTGCAAGATCTTTGTGTTATCTTAAACGGACTCAAAACAAGATAACTTCGATGATAGCTGGACTTTCATTTGTGATACTGGATCTAGTTTAGTTGATTATTTTCTTGCTTCTTTTGGTTTGTTTTCTTCACTTTCATTAAACTCTCTTGTGGTGCCAGACATGGTGGACTCTGATCACCTACCTATTACGCTATCAATTTTGTTAGAATCTGCTAATAATCAGGATATTGACATACCTGCCTCAAACAATAAGGCAAAATGTGGGAAAAGTTTTGTGGAATAAAGAACGAGAATCAGAATTTATCGCAAGCTTTAATGCTTTAATGCAGAAGTTAATATTAAGAGACTTGAAGTTGCAATCCAAGATTTGGAACAAGATGACATGTTGATCATGCCTTGGAGACATTCAGTGAATGTTTGAAGCGTGCTGCACAGTGTATTGTCAAAATGTGTCAGTTGTCACCCAGGACAAATGCTCCATGGTTTGACAAGGAATGTAAAGGAGCAAAAGTACGATGCAAAAGCATGTTGAAAATTTTAGGGGGGAAAATCTAAAAAACAACAGATTACAAAAAGACAGATCTGAAAATGATAAACTGGAAAATGGCAGGTTGAAAAATGAGAGACAATGATATGTTAAAAATTTCAAAAAAAAATTGACAAAAAAAATTGTTATGAAAGGAAAAAAGGGATTATCGAAGAAAAACAGCCAAGTTCCTAGCAGCGAATGTGAATAACACGACAGAGTTCAGGAAGGAATGAGATAAGTTAAGCCAAACGAGTATAAAAAGAATGCAAGCGACAACATAAAACTTGATGACTTGTTCAAACACTTTACTTACTTACTAAAGCCCATTGCTCTTGCCAGAACAACTGCACGCCAGTCTGGGCAATCTTTTCTATTTCACCACATTTGTAACCCATATATGCCTGGTGTCCGCCTCCAGGTCCCGCAAAACAAAGCAAGGAAGACCAGGAAACACCTGGAGGCGGGACCTGGAGGCGGACACCAGGCAGATGGGTTACAGATGGGGCGAAATAGAAAAGATAGTCGCCACAAGCTGTCTCTGTGCAAGCTGTCAAAGGCTTTCTGAAAGTCCTCAAAATTTATGTCGAGTGAAGTGTTCCACTCTAAAATTTGTTCGTTGATGATCCTTAGCGTGGCAATCTGGTCTGTGCAGGAGCAATATTTCCGGAAGCCTGCTTGTTGGTCCCTGAGTGTTTTGTCCACATCATCCTTCATTCTCTCTAAAAGAATCCTGCTGAAGACCTTGTCTGGTACTGACAGGAGAGTGATGCCTCTATAGTTTCCGCAGTTGCTGAAATCTTCCTTCTTTGGTAATTTTATGATGTGTCCGTCTTTCCAATCTGTAGGGACCTCCTCATATGTCCATAGCTTCTCAAAAAGTGGTTGAAGTATGTCTGCTGTAGTATCGATGTAAGCCTTTAGTTCTTCTGGCGGAATTGCATCTGGGCCTGTTGCCTTTCCATTCTTCATTTTCTTGATACCCCTTGTGATTTCTTCCCTGGCTGGTGGCTCACTATTGATCGGCAGGTCAATTGCATTTTTAAAAGGCTCGGTAAAACCAAAATAGAGCCTTTTCTTCCCTTTCGCCACAAGATGATTACTGCCCAGTCTCAGACTTAACATGGTTGTGAAGGAAAAACCGAAATAACAATACATATTAACTACCTCCAATTCTTTGCCCTACTTTTCTCTCTGTCCAGATATCCCCTTTTCCTAAATACCATTATTTTTTGTCTTTATATCTTTATTAACATACAATTTCAATCCGTTACAACAACATTTGAGAGAGTCAAATTGTGCTTGTAAACCTCTTGGAGAAGTTAATAATAATAACACATTACCTGCAAATAGCGATGTAAGTAGTATTAGCATGTAAGGTAAATGCTGAATACCATGAATACCTGTACTATTAATGTGATTTGCAAGTTGATCAAAGAAGAAACATCACAATGGTTGGATCACAACAAAAACCCTCGAGAAAATCAAGAAACGAAGACAGAAGGAAGAACAAGTCAACAGGAGCAGAACAAGAGCAGAGAAAGCAGCAGCAGCCCACACAGACCACAACGAAGCCCACAAGGAAGTGAGATGGAGTGTGAAACGTGACAAGAAGATGTACATTGACCAGCTTGCAGTAGCAGCAGAACAGGCTGACGGCATCAGAAACATGAAGGAGCTCTACGATACGAAAAAAAAAAAACTCGCAGCAAAGTTTTTGAAGCCAGGGAGAGCCATTCAAAACAAACAGGGAGAGACTATTACAGACCAAAGGGGCCACACAACAGATGGGCGGAGCACTTCGAAGAGTTACTGAACAGACCAGCACCACAAGACCCTCCACATATCCTGGCGGCAGAAATTGATCTGCCAAGATAAAAAAAAAAAACCAACTGTCACACTGTCACTTTTGCACACGCGCATTCATGACAGCATTTACTCCATACGCACACGCAATCTTTCCAATCAACCAAAAGGCGCACTACCGAATGTTTTTTCTTCTCCCCCTCTCCTTCGGGAAAACACTTTACTAAATCACATCAAACAATTTATAAACAGATTTTATACATGTAGCTCTCTTTCCACTGAGAGGCAAACTAAACTCACTCAAGACTTCATAAAGTCACGGCCTTCACACAACATTGGCCCACAAAATCCAGACCAGGAAAATAAATGATTCTTTCACTCCTTGATGCTATGCCTGCATCCGAATTAAGACTCGCTCCATCCTTTCATGATTCCCTGTCTCTCTCAGACATCATCTCGCCCCCTCGATTTCTCCCGTCCTGGAGATATGACTTCCGACTCCTCTCCCTCGACTTTTCCTGTCACTGGAGAGATGAGTTCAACTCCTCTTCCTCGTCTTCTCCTGTCCCTGGAGAGATGAGTTCCAACTCCTCTCCCTCGTCTTCTCCTGTCCCTGGAGAGATGACGAGTTCCCGACTCCTCTCCCTGGAGTCCTTAATTCCTGGGGCTGCCTACCGGTGTGTTCCCCACACCATGGCCATCTTCAACCACCTCACGGGGTGAAAGGTGAAGGGTGAAGGGCGAAGGGTAAAAGGGTGAAGGGCTGAAACACGAATAAGGTTCGTGTAAATAACCTGCTTCTTAATTCAACATATGAATTCTTTCTTTCTCTTTTCTTTAAGTTTTCCCCTGTAGCTTTCCCCAACTATCTATCGCTCACCTGGTAATGACTGGTCAGCAGAGAGGACCAACGTCCTGACAGGTTCGAGTCTCTAGGCCATCTCCTGGGCTAAAACTGATTCTTTCCTCCCTCCTCCTAGTGAGTGCATACTCAGTGTTCAAAACACATGACCAGCACCTTACCAGCCCTTGTTAAACTATCACTCAGTGGTCACTTTCACCCAATGACCACCCTTCTTTACTGAGTCATACTCACAATTATTTGGGGACGCCCGCTACACTAGTCAAGCCACATAAATATTCTTTCTTTTTAGTTGTGTCATGGGGAAATGATTCATATCACTAAACTACATGTGATGGAGCGTCACATGCCTTGATGTGAGGCTACGTCACATGACACCCCCCATCCTGGGATGAAAAAATTTTCTCCAGAAATTTTTTTTAAAGGATATACAACTTCACTTAAACACATCTCCAGCCATGAATCTCAAAATGTGTAACCATCACACATGATTCACCAAATTAATAATCAACGTATAGAATCAATCATCATGATCCACCATAAATAGCATATTTCAAACTTTCAGTCTTTCTAAAAAAAAATTCATAATTGATCACCATACTTCACAAAATACATTTCACAAATTACATGGATAAAACAATTAGGGATATTAACAATTCAAAGTACAAATTGTGTTCATACATTAAGATGTGAAGCACATATTTTCCCTTGATCTTTGTCTCACATCATATGTTTCAAAACCCTCATGAAAATGAGAATATTTCCAAGTGTAAATGTTTCTCAATAGACATGTAAAAAAATAAACATAGTTTAAACATATTTTTTTCCCACATGTAATGTTATAGTCCATTGAAAAGTCACATGCTTTCCATTGTTGACAGTGACAAATGAAAACAATTGGTTTGTCTCATTGCACAATCAAAACATGTGTATATACATTTCTAAAGGGTTATTTGCTCATCACACATACATATATATTCATCTTCACAAGCAAGTTAGACATAAATAGTACATGATGATTTTTCATTGTTTACGAAAGAATAAAGCAAAGAATAGATATGTAATACATCAACATCAAGTAGTTTTTGCTTGTAAAACCTATAGTCACTTCAACAAGCAAATTATGCATAAATACCACTTGATTTAAATCGTCAGTAGCATACAATGCACTGTCAAATGTGAGCACACCGTAATCATTAAGAAAGACAAAAAACAGGAATAGTCTTTCCCTTGAAGACAGTTACATTTGTCCATGAATATTCATGCACGTGACAACAAATCTGCCATGACATTTTGTGTTCCAGGCACTGGTTCAACGGTAAACTGGAATTCCTGCAATGCCAAAGACCATCTTAATAATCTGCTGTTCTTAGTCTTTGACGATTTCAAGAACGTCAGTGGCCTATGGTCAGTCTGTAACCGAAACTTTCTTCCAGTCAAGAACCTGGCGAACTTCTCACATGCCCATACAATAGCCAAGCACTCTCTCTCAATAGTGGAGTATTTCTCCTGTGTCTTTGAGAACTTCTTACTGGCGTATTGCACTGGATGTAACAAAGCACTTTTTTCCTGCAACAGTACCGCTCCCATTCCTTTGGAACTGGCATCAGTTCTCAAAATAAAGTCTTCTGAGAGGGAGGGTAACAAAAGAACAGGAAATGAGTTGAGGGTGTTCTGAACACACTCCAAAGCCTTCTGGCACTCATCAGACCACACAATACTTTTGTTCTTCGTCCCTTTCGTCAGTTCAGTCAAAGGGGCCGTCAGGGACGCAAAGTGGGGTACATACCGTCTATAGTAAGACAACAATCCGATGAGTGACCTGATCTGTTTCTTTGTAGTGGGTTTATGTAAGGATAAAATCTTTTCCACTTTCTTTCCTTCTGGCCAACCGCAAGACGTTACGTGACTTTCAAATCGGAAAAGAAAACTATCGATGTCATCTGTTTTTTCCTCGAAGGGCGGTAACTTTGGAATATATGCTGTTTTCGGTTGAGGCGCGCTTGCGGAACCGACTGGTGGAGGTTCTCTCGATGCCTGTAATCTTTTAATTTCAGCATCAGTCTCTAGTTCGAACTGCCTCAACTTAAATTGACGTTCTTCAGCTTCAGCTTCCCTCTGTAGTCTTTTTTCTTCAGCTTCCCTCTGTAATCTTCTTTCTTCAACTTCAGCTTCCCTCTGTAATCTTCTTTCTTCAACTTCAGCTTCCCTCTGTAATCTTCTTTCTTCACTTTCTAGTTTCCTTTCTTCACTTTCTAGTTTCCTTTGATTTTCTTCTCTCTCTAGTTTCCTTTGATTTTCTTCTCTCTCTAGTTTCCTTTGATTTTCTTCTCTCTCTTCTTCTCTCTCTAGTTTCCTTTGATTTTCTTCTCTCTCTCTTAGCCTGTCTGCCTATCTATGCATTGTTGCACATAGTTTAGTAAGTTTTTCTCCATCAAAACCCAAGCGTTCCGCTTGTTGAACATATTTATCAAAATCATCCATAATGAACCGTCAACACAAAACAATTTCTAAGTATGAATAAAAATAAGGCGATATATGATGATGTTGTATATTTCACAAAAATGTAATTATAGTATATACAAATAAAGAATTCAATTTCCGGTGTAAACAGAAAACAGCTTACTAAAACAGGGTAGATATCAAATCCAAGGAATGTATTTTTCCAAAAGTAATTTGCAAACTGCTATCAATTTGGAATTTTAAAAAAAATGAAGTTCAATGCAAATATGTTTTTCCTAAGAAAGGAAAAAACACAATAAAGTTTTCTGAAATAAATTCTTTATAAAGTTTTAGTTCTTAAATGTTCTTGTTGTCAGTCTTTCTTTCTTACTTAATTTCAAATGAATTTAAAAAACAAATGCACCGCCTTATACAAAAAATGAATATAAATTTACAAAACAAATGGAAGCACAAACAATTAAAAAGAGGGAAGAAACACAAACTAGCGGAAATCCTACCTAAAAGATGAAAATGTAGAAAAGAAAACTAGATAGGAGCTTATTGATGAGAAGGTTTAAGAGGTTTTGAAAAGGGGGTGAAAAGGAAATGAAAGGATACACAGGACCGGAACAGTGTAGACGAAATCAAGAACAGCAAAAGCAGCCCTCAGACAGCACCCTAGTGGTCACTGTCTCCCGTGAAACTGGCGACGGGAAAACAAATCACGCACAATATACGCAACACTACAGTAAAGATATAAAATAATAAACAATCAATCAATAAATGTTCATTCACCCAAACGCAAAGAAAATCTCGCAACACACAGAAAAAAAAATAATCAAAAGATAAAGATGTTTATTTGGGCTGAGCGGTAATCAACTCCACCCCCTACACTATTTGCGTGACGGAGGTGAAGCTGATCCCACACTCTGAGGGGCAAGGGGGAAAAATCAAAATGAAACAATAGGAAAGGGAAAGAAATAGATATTTACGAGAAGGGAAGGACTACCGACTCCCCAACGCCATGCCCCCTGCTAAACGCAGGAAGAGGTTGGGGCTATCAGTCGTGGGGAAGGGGACAAAACAAAATCTAATACTCTAGGGGAAGGACAGCGACTCCTCAACGCCCTGCCCCCTTGCTGCCAGGTACGAGCAAGAGGAGGTTGAGGCATCGGTCCTGAGGGGGGGGAAGGGTCAAAAAGAAATCCTGCCAAAAAAAAAACCCTTTAACGGAGTAGAGCAACCAAAAGAAATGTCAACCACCCGAAACATATAAAAAAAAAAATAAAAAACAACAAATGCAAATAGTATACCCAATAAATAATTAACTAATTTCTTTTCTTTTTTTTCTTCCCTCAAACCCTTGAGGGTACAAATCAAAATCTTTTTTTCTCAGGCCCCAAGGGCACAAATAGAAATCCTTCCTCTGAAGGTACAAATAGAAATCTTTCTTCTTTTTTTTTTCCTAGGGGAAACAAAACAACGGCAGCTACGTCGGTGAAACTGGAGTCGGGGTCACCACTGTCACACTGTCACTTTTGCACACGCGCATTCATGACAGCATTACTCCATACGCACACGCAATCTTTCCAATCAACCAAAAGGCGCACTACCGAATGTTTTTTCTTCTCCCCCTCTCCTTCGGGAAAACACTTTTACTAAATCACATCAAACAATTTATAAACAGATTTTATACATGTAGCTCTCTTTCCACTGAGAGGCAAACTAACTCACTCAAGACTTCATAAAGTCACGGCCTTCACACAACATTGGCCCACAAAATCCAGACCAGGAAAATAAATGATTCTTTCACTCCTTGATGCTATGCCTGCACCGAATTAAGACTCGCTCCATCCTTTCATGATTCCCCGTCTCTCTCAGACATCATCTCGCCCCCTCGATTTCTCCCGTCCTGGAGATATGACTTCCGACTCCTCTCCCTCGACTTTTCCTGTCACTGGAGAGATGAGTTCAACTCCTCTTCCTCGTCTTCTCCTGTCCCTGGAGAGATGAGTTCCAACTCCTCTCCCTCGTCTTCTCCTGTCCCTGGAGAGATGACGAGTTCCCGACTCCTCTCCCTGGAGTCCTTAATTCCTGGGGGTGCCTACCGGTGTGTTCCCCACACCATGGCCATCTTCAACCACCTCACGGGGTGAAAGGTGAAGGGTGAAGGGCGAAGGGTAAAAGGGTGAAGGCTGAAACACGAATAAGGTTCGTGTAAATAACCTGCTTCTTAATTCAACATATGAATTCTTTCTTTCTCTTTTCTTTAAGTTTTCCCCTGTAGCTTTCCCAATATCTATCGCTCACCTGGTAATGACTGGTCAGCAGAGAGGACCAACGTCCTGACAGGTTCGAGTCTCTAGGCCATCTCCTGGGCTAAAACTGATTCTTTCCTCCCTCCTCCTAGTGAGTGCATACTCAGTGTTCAAAAACACATGACCAGCACCTTACCAGCCCTTGTTAAACTATCACTCAGTGGTCACTTTCACCCAATGACTACCCTTCTTTACTGATCATACTCACAATTATTTGGGGACGCCCGCTACACTAGTCAAACCACATAATATTCTTTCTTTTTAGTTGTGTCATGGGAAATGATTCATATCACTAAACTACATGTGATGGAGCGTCACATGCCTTGATGTGAGGCTACGTCACATGACACCAACCCCACCTATTGTATGTTTGCCCGCTGTGTTTAGAATTAAGAAATAGATTTATTGCAAATGGAATGAATGTCCGTTGGAAAGATTGTGAAGTGGGGAATGCAGACAGTAGTCAATGTTAGTTTCGAAGTTTGTTTTCTATGCCATGAGACAAAGACAGTGGTTTTCAGAATGCAATTTGTAGAAAACTTGATATCTTGTTTGTTTGCTTTTTTTTCCCTCCCCCCCCCCCCCCCCCCCCCCCCCCCCTTTTTTCCTCATTTTTCTTTTCAGTGTTTCTGCCCATGGCCTAAAAGCATTAAATCATTGTTATTGTCATCCCCCCCTCTCTCCCCCCTCTCCTCTCCCTCTCTCTCTCTCTGTCTCTCTCTCTCTGTCGTTTGTGTATGTTTGTGTGTGCGCCGCCTTGGGCCCATGTCCCCCCCTCCCCCCCCCCCCCCCCCCCAAAAAAAAGGAAAAAAAAGAAAGGGAAGGAAAACAAAAAACCGAAAAAATCAACTTACAAGCAATACAAACGAACTGAAATCGAGATGAAACGGTTATCTACCAACAGAAATAGGATTCCTCCAAATAACGTACGCGATTTCATGATATTTGACTTGGTGAGGCCGTTTTTGACGCCTGTTGTGAGGCTGTGCCCCATATTTATAAGCCTGCTTTAAAGAAAAGAATGTAGGTTACGATGATGTTCATGCACGAGATCACCGTTGTCATTTGTTAACTCATTCCTGCAACCGCAGGAAATCGTGCCGTGTGTGTGTTGTGTAGTGTGTGTGGTTTAGGAAGGAAGACAAAGTTCTGTCTTTTGTTTTGCTAAATGCAGACGTCTGTTACTGAAAAAAAAGCCGAAATTGTAACAAAAGTGCAATGCTGACATTCTTTTAATCGAGCTAATGCATCGAAAGA
>CM031613.1:65294362-65311862 GCA_018398815.1 Conus ventricosus
TGGTGGTCAATGGGTCATTTAATTAATTAACTTGGTTTCACCCCCACTACACAATACCTCTCCCCTTCCTACTTTAACCGGTGACGTCTGGCTTAACTGTGGGCACTGGTCTTGCAAATTAGCTGTATCAGTCTGACCTAGACTCAGAGATCCGTCTGGCCAGACCTATTGAGACATCGGTCAAGCCACTCAGTCTGTCTGCGGGACGGTGCCGTCTCCGTGAAGGACTCGAAAATAGCCTCTTCACCGTGCCTAATTGGCTGACGCGACACATGAAGTCGTCTGCCTGGAAACCAGGATGTTTGAGTTTGGACTTATGTCCAATTGAACTGGCTGGCGACTGACCACGATTTCGGTTTTTCTTTTTTTTGTCCGTGACAATTTCCCCCTTGCAAAAGACTATGCTCAGCATTGTCTCAAAACAACGGTACAAAAAAACAACACTGACAACACAGCTACACGTGCAAGGTTTTGCAAAATAATTTACAACAAACGGTTTACAAATTATAAGCATGTATCACTAGTGAATATCACCCAATGGGTTATCATTGACGTGCGCTTTTGCCTTATTTCAACTCATTTTCTGATAACCTCTGTGCGCACCTATGCAATTCCCCTACCTGCGGATTTGCCACATCTTCTCTTCACAACTACTATGAAAAGCACAATCTAATATGGACACAATCCATGACACCTCACTGAGGAATCTCCATCCTCACTTATCGCAAAAGTGCATTACTACACAAGCGACTGTATGCTCCAAACATAACTACATTTACATGAACAAGTCTCACACAGAAAATATGAACCATAGCCAAATGGGAATGAACCCATATCCACTCAATCTCACTGTAATCAACACATATTATTTACAAAGTAGCTATGCACCCCGGATATGACTGACTTCCTCTGAGTTGCAGCTTGCTAGACTACACGACTTAAATAGTCAGCTCCTACATTCTGTCGACCTGGGATGTACTGAACTCGATACCTGTAGGGCTGCAGTGCCATTGCCCAGTGCAGCACCCTGCTGTTTTTTCAGCTGCGCCTATGTGCCGAGTCTCACGCTGAATATATTTGCGGAGCAAATTCGCATGGAAAAGTTTTGGTTTCCCATTCACATCAATCCGGTAATCCTGATCTACCTTTTCAATGATGGTGAATGGTCCTTTCCAATGCATCAGCAGCTTGTTGTGATCCGTGGGAAGCAGTAACAGGACTTGATCTCCCACCTTGAGGGATTGCTTCCTCACCTTCCTGTCATATTGCTTCTTCTGCACGACCCTAGCCTCCTGCAAACTTTCCCTTGCAACCTTACATGTCTCATACCTGTGCCCACCTTTGGAACAGGGCGAGATTGGGCCATCAGATCAACAGCCACTCTCCTGAATGGTGTGTCAATTAAAGGGGGCTGTTTTAGAGGCGCCTTCCTCTTCACCCCTCTTGTAGCTGACCTTTGACACACATCACTTGACATGCAGAAACGCTTTATGTCTGCCATTGCCCTGGCCAGTGAAAATCATCAAAGATTCGGTCAGCTGTTTTGCCGGTGCCGAGATGACCCGCCATGAGCGACTCGTGACCCACTGACATGACAGTGTCACGATAACATGCTGGTACCTCTAACTGAGTTGTCACCTTACCTGTCTTCCCCTTGGTGAACACTCGGTACAACAACCCACCTTTCACCAGAAATTCTGTCTCACCTCCTCTAACCACCTGTTTCTCTCCACCTCTTGCCAACTCCCAAGACTTCACGAGCGAAGGGTCTTGTTCCTGCGCTGCCCTAAACTCATCAGGCGACACATCTATGCCTGACTTCCTTGCTGGAACGACTAACGGTTTATCAACCTTTTCCTCCTTCTTGCTCCGTGTTTGAACTGCTGCCCCTGTAGCAGTCAACAACTCAGGATCCCCTGGATCCCTTGCACCTGGAATATTTCCGATGATCAAATCATAAAGGGGTTTCTCCATCACCAGCGCAGACAACTCGCCTTGAGAAGTATGGGGTACGTACTTCTATCTTGGCAACTGGGAACTCCCTCACAGTGCCATCGATTAGAGTACAGGTCTGGATTTGCCCTGTCAAATCCCCTTTCTCGACCAGCGTTGTTCTTACTACACCACATGAACAACCAGTGTCCCCGTAACACTTTCACCCTCTGCTGGCCAATCCACCCCTCTTCCACTGGTAACGAACCACTCAGTCTAGTGCCCTCCATCCCTGACACTGACTGCTGTCCAGCACGAGCCATAGGCCACACTCTACCCTCTTCAGATTGGATCCCTTTTGGTTCCACTGCAGGTCGTTTCCCTGGCGACCCTTATCAACCTCTTGCAAGGCTGCTGCCTTCTGGAACCTCATGCGACATTCCCTCGCCACATGTCCCTTCTTGTGACAAATGAAACACCTATTGTCCCTTTGTCCTCCTTTCTGCCCCACCACTGGGTTTGCAGACTTTGCAGAAAACTCCCCTAGTCTCCTTGCACTCTTCTCACCTGTGCCTGGCACCTGTTTCTCCTGCACCTTAGTGCCCAAACGTGCCTCCCTGTACACCTCTGCTAACTTCAGCAACTCCCCTGCTGTCTCTGGCTGTCTCTCTTTCAAATGTATAGTTAACTCTGGACTGCAACCTGACAAAATCTGTTCTTTCATAACCAGCTCTTTCAATTCAGCGAACTCCTTTCTCGTACCACTCAACTCTAACCACTTCTCAAAATAGTGATCTAAACGTGCACCAAACTGAGTGAACGTTTCACACTGCTTGTAATCTAGCTGATCGAAATTTTTTTCTAAACCCCTCCTCTGTGAGGTCAATCCCTTCATCAAAGACTCCTTCACAGCACCAAAATCAGATTGTTGGTCTGCTGGTAACGCAGTGAAAATCTGTAATGCCTTACCCGTCAATAGCGCTGACAAAATGACTGTCCACTCTTCTGAAGGCCAACCTGACTAGTAGCAAACGTTTCAAAACGACTGATGTACGCATCAATCGAATCTGTTCCTTCAGAGATTTTGGCAACTTTGGTCAGGGGGCATAACTGCGCACAGGGTCACTGGAAACTTGACTACCATCATCGGTGGTCTCCCTCTGTATTCTCATTCTCTCTAACTCTAATTGAATCCTTAAACTTTCTGTTTCCTGCGTTACATTAGCCTGAATGCTTATTCTTTCTGTTTCCTGCGTTAATCTTTCTGTTTCCTGCGTTAATCTTTCTGTTTCCTGCGTTGCGCTAGCTTTAATCCTTTCCTGCTCTGCTATTTCTACTGCGACACAGCGTCTTTCCGCTCGCTCATCTCTTTCCATCTTTTGTTGGGTTTCAACGAATGCTCGCAACTCTTCTCCCAAGTAGCCTAAATCATGAGCGACGCTCACAAGTTGTTCAATAGGGGTGTTCTTTTCGTCCGCCATTATATCCTTCTTTTTTTTTAACAAGATTTTATTACCACGACAGCCAAACTGGTGGTTACCGACACGAATGACGTAATAGCACAATCCTATGAATGATAATATTAGCTGGGGACAACGTAATTAGTTTTTATAAGACGCCTAGCGCCTGACCCAACTATGAGAGCGAAATTATAGGCAATCTGTGCGAAAATAAGTACTCTGGGGCTGAAATGCCAAGCCTAGTGTTAACTATCTTGGAAGCAATGCCAAGCCTAGTATTTAAACTATCTTGGAAACATACAGTAAGACACTACCTTGTCTTAGGATTACAATACTTGAATCCCACCCAGCTTCTCTCTGAGAAGTTGAACAATTATAATAAATGGGCCAGAATATCCTGGCAGGCTCGCCAATAAATTGTCAACCTCGGGGTATGTCAGTGGAGGAAGGACTAGCGCACAGCCAAACACACTCACAGCTTGCTTACAATCTCATTCATATATCATGCATTCGTCACATCAAACCACTAGTAAAGTCTATAACTTTACTACACATAATCATGGAAGAAAACATCAATGCGCATGGAGTCAAACAAAATAAAACATTCTCTCTTTCCTTGAATTTCACAAAACCATTTATCTAAATCATCATAACTAACCCGGGTATAAATAGATTTTCTACTTTACCTGGCCAGGTGATCTTAAACTATTTACGAATCACTGTCTTTCCTTTCTTTCTTTTTTTCTTTTCACTGTCACTTTCACAAACACCAGTCACGACACAACTGCTGGCACTGGTTAGGTTGGACCACCGGCACTGGTCAGGTTGGACTGCTGGCACTGGTCAGGTTAGACCGCTGGCGCTGGTCAGGTTACTGGCGTTGGCCTGGGGTTCTGTCTGATGAAAGTGGCACTGCAGGTATGAGGTCGAACCCCGGTTCAGATTGAACAGTGACTACCAGGCATCGATCTGTTTCCCTTTCTTCCTTCCTGCACTAACGCATTGCACTCTCTCTCTCTCTTCTGGTCTGCTCTATCAAATGGACATGGTTGCTTTTTTTTTCTTTTTCTTTTTTTTTCTCTTCATCAATTAGCAAACTCTCTCTCTCTCTCACACACATCTCTCCTTAGTCCTTCCCCTGCAGACTCTATTATGGTGCTAATGCTTCAACTCGGTTCTCTTCACTCCTCCTCTCATCTCTCTGCTTTTCTCTCATGCAGAGCCTACTCCCAGAACCTCTCTCTCTGTCTCTTCTTTTTCTTTTCTCTCACTTCCCTAGCTTTCTTATTCTCATCCTATGTGTCAAAAGGGTGAGTACCATTGGTCAGAATTTTTCCCGCCTTGTACCGAGGTTACCTCCCCTCTAATTTCATTGGACATGCAAATCACAGAGTCACATCTGCCGGCCTTGCTCTCTGTGGTGGTCAATGGGTCATTTAATTAATTAACTTGGTTTTCACCCCCACTACACAATACCTACCCCTTCCTACTTTAACCGGCGACGTCTGGCTTAACTGTGGGCACTGGTCTTGCAAATTAGCTGTATCAGTCTGACCTAGACGCAGAGATCCGTCTGGCCAGACCTATTGAGATGTCGGTCAAGCCACTCAGTCTGTCTGCGGGACGGTGCCGTCTCCGTGAAGGACTCGAAAATAGCCTCTTCACCGTGCCTAATTGGCTGACGCAACACATGAAGTCGTCTGCCTGGAAACCAGGATGTTTGAGTTTGGACTTATGTCCAATTGAACTGGCTGGCGACTGACCACGATTTCGGTTTTTTCTTTTTTTGTCCGTGACAGTCTTCATGCCAGGTGTTCTTGCAAATAGCATACAATAATACAACACACACATACACATATACAAAAGAAAGAAACGAGATCAAAAAGGAAACTGCTCTACAGAATTCGTTCTGCAGTCAAAATAATATAGCTTAATGTATTACAGGCTAAACATAGGTCAATACTAAATCAAAGTAAAAGATGATTAAGGATCATCTGACAGTAATCACATTATCGTCAGATATATTGATATTTTGACAATTTTTAACACTTGATGTTATAAGCTTAGTTCTTATTCGTAATCGAGAAACTGCATCACGAGGAAAGAATTTTGTTCCTTCGATTATATGCTTCGGCGATAAACTTCGCAAGCGATCTACTGATGAAATTATTCGAGCTAACTTATGTCTTTTCATATTGTATAGCTGAAAAACGATTGATGTCAAACGTAAAGCTCCATATTCCCTACAGTCAAACAAGAAGTGGCCTTCGTCTTCTACACCGTTTGAACATAAAGGACACATGTTAGAAACATTTGTGTCAAACCATCTTCTGTTCGCATAAAATCCTAGTGTTCTAGTTTGCCAGATTATCCCGGTGCTAATTATGTGTTACGTCGTTGTGGTGTTTCTCCGGCTGAAATATATCTGTAAAAGAGTTGTACCACGCATATTTCTCTGTCTTTGTTGTTGAAAACAATCAATAAGCCTTTGTCGGAATTCGGACAAAAATACTTTTTTCATTACCAACCATCTGGTTAACCCAAACTATTCCAAATCCTTTTTTTTTCAGAATGTTCTTTATGTCAGACACCCAGTTGCAATATCCAGTTTCATCTCGTCTGAAGAGCATTTCATATGCCTGTCTACATAAACGTTTTTAGATAGTCGAATTAGTTTTAACCTATAAATTCCACTCAGTGCTTGAGATCACTTCCCATCAATGCCTGCTTTCCTCACGATTTACCATAGTAGATTTTTGTTGACAGAGTCAAAGGCCTTCCTGAAATCGACGAAGACAACATATACTTTTGAGTTTCTAGAAACATACTTTTGAACTAAAGAATGAAGCATGAAAGTATGGTCAACTGTGCTGTAGCCCCTTCTAAACCAGCTTGCTTTTCAATAATTTTTTCTTTCCTTTCCGCCCATTTCGTGAGTCTATTTTATTTTTACATTTTACCTAGCACGCTTGATAGTGCTACACTGCTATGATAATTATCAGGGTTATTATAACCACCTTTTTGTACAAAGGTACAATAATAGTTTTTGACCATTCGATTGAGAAGGTTCCAGTTTGAAAAAGCTTATTAAACAGATTGCATAGACATTCAGTTACTAGATCATTTGAAATTTTCATCATTTCGTTTACGATTCCATCTGGACCAGCACTCTTACCACGTTTTAAACATTTAATACTATTCTTCTGTTTGTGTTGCTGGATCATTGAACAAAGGTTCTTGTGAATTTTCGACACGATCGTCTTGGCTATCAACATTTGCATACGAGTTAAAAACACCGTGAAAATGGTCATACTACTGCTTTGTTTAAATACTATTATAAATGACAGATTTCTTATAAATGGATATTATTGTCCAGAACAACTTATTCTTTTAAACAAATCTTAAATAAATGTTAGCGAACCGCCCAGAGAACGTGGACAAACGAGTCACAAGACAAAACACAACGCGTTTCGACCTCTTAGGTCTTCGTCAGGTGATATATAAACGAATAAAACAACGAAAATTCACTTAGCTTTGATCGCTTCAGATCACTTTGGGTTCAGCGCAAGGAAGAAGGCGTTGAATGTGAATTTTCGTTGTTTTATTCGTTTATATATCACCTGACGAAGACCTAAGAGGTCGAAACGCGTTGTGTTTTGTCTTGTGACTCGTTTGTCCACGTTCTCTGGGCGGTTCGCTAACATTTATTTAAGATTTGTTTAGATTTCCGCCTGCAGTCGTCTCGCTTTGCAACTTATTCTTTTAGTTTATTCAGACTGCTGAGGTCGTGAGCTTTCGTTTCTTCTCTTTTCAGTTTATTATAATCTGTTCTTGCCTTTACATATGCCTCGTTTCGTTCATTAAAACCGGTTTTTGAGCGCTGGTAACTTCTGAGAAGCCCCTTGACACGTCTTTTCTCAGCTTCACACTCCATATCAAACCATTCGTTTTTGTCGACTTTCTTTCCCCCAACCATACGGACCATACATGTGGCAGCGCCGTAAAGTATTCCCGAGAAAAGCTCAATGCATTCATTTACATCAATGTGTAAATCATGGTTCACTCTTTCCATACATTCTTTAAACATATCAGACTGAAGCTCCTCTCTATGTGTATTCTCCTCACACCACAAAATTCTCTCTTCTCTATTTCTACCAGTTTCTTTACCTTTCTCTATAGCCTCCCCTTTCTTGCATCTTAATTCGGCTGGTTGGTGCCAGGAATACATGCAGCAATACAAACAATTCATTTTCAGTTCTTCACATACAAGAGAGTAATCAATAACACTGCTTCGTTTAGGTGAAATGAAAGCAAAGACATTTTATGGGTCTCCTGTTCAAAATCCATTGAGTACTAGTAATAAAATTCATAAAACAAAAGTCCAGCAGTGATTTACCAAACTCGTTTATGGTTTCATTTTTGGAACATCCACAAAAAAGTTTCTTCTTCAAAATCCAAATTATACCGTGGGTTCAAATAAGCTGTCATATTTTTAATCACTGGTTGGTCTCTCTCTGTCCTTGCGTTCAGATCTCCACAAAGTAAAAACATACACGTTTTGTTTTTCAATGAAGTGCGGCAGATTTTCTTCTAAAATAAATATGCCATCCTTCTTTTCTGTGCGATGATAACATGGACTTCCTTCTGGGGGGACATAGGCTGCAATAAACAGAACATCTTTGTCGACACCAAACAGACTTCTATCAAGCATTACTGCAACAGTATTGTCACACTTTATTTCAATCTGTTTCGCTAGATGAGAAAAGCAATTCTTTATACATAATAACACACCACCGAAGTTTCTTCCATGTGTTGAAAGTTTCTTTGCGGGGGAGCTAAATTTTAAATAATCAGGGAAGACATGATTGAAATCCTCTGCCCGTCTTCCGTGTTGACGTGTGCGATGTCCGTTGACACCGCCCAGGGAGGTCTCTGATCTTGTGAGGCCCAATCGTCATGACGCCGCGTGCGAAGCATGCGGACATCCCGTTTCGTTTTGCTTGTGCCACCATTGCTGCTTCCCGTCTCGTAAAGTCGCTCGCATTGAGATTGTAACTGTGCCCTATACTCTTTGTTTAACAATTAAGTAGTGGGGGAAAACAAGTGCTGTACCCTTTGTTTGTGATGATTTCCACCTTGTCTCTCCAATTACGAAATTTTGCTATTATTGGCTTGGGAGAACCGTTGCCTATTCGATGGGCTCTGATCATGTCCTGATCTGTCCACGTCTTCGGTCCTTTACCGCTGTTGAGAGCTTCAACCACTGCTTCAGCAACACTGATCATAACCTTCTCGTAGACTTTGTTGTGGAATGCCAAACAGCCGAAGATTGTCTCTGCGCAAAAATTCCTCCAACCGATCGATTTCAGTGTTCAGTTTCTGCATTTTTTCACGCAAATTTCCAACTGATTTTGACATTGTGTTTGTTTGCATCTTTTCGTTTGTTCGTTTCCGTACGTAGTTTTGAGACATCAGTAATTATGTCGACATGGCACGGGACAGTCGTAAATTTCTTTGTTCTAGTCTATCGCACCTGTCACTGGTCTCGTCACACTTCACAATGACTTGTTCCAGTTCTGACTTTATAACCGACAGATCCTTACGGATCATTTGTAATCAAACAGCTGAGAAGTGACAGCAGCGACAGCAGCACAACGAAAGATATGAGTACATCAGCCACTGACACGGTCTCGTTTCCGCTCACCTGACACACCTTTCAGGATTCGCGCTCTGCCCACTGACACATGAAAATGTCCAGTTCTGCTTCTCCGCAATCTTACGTCAATCATTTTGTCAATCTCTGTCGTTCTAAGTGCTACAATATGCTCACTGTTACACTCTTGTCGCTAGTGGAAGAAGCTGACGCCGTAAACCAATGTTGAAGACGGAGCACCACGCACAAGCTGTTGACACGCCGCCATCTTTCCTACTTCCCCCTGAGAAGAGAGAGAGAGAGAGAGAGAGAGAGAGAGAGAGTATTGATCACAAGAACATCTACAACCCAAACCACAAAATACCCAGATGGTACTGCAGACTGGACTGCGGTCCCCGTTTCAGTGTTTACTTTCACGCTGCGTCATTTTCGGAATAGAGCAGTCTGTCACAAATCTTCATGACTGGAAATCGAACGAACAGGGCAGCTGTCATATTGAAAACGCTGATTTTTCAATAGAATGTCCGTTTTATGTCTAACTCAACTTTGGCAGGGAGGACAAAAGTGTGGAAGAAAAATAGGGAAATACGCGAAGAGATGGGAAATTATACAGGTCGAACTTTAATTAAGGACCACCCCGAAAAAAGGCCCTTTCTTTTTAAATTGGCCAAAAATACAAGCAATGCATTTTTTCGAAGAATTCGACTGGGAAAGGTTTTAAGGGGTTAACAGAGTATTCCGCAAAGCTTGCGAAAGCTGTCTTATTGTCACGTGCGGCATGCAGAAAGGGGGTTGAAAGTTGCAGATTGTTGTCAAAATTGCTTGTTTTTTAAGCAAGAGTGAACACTGCTTCAAACGGTTTTGCACTGAAATTCCAACTGCACGTGCAAAAGCCAATGCATTGCAGAGCATTTTACTGACTGGAATGCCCCTAAAAGCAGCCCAACGTGCATAAGTCTTCATAACACAAAAATGCCTCCAAGATGCAAGCTGTCGATTTTGACCGGACCCGGGCAATTGCATGGCTGCAGGATCGAGTTGGCGTTCGAGAAGTGGCCAGAAGACTACAAGTGTCCCACTCCGTCATCATTCGGCTGAGAGAACGTTTTCAAGCCACTGGAACTGTCAAAGAGAGACCCCGTCCAGGCCAGCCAAAGAAGACCACTGTAAGAGATGACAGGTTCATCCGCAGACATGCTCTTCGGATCAGGACCACCACCTCCAACACCATCAGGCGTCGGCTCCAAGCTGCCACTAACACAGCAGTGTGTGAGATGACCATACGGCGGCGCCTCAATGCTGCCAACCTTCGAGCAAGCCACCCAGTCTGGAAACCAACACTGACTGCGGCCCACCGGGCACGTCGCCTGGCCTGGTGCACAGCTCATCGAACATGGGCTCGGGCTCAGTGGCGGATGGTGCTTTTCACCGATGGTCCAAGTTCCAGTTGAAGCCACGAGATGGACGCATTCGGGTGTGGCGGCGTCCCAGGGAGCAGCTGGCAGATGACGTCATCCAGGAGGTCGTCGCTTTTGGTGGTGGCTCCGTCATGGTATGGGGGGGGGGGGGGGGGGGGGGGGGAGGCACATCAGCAGTCACCACAAGACTCCCCTGTACCATGTGGATGGCAACCTGAACGGCCAACGCTACCTGCAGGAGATTTTACGGCCTTTGGTTGTCCCAGCACTCCACGATTGGGGCTCAGGCTGTGTTCATGGACGATAATGCCACCCCACATCGTTGTCGAGCCGTGAACACTTTTGTGGTGCAAGCTGGCATCACCAGGATGCCATGGCCGGCAAACAGCCCGGACATGAACCCTATTGAGAACATCTGGGCGAGCTTGGGAGGAGAGTTCAAGAAAATCACCCTGTTCCGGCAAATCGACAGGAGCTGCTGCACTACCTGCAGCAGAAGTGGGCAAACCTCCCCCAGGCACTCATTACAAGAACAGTCAACACCATGAGGCAGCGCTGTGTGGATTGTGTAGCAGCACGAGGGGGCACACTCGGTTTTGATCAGACTGTAAAGAAACTCTTTTTGTGAATGTCATTTTGTGGAAAGGGGGGGGGGGGGGGGGGGGGGGGGGGGTAGTCTCATTCAGGCTCCCCCGTCTAATCAGAAAGAATGATTGTTTCGATGAAAGTGACAAAATGTTGTTCACTGATAATGAAATTAAACATTTATAAAGTTTCTGTCGTTTGTCGGTTTTTCTTTCTATGTTTTGTGAGACTGTGTATAGGTGGTCCTTAATTAAAGTTCGACCCTGTATATTGCGTTCTTGCCGATTTTCTCGAGACTATAAATTTGCAACATAAAACTCATGAATCTCCACACGAGCGCGCTCGGGTACACGTTTACATTAAACACTGAGACACATGTGGGAACATCGAGACATGATTTACGTGACAAATACATGAATTATACCTGGATTAGCACAGGATCTGAATATCTTTTACTGGCGTGACATTAAATGATGCACAGCATTGCCCCATGTTTCTCGCCATAATCCTCCCCCCCCCCCCCTCCCCACAGACACTCCCATTCCTGTGTTGTTCTTCTGCGTACTTTTGTTCACCTCGAACAGCTGGTTGTGAACAGATGCTGAGTACATCTATCGCATCAGGTGGCAGGACATGGTCACAAATGAGACTGTGGAGAAGAGCCGGACAAGAGCCCATTGAGATCAAATTAAGCGCAGGAAGTGGGCTGGCTTGGCCATACCCTCAGAAAACCAGCACCCAGCGTTGTCCGCCATGCCTTGCGATGGAACCCACAGGAAGACGCAAGAGAGGCCGACCACGCACCACCTGGAGAAGATCAACGGAGGTGGAGACAACTCGACTGGGCTATTCCTGGGGCCAGCTGGAAGTCGCCGCCCGGGACAGGCAGAGATGGAAAAGGCTCGTGGATGACCTATGCTCCACTAGGAGCCAACGGGAATAAGTCAAGTAAGTAAGTCATACACTTCCTCCCAATGGGAAAAAGAACTGGGTCACTAAGGTGAACGATATACTTTATCTAAATATGGTTTCCGCTTCGTTTTCGACAATCACGGAGTAGGCGATACTAAATCTTTTCTTTCTGCTTTTAAACAAAGGCTGCTTGATTGCCATTTGCAAGAACTAGACTCTAACTTAAGGGGTAAAGAAAAGTACACTTTCTACTCATCATTTAGACAATTGTGTATATATTCCGCAATATATGTATAAGATTTTTAAAAAAAAATTCTAATTTAAGAAAATATTTAACAAGAATAAGCTTGGTGTCCCGTTAAAGACGCACCTTTCCCGTTACTCACTCCGTCGAAATGGGAATTGCCCATTTTGTCCAAATGTTGAAGAAACAGAATTCCATTTCATTATCATATGCCAACAATATAAGGCTCTGCGTCAGTTATACATACCAGAAAAATATTATTTAAAGCCAAATGCTTTTAAACTAACTCTGTTACTATCCAACTCAAGAATATGTATACCTCTTGCCTTGTATTTGTCAAAAGCGTTCAAACTCAGAAACGACTTAATGCGTCATGCTTAACCTGTACCGCGATTTACGGTTTATGGTTCAAGTGAGAGAGAGAGAGAGAGAGAGAAAGAGAGAGAGAGAGAGAGAGAGAGAGAGAGAGAGAGAGAGAGAGAGAGAGAGAGAGAGAGAGAGAGTGAGTGTGTGCGTGCGTGCGTGTGTGTGTGTGTGTGTGTGTGTGTGCATGCGCATGGGAGTGTATGTGTATAACGTGCGCGCTGATCGTGCACATGCGAGTAACTTTTGTCTTTTGCTTGCACTTCTTTGATTGTATTGACATATCTATGACTTTGGATGACTTCCCTTACCCCAGCTGTCCCTGTTATGACATGGGCAAATGACCTATTCATTAAATCAGTTCGTTCGTTCGTTCGTTCGTTTCGTTCTGTGTGTGTGTGTGTGTGTGTGTGTGTGTGTGTGTGTGTTATCTTTATCGGACTACGAGACTCACAGAAGACCGTCAACTTTGCGACAAGTGATGTCTCTTTAGCACAGCGTTCACTTGTTGGTGTCTCTGTCTCAGTGAGCCGTGTTCTCTGTACATGTATTTCTAAAACAAAGACGGAGAATGCAGGGCAGATTTCCATTCTTACCGTACAACACTATACAGTTCTTTTATACAATATAAACTAACGTATCGGTAAAAAGAATGACAAAGGCCGTTTCTTGTCGTCAAAGCAAATTAGATGCTCACACTTCTGATACAGACCAACTGAAACGACCTCTTTCAAGGATCATAAAGGTCAAATATACCATGTGAATTTTTTTCACTCATAAACCGAGATTATGATAGAAACGTACGGTATTTTAATGGCCGCACGAAAAGGAAACAGTACGTCGGTCAGTTGCTTGGCATGGGCATGTGTGCCGCCGTGATTTCCTGTCCAGGACGTTCTGTCGAGGCAGTGGACGATGAATCTCCCAGCGGAGGATCAAAGAAGCTATGAGTAGATGATGTGGAAGACTGGACTGGAAACAACGTCCCTGGCTAGCTGCACATTACTGAGGACAGGGTGCTTAGGAGATCTCCTACTGCTTATAAAACATGCGTTACGACACCACGAGATTCCAAGAAGGATGACGAGGTGAACGTGCCAATGGGAATTCTCTAAAAGCTCTCTGAAATCGGTGGAGAAACTCACAGTATTTTGACGGCTGTATGAGACAAAAAAGGAGGGGGGTAGGGGGAACGAAAGAAAGATGTATTATACGAAGAAGAGATTGTCCTCTTTTAAAGTTACAAGAAATACTGGCATTTTTACCGTTTTGACTACTATGTTTACAGAATAAAGCACTTTTGTGAGGCGCTGCCTCTTTCTTTCCTTCCCCCCTTTCCAGCCTCCCCCACCTCTACCCCCTCTCCCATTTTCTTCCCCCTCTCTTCCCAAGCTTCTGTGCTCCCGACTTGCCAGCAACACCGTCACCGCTAAAAATGGATCATCGTTAGTAAAATGAAGAGCAGGACACGGGACGGATATTTCTGTAACTCCAAATGCATACACTGTACAGCGTTAACGCAATTTGAACTTCTCCGTAGAGTCATATAACACATGCAACTGCCACATTCAGTTAGACTCGCGACAACTGTTTAAAACCTTTTTACACTTTCGAGGATGATTAACTGTGACCGATATCATACCACATACTTTTATTGATACTGCCATCGGTTGACCATCGATCCGATGATGTCAGCTGTTAATTGCTCATCATTAAATGGTGGCCATAAGAAGTCATGAATGGAGAAAGGAGATGGTTAACAAACTTGTGCCGAATGAAAAGAGGAATCTGCGTAGAAATCCATGTTATTCACGCATTTGAAAATAATTGCTCTGGGACGTATCTCGTACCAAGAACTTCAGTGAACAAGTAAGGCTCGCAGACAATTTATCCTGAATGATCAAACTCCCTTAACAAGCCTGCTGTAGGAGTGCCTCGCCATGACTCCCTATTCAGGAATGGGACACAAGCCTGCTGTAGGAGTGCCTCGCCATGACTCCCTATTCAGGAATGGGACACAAGCCTTGGATGGACAACATCAAGGACAGAACACGTCACAGCACCAGTTCCCTGTGGCGGAGATCCCTGGGTGCCCAAGCGTCCATCACAGTATCTTTACTACGCACTGTCATGGAGCAATAAAGCAGGCTGAGACCTTTGTAACACGTGGCGAGGGTTGTTAGAGGCGAGGGGAGTAAAGAAACGAGCGCAAGACAAAAATCGAAATTGATGTGGTCACTTTAAAATCTTCTTGCTGTTGACGGGTCAGCGTTTAGTTCGTTCTGTGTAGCAGTCAGAGATCGTTACTACTTTTCATGTGCCAGTCACAGGACGTAACAACTGTCGGCCATTTTCTCTCGCACCGCGGGAAGGTAGGGGGGGGGGAGCTTAGGGGGGTGGAAGGTGGAAGGCAGCAGAACCGCGGCTCGCGAAGCAGACGCACATAGTAAAAAAGAGAGAGAAAAGAGACAGTATCTGCGTTATTGACTACTTAAATTAGCTTGCAACAGAAAAACACAAACTGCTACATCGACAGATTGACAATAATAACGTTGTTCAATTAAATTTTAACAATACTGTTCTTGGGGACCACTACAGCAACATCAAAATCACGGATTATTAGCGCTCATTTTATCAGTGACCTCCATTTTTCATAACTTTCAAGTTTCAAAAAGACTTTAAAATGGATCACACAACTCAAGTCAAAGTCAAAACCACTTTATTATCTCAAAAACGAGAAATTTGTACCAGTTGCAACAGTTAAAATACATGGAACAGGGGTAGGCACATGAAGTAATCAGTGACCAATTCTCTAAACTAAAATGACCTCGCACTGCATTCACATCACTAAACCTGCATGCATGTATCCCAAGGTCTTTGACAACATCATGACGTTAGCACTGTATGTTTAAAAGAATACTGAACATTAAAGATAAACAGTACAACAGAGTTACAGTAAACGTAAAAATATGTCAGACAAATAGCTTTAAGATCTTAAAAGTGATCGCACAGAGCAGGAATTGAAACACGTCATTTAAAAAAAAATATTGTTTTAAAAGAAGATAGCAGGCATTCACTTAGATTATACCATTATTACCAGGCATTCACTCAGATTATACCATTATTACCAGGCATTTCACTTAGATTATACCATTATTACCAGGCATTCACTTAGATTATACCATTATTACCAGGCATTCACTTAGATTATACCATTATTACCAGGCATTCACTTAGATTATACCATTATTACCAGGCATTCACTTAGATTATACCATTATTACCAGGCATTCACTTAGATTATACCATTATTACCAGGCATTCACTTAGATTATACCATTATTACCAGGCATTCACTTAGATTATACCATTATTACCAGGCATTCACTTAGATTATACCATTATTACCAGGCATTCACTTAGATTATACCATTATTACGGGAATGGTTGCAGTTTGGAGCTGCACACCATGCACTGCCTTCACTATTCGACAGGGAATACCCCAAACCTGGAAGGGAGAGGTGGTGTCAGCACAAACTGCGCGGCACACAGCGCTGCCTCACGTTGTGGCAGAGTGCGCTCGCTCACACACACACACACACACACACACACACACACACACACACACACACACACACACACACACAGATAGAACGAATTGTAAGTAAATGGATATGTTAGCCTTTTGTGTGACGTATGCAAAAGATCATTTGTTCATGTTGTGCAAGATTTATATACAAATTTCCATGTGTATATATACGGGAAATGTAATTCAGAAGAAAATACGCATTTGAATAATACAATGGAATAATTGATATGCCTAACTTAATTTTCAAACGTGAATTAAAGAGAAAAATATTTTATACAAACATGAATATACGAATATACATATAACAACAAACTTAAACTCAATTAGCAAAATGAAACTGAAACACAAGTAATGGAACTCGAATAAAATGATATTAAATTTTCAAGAATGAAATTTTTCGATATGAATAAACCTCTCGGAATTCCGGTCAATTTGGTACATTTGTCAGAGAAACGCTTTCAGAGTATGTAGGTGGAAAGGTTTTTTTTTTGTTTTTTTTTCACGTGTATAGCTAACACAAGATATATTTTTCCCATTTTCTCTGATCTGTTTTTAATTGCCCAAGGGGCTTGGCGCGAAACGAGAAGCCGCAAACGGAAGATGAACAAAACAGTATGAAGCAGAAGAAAAATCCGCATAACGCTTCAAAGTTCATGGGGAAAACGTCACGAACAACAAACGGACAAACAAAGCAACAAATAAACAAATCAACAGGGAGAGAAAGAAATAGATTTATGATCTTTTTCTTTTTTCCTTTATTTCTTTTTTTTTTTCAACTCATACAAAATTGCTCTCTTGACTCGCAGTCGGAGAACGCTGAACCAAGTGAATGGGCGCTCGCAGAAGGATGTAAAACGGAGGCGAGGGTGGGTGTTGATATTGCGATGAGGGGTGGGGAAGGAGGACAGAGGGCACACTGGCTGTGATGAAAAAGAAAAGAAAGAAAGTCAATAGAAGAGTGGCCCCAAAAAATCAACAAATTCAATGATGTAAGCGACTTGGGATCCAATATGGCGACAGCTAAGGGGAAGTAATCCAGTTTGTCACCGCTCCTTCGGCTGATCAATTGGATTAGTCTGCAAATGGTGCTGAATGCTTGCGATAATTTGCAGTTAGGGTCTCAAAGAGCTAAAAACTCTTCACGATAAAATTCATTGAATTGAGATCTGATGATGCTGCGCTCTCTCAGGGATGGAACGTGGAGGTAGGGTAGGGAGGGGGTGGGGTGGGGAAGAGGAGGTGGTCGGTGGGAGGGGGTGGTGAGCTCGGATTCCAACCTCTTTCACGTCACACTATCATTGCTCCCATCCACCTTCATATCCCCATCACTACTCTCTTCTATCG
>CM031613.1:65316862-65349362 GCA_018398815.1 Conus ventricosus
ATGAGTTGATAGTCATTGTTTTCCCAGCTGAGTAATTTATTCTCCAATGACCCAGTTATGAATTTAATTGCTTCTAATTTTCAGCGTAATTTAGATTACAAAGTTGAGTTCTTTAGATGAAGAAAAAAAAATCCTTTTAAAAGTTTCTTACTCTACGTAAATACTAATTCCATAATTCTTTTGTTTTATATTATTGATTAAATCGAATCAGGAGTTCTTTGAAAAAAGGTGTCTAATGTAGATGTCGCCTCAGTGAACAATTTCACAGCCCGTCCACACATATAACGCGTGTTATCTGCGTATGGTATACTAAGATTTCATGTCCTTTTTTTAAATTCATGGATGGTTTTGTTTTCTACGCATTAATGAAAAAAAACTTTTAGCACAGATTAAGTATAACTGTAGAGAAATAGGGTCACATATCTGAACCTCTTATCGATCTAAACAACGTGAATATTGCATTGAATGATAAACAGATGAAGCATTTCTATACATAGTTTCAACCACATAACAAATGACTTTGGGAATGGAGGAAAGCTGACTTTTACATTAAAAACTCAAGCAACCGTTATGCGAAGCATTTTCAAAATTGCTGTAATAACAGGCCTGAAATTTGCTGTCTTCGGTGAATAAAAGTAAATCTATTCAAGCATATTTTTTCCAGGCATATCTGAGCTTAGTGGAATGTCTGCTGGCAAGTAAACGAATTTAGATCGGGATGGACACTTATAAGTGTTTAGCAGTTCAGTCTATTACTATTTCTTCTTCTTCGTTGTTCGCTCAGAAGGAACCCCCCCGATGCATATTTGAAATCACCATTTAACAGAGATATTAGCCTCCAGTTTTGAAAAAAACTGCCCTAGGTTATTCTTCCTTCGGGGATCAAGTGTTATAAGGCGCCCTGGTGCTTTTAACAGCGAGCTGTATAACTCAACCATCATCAGCCACGGACCAGAAAATACTTTAGTCGATTTATAAAAATTCTGTTCGTGAAATCATCCTGGGCCGGTCTCCCACATTATTCATGTGCTATTCATTTCATTAGTATACCACCCCCACCCCCATCCTAGGCTCTTTGCTCAATCGTCCAGATATTCATATTATATGATCTACGGGAGATTAGTATAAGAGATGTACTTTTGTATTCTCCACACCGCTATGACTATATACATAGACCTACGACTACATAGGACACACCCCTTTGACTAAATTCTGAAAAAAATTGTGTATAGCTTTTTAATTGCTTTAAACACCTCTTTCTTTTAAAAAAAAAAGAAAAAGAAAAAAAAAGCATTGATCCCAGTGTATTTGGGGTTGATTAAGAAAAAGGTGTGATGGATAACGTTTCATTCAGTCTGCCAACATTTATTTGATGAAACCCATTTTGTACAAACCTAGGAATTATGCCCTAGAATATCTAATCGATGTTTGAAATTGTTTAGTTGTATTTAGAGAAAGTATCAGGTTCTGTAAGGTTTGAACTATAAACTGGGACATGTCCATTGTAAACCGAAGAAGCGCCATTTTTGGATTTTGTTTAATACTTGTATTGCGTGTAAGTCATTTTAGCATATCCATTTAAGGGAACAATGGGAAAATGCGTTAAAATCTTTGTTTATAACTTTCAAGGAAAACGGTAATCCTTAAACTTAACCAGAACATTTTGATTTCACCTAGCCTTTCCTTTGCCTCTCTCTCTCTCTCTCTCTCTCTCTCTCTCTCTTCAACGACTCCCCTATATATTACAATAATTACAAAACAGTTTCAGTTATAAGTTAGAAACAGTACATAGTATGCAAGCGTGGATGTTCAGAAATGTATGTTTGCTCATTGACTGTTTCTAATGCTGGTGTCACTTGTCTTTAACCAATAAAGTTGTTGGGTTGTTTTTTTCCATCTAAGGGCGATAAATTAAGGACTGTTGGTGCCTCTTAACAGTAGTTTGATATCAGCCTCAATAACATCAATATATTCTTAGTGTGATATGAACCTGGGGTATATTTACATTGTTAACGTTGTTCATTGTTGTCTATTGTTGCTGTTGTGTACGAAGGTCTTCTGTGCCTGCATGTGGACAGACGTGCAAGTGGGACGAGTCAAGTCATATTGTTTATAGCCCAAGCCGACGCACCGGGCATCTCAGGGCCTGCTACACGTTAGTGTGTTGGATGGGCTTTGATGGTATTAAAAACTAGATAAAACTAAAACTGGAACATGCAAAGGTGTTACTAACTTGAAAAAAAAATCGAGTGTAACGTTACTCTAAATGCAACGTACAAACATAGGACACACCATAACCACTCTCCTTTTTAATATCAAATTACTGATCCATCCATGAATGTTTCATTATTATTGTGACTAAGATATTTCTTGAAGCAAGTATAAAGAACGTATTCCAAAACGCGTGAAGTCCACAACTGGCTATTGAAAAGCGTTACTCTGTGAAAACACTCGCAGACTTTGCGCTGTCTTTGGAATGCCTTTTGTTTGTTGTCGAGAGAGAGAGAGAGAGAAGATGATGAGAGGGAGAGAGAGAGAGAGAGAACACCTTGGTGACTAGTTTACCTAAATGGGAATCGTAAATATTTTTCATCTTCTGAGATGCTTATCAGTGAATAGAGACTGTATACTCAGTTACTGCAGACGACATTATTGAGGGGGGGGGGGGGGGGGGGGGGGAAATCAAGTCACTTCCATTGCTAACTTGTGACCAGTCCCAGGCCTGAGGACAAAAAAAAACACTGTATTTAGCGGTGAGCATGTTTTCCCAAAATAGTAAGCGTAAATTCATGGGCTCTAGGTCTCTGTTCTGCTTTATCGTCTTTCGATGTCCGTCAAACTGTTATGCTTGTTAGGGTTTTGGTTGCTGCTGTTGTTTGTTTGTTTTGTTTTATGTTGCGTTTGCTTTTCTTTTCTGTTTTGTTTGTTTTGTTTTATAGCCGGTAGCTTTGATTGCTGCTTATTGTTGTTGTTTGTTTTTGGTTTGTTTGTGTTTGTTTTTTCTGTTTATTATAGCGGTTTTTGAAGTAAGAGCAATGTAATTGTGTGTCTGATTCAGATTTTTCTCTCGGTGATAACGAAAGTTGTAAATAGGCTTGAACGCCCGGATAAAATGTGTGTGTGTGTGTGTGTGTGTGTGTGTTGTGTGTGTGAGTGTGTGTGTGTGTGTGAAAGTCAAAGTCAAAGTCAAAGGTCAAAATATATTTTCAGATGGAACATTGATAGCAATAGCTTTGCTTTTTTACATCAAGCCATCCATACTTTTAAAAAATTCGGTGGAACGACGAAACTCACAGAAATTTATGAAAATCAAAATACTATAAAAAAGCCAAAAGAAAAAAAACGAAACCAGAGAAGAAATGGATTGGGGTTGGGGGCGGGGGGGGGGGGCAGGGGAGGGGGGGGGGATAGGGAGTGCACAAATGAGAAGGGGACAAAAATCAAAAAGTAAGAGAGAGAGAGGAGAGAAGAGAGAGAGGGAGAGAGAGGAGAGAGAGAGAGAGAGAGAGACCCAAGACTAAGACTTCGAAATAGAGAGATTGGTTATGTACAATATTTACACTGTCTTCACAAATGTGCCACGGTATGTATACTCCAAGCATTACTGTCAACAACTGACATACTTCTTGAGGCACACACAACTTATGCACGAGCAATGTGTGTGTGTGAGTGTGTGTGGTGGTATGTGTGTTGTGTGAAGGTGTGTGTGTGTGGTGTGTGTGTGTGTGGTGTGTGTGTGTGTGTGTGTGTGAGTGGAGTGTGACGGAGGTGTGAGTGTTGTGTGTGTGTGTGTTGTGTTGTGTGTGTGTGTGTGTGTGTGAGAGAGAGAGAGAGAGGAGAGAGAGAGATGTGGAAGAGAGAGAGGAGAGAGATTCAAGTTCTCCCCCCACCTCTTAAGATACTATTATATCATTATATACTTTTTTCTTTTTTTTCTTTTAAATCATATTTTTCATCATGTTTTATTAATCAGTATTATCATTACCATTGCCGTTGCTATAGTTGTTTAGCATTTCCTCATTATTATCAATCGATTGTTAGTATTGATATTACCATCATACATTAACATCACAATCGCCATACCACTAAGACCGTTTGCCACGGCAACCAGCTGTTCAAGAATCTCGAATCATTCTCATTATACCCATCAACTGCTATTGCTTATTACCACCTAAAATGGTCGTAATTCCTGTCTATTTATTTACTTTTTTTAATTTTGATCATCATCATTACTATTATCATAATGTAACTATCATCATTACTATTATCATTAATGTAACTACATCATTATTACCCCGATCTCATTGTCTCCTCAAACAGCCTCGTTTTCATTCAAACGCTCTTGCGCTGATGTGAATGAAGTAAGTGACTGTCGTTCATTTTTCGTTTGTCGTGAGTGTTTTGTATCTTGCCTGAAGAAGACCTAAAAGGTCCCAAAACGCGTCTGTTTTGTCTTTGTGATTCGTTTGTTACGTTTTTCTTTGGGCCGGTCGCTTTATTATTACATTTATATTTTCTTATACATCGTTAGTAAACAAAAGTGGGGACAGGATACAAAAATATTAATATACGATAACATCACTTGTGCGTTCCAAATTGACGTATGCTCAGGAGTGAATTTTTTAGTGTCCCAACATGTATTAACTAAAATACAAAGTGTTGACTGCAAAGCAATAAATTTCCTAGGGAGTTCCTAGGAGAGCATCAAAATTCTGAACATATAAAGAGCAGTGTTCTACCCTATTGATTAGCTAAGAATCTTCTGCTGCTAAATATGTTTTACGAAGTTCTCGTTCGAAAATTTTACAGAGGCCAAGTTTGTATTCAGGTCCGATTTCATTTTGGCCACAGAGCTAAATCCATTCCATTTATATAAAATCCATAACATATTTTTTCTTACTTAGTTCTTTAAACACAATCAAAATTTAAACAGAAGGAAATTTGCAACCAAACATCCCTGCTCTCCTCTACCTACATGGGAGTATGAACAGTTTGAAGCTTGACATAGAGATCAAAAACGTATCCAAAAATGTTCAAATAATATCCTTTGAGGTCTGTCTGCTCCATATTGATAACACGTATTTGAACTTCAAGATTTATATGATGGATCTGTACTGGGAACGAGAAGAGGAGTGGCCTTCGTTATACCAGCTTTAAAAGTAGAGAAAGGTTTCACATATGTGAAAAAATGTTTCTATTTTTACTGATGAATTAGTTGCAATATTTAAGGCCCTGGACGGCATTTTTTATTTTCCGGAAAAAAAGTAATCTAAATTTTATTAAGCTTATGTGTTTGTTCTAATCAGTGTTATAGGCATTAGATCTCTAAACCAGAAAATGCGATCCGGAATGATAATTGAATTAAACACATGTTCGTCATTTATCACTTGGATTTCTGTTGGGGCCTTTCCATTGTGGCATTGTTTCCACTGAATGGGTGATCGAGCTGCAGGAAAAGGCGCAAACAATCATGATAATCAGTTAAGATACGGTTTTAATTTACAAAAAGTGTCATGATAGATGTTTAGTACTGTGTCATACGATATGTTTGACGAGCAATTAAAATCTAAAGTGTCACTACAATCAGCACTGCCTAAATGCTAAGAACAAACGAAAAAATAAACCTCTTTTATTTTTCTTGTCCGGATCATACTCAGGACAGTTTCCAGCCTGATGTATAGGTTTGTTTAAATGCTGTCTGCACATAATACAGGCAAAAAATGTCCAGTGCATTTGTGGAAGGGAAAGACGATGAATCAATTTACTCGTGTCATTGCTCCAGAGTCAAAATAAACTGGTATCTCAAAGAGTGGGACGACAACAGTTTATATTGAGACTTCATCTCTCTTGAAACATTATTTTTAACAGTTATCCATTTTTCGCATTTTTTCCAGAGTGTTTTGATTAAGTGCCAAGTTGGTATCTTCTGTGATTGATTGATTTCAGTTTTCATCGTCCCAAACCCCTTGTTTGTGATAGTACCTTTGCTTTTAGCAACACCACACTTGCTCGCACATCACTATTGCAACACCACACACACAAACACACACACCACACACACAACACACACACACACACACACACACACACATCACCTATTGCACGCTCGCGCACGCGAGCACACACAACACACACAACACACACACACACACACAACACACCACACACACACACACACAATGCGCTATTGTTATTCATATTGGTAGATTTCATTGATTTTATCTGTTCGGAGCTTAGATTACTCATTGCTTGATAATTATTCCAACATTTATTATCCATTTTGCCTATGCAATAATTAGATTTTAAACATTGTCTATATACATTGTCATTTGTATGATATTGACAGTTTCTGTGTCTGCATTGACTTTGTCGTAGAATAGAATAATTTTGTAAAATCTATACCGAGGAACAATTTATCAATTTATTTCAAAAGTGACCAATATCACATTTTTTGGATTACCGTCACATCATGGAAGTTCTGTAATAATTTCGGCAGGACAGCAACAAAGAAGACAAACCAAGACAGGACAACAAAGACGGCACAAAGACAGGACAACAAAGACAGGACAACAACAACAGGGAAACAAAGGGACTGACAAAATGCTAATGTCAGTCAGTGGAATTATGCATTGCATTACTGTTCAGAAATGAACTGACTAAAACATTCTGGGAATCACTTTAGACAGTGTCGAAAGGATTAAACTGGATCCTGAAAGTTGTCATGTCAAAGTTCAAACTGAAAAAAAAAAAAAGCATTTTACATAAATATTTTATCAAAGAAAGTACTGTTAAATATTGCCAGATACGTAACATCTTTATTCAAGAGTGAAATTAACGGTTTTGAACCAAATTCAGTAATTAAAAGCGTTGAGTGATCCTTGAGGGTCAACGATTGTAAAATAGCTGTGCGTTTTGGATGTCCGCTTTTAAAAGTATCTTGCAAATTTTGATAAACATACCATCAGCTTTATTTTTACAGTTTTCGCCTTAAATATTTAACGATCTCGTATCAGATCGTACTCATGTACTTATACATTTTAATGTTTGTTTATTTATTTGTTTGTGACAGAATCGCACAGGTGTGGTGGAGGTTCTGTGGGGTCGCGTCCAGGTAGCCATCACAGATGGCATCTGCCAGGGGAGCAGTTACGTCCCCTTACGTCTTCACGGAATGCCCTGTGCGTGCTTGCCACCTCGAGATTGCAAAGCGCAGGCTTCCAAGGATGGCGCAGGAATTGCTCCGGTTGTTGATCGGCGGTTGATGACAGTTTCTTCCTGGGTACCATGGGGACCTTCAGGTGTATCTCCTTTTTTCTTTTTCCTTTTCTTTTTTTTTTACAGATCTGAAAAAAAGGCCCCACGTGACGGTGAGGAATGACCCACTGACCCTGGAGAGTAGAAAGACAGCAACTGGATTCCTCTTCAGCTGACCGTGTGGTTGAAAGCTTGGTGTGTTGGTGTGGTACTGGTTTAATCTGTCGGTTGAAAACAGCGATGAATGGGGGGATGCGGGATGTGCAGAAGTTTACAAGGAAGGTCGTGTTTTTCATCTGTGATCACTGCAGTCATGAACTATGGTTGATTAGGGTTGATACGCCCGTGGGGATGGTTTCTTTGGAAGGTTCCGTAGTGACATGTTCAGTGGCAATCACAGTGTCACCTGCAGCGGCATTTATGTCCTTGGCGGCTTAACGACTGCCTGTGCGTGCCTGTATCCGCTTTCAGCACAGTGCAGGCTTCAAGGGTGGTGCAGGTGCTGGCTGGTTTTTGGCAGTTGAAAAACATTACTTCTCTGGCACCTTCGGTTGTACATGTCTGCTCATCATTTCTTTTCAAAGCATACCCAACACACACACACACAGCACACACCCCACACACACACACACACACACAATCTGAATTATTCTGAGCAACGATTACTGTTTGTAAGCGCTACCCTCATTTTTTTCGTCGTTGTTTGTGATTCTTTATTAATTGATATTTGATTTTTGTTCACTTTTAAAGGTTTTTTCCTGTTTTAAAGCACGTAATGAATACCTTAAGCTTGTGCTTGAAAACTAGTATAGTTTTAAATGGAAGAAAATGAACATGATTGTGTACTGGAGGTGATGACTGATCTTGATTTCAGTCATGCAAGCATTTGGAATTGAGACTGCATTTAACAAAACTGAATCACTAAAAGATACGTAATCCAGATTCTGATTTCTTTTCCATTTTCAGAATGGCCGATTTATTTTTTTTTTCATCTTCTAATCCTAGCATTTAGTGATTGCGGGGAACAAGAATGTCCCAGGTCTAAAATGTTGTTTTGTGATTCTGATCGATATATAACAAAATTTTTTCACGTTTTTTAGTTCAGTGGATATGAGCTTTTTGGTTTGTTTTCTTTTTTTTTTTTTAAATTCGGGCTCATTCAGTTTTATCAACCCGTGTTAAGATGCATCCCCAGTAATTTTCTGAGATGAGTTTGTCAAGCAGGATGTCACCGTGGGAAGAGAATGGCGATCAGGGGTGGGGGTGGGGGTGGGGGGGGGGGGGTGGACAGAGTCTTGAGGATGACTTTTTCTTAAGCATTCACGATGATTATCATACTTTGTGGGTAGGAAAAGGAAAACCAATTCGAGGGGATTAGAGCAATGGCAAATATGAACACATTTTCGGGTACATCCTCTTTTATTTTATACGTTCTATCCCTGAAGTGGATTATAAACAAAAAAAAGTGAAATTGGCTTGGGTAGAATCAGAATTGAAAACATTTCCTGTGAAAGAGCGAAAATTTTATTCCTGCCTTCTAAGGTGGGTAAATAAGACTGAATAATTTTGGAGGACGACGTAGGAATTTAAGCAAACATAGAAAAATCAGTCTATGGCTCATTTTGGGAGGGACGAGTCAGGAATTAAGCCAAAATAGATATACAGTCTATGGCTCATTTTGGCGGCCGGACGTCAGGAATTTAAGCACCATAGATAATACAGTCTATGGTCATTATTGGCGGCGACGTTCAGGAATTTATGCAAACATGATAATACAGTCTAGGCTCATTTTGGCGGCGACGTTCAGGAATTTAAGCAAACCATTAGATAATACAGTAGAGAGGAAGTATAAACACGATCTGACTCACTTGTCACCCCGTTGTTTTAGGGGCAAAAGTGGCTTAAAGCCGCCTTTTTCCTTGCGGAAGAGAGAGGAGAGAATCCCTGGCAGACAGACAGAGAAGAGAGAAGAAGAGAGACAGACAGGACAGACAGAGAGGGGGCACAGACAACACACACCACACACACTCTTTCTTCTCTCAATTAAATGACATAAAATCCGCACACTTTTTGACTACTTTCCACCTACAAAACTTTGTACACGGGGCTGAAATCTGATCACTTAATTTACGGCTCGCGGCAGTTTGCACTAGCTGTGCTGTTTAACGCCAAACACATTGGCTGGTTACACTACCATTGCATCCGAAATTCGTGATTGCCATCGATCGAGGACTGTCGACGTGGCCCACGACAGGCCGTCATTGTTTGGCACATCAAGAAGGCTGCGTGTTTCGGCGGCGCTCTGTTGTGACCACTGTGTTTTACAGTGTGTTAATTTTAAAAATGGCTCTAAAAACGTTATGAGAACGGTTTGTTATTGAGGCCTTAAGTTTTTATTTTAACTGATGTTAGGAGTATTTGTGAAGAATTAGTTGAGTTAGTTGAGTGAGGCAAGCTAACTATTCACTGTCTGCCCGCACAGCGTTCATTTCTTAAGCGAAGGTAAACACAGGCTGATCGTTGACTTGATTGATGTTAACTACAGATTCAGTGTTTATGGGGCAAGCTGATTTGTGTATTACGATGGGTATACTTTTTACTTTTCTAACCAGTTCATCTGCCTTAGTGTGCCCTTATTGCAACTGGAATGGCGGTTTTGACTGTTTGGCAAACAAACTAGATAGGGTTAGGCCAGACCTTAGTACATCTACCAGTTATGGAGAGAGAGTGTGTGGGTAGCATATCTTCATATAACTGCTTCAATAAAACAATGACGGATGTACTACAAACTACAAAACTATGTGTAAACGATAGGCTGAACACAGCGAGACGCGCGACCCAAAAAATCAAATAAAGCGAGGAGAACTCGGGCTTGCCAGGGTGGGGGTGCGGGGTGGGGGGGTGGGTGGTGATATTCATTTCAGGTTGAAGGCGCGCCAGGTGTGCGTTTAGGCGCGAGCGGTCGGGTTTGTTTCGAGTTGACTGCTTTAGTAACAGTGGCGCGCACTGGTAGACGGCTAGAAAGCACCCAAGCATACTGGTGTCATCAGGGAGCTCCGTGTTTAACTTGAAGGCGCAACGAGTTACCACGGACGTAAGATCTATTTTTAGATACTGCTAATGAGGAGGGGGTCGGGTTTGTTTTGAGTTGATGCCTTGAATTTTCACCAAGCACTTTATGACTTTGTATATATTGCTGTGATTACTGGCTGCACTGCTTCGCTTCAACGTCCTGCTTCAACTTTTTTTGGCTTGCCCGCACACACACGACGTCCCACACCCCCACCCCACGCACGACGTCCTCTACCACCCACGCACGCACGTCCACCCACCCACCCACGCACGAAGTCTCCCACCCCACCCAGACTGTTATTGTGTGTTTGTTGTTTGGTTTGGTTTGTTGTTTGTTTTGTCCTGCCCCCACGCATGCCCACCCCACCCCCACCTGCCCACCCCCACCACGATGCAAACACTACGTTCCTTCTAAGTTTTTACAAGTATTTTAAGTTCTTACTTACGTTACTTCTAAGTTGTCCTTGTAAGGTTCATTTCTCAAGTTATCCCCAGTTCTTACTTAAGTTATCTTCTAAGTTTTAATAAGTTCTTAATAAGTTCTTTGATTAAGTTTTTAATTAAGTTCTTGATCAAAGTTCTTAATAAGTTTCTTGATTAAGTCATCCTTTGATTACACAAGTTCTTATCTACGTTATCTTATAATTATTCAAAAAATACAAGCTATGTTTTTATTTAAATAGTAGATTGTCTAATATAGTACACACAGCCTCAAAAACGTGTCATCGTTGAGTATGTCTTTGCTCGGCGTTTTTGCATAGATTTTAAGGAAGGTCTTTTTCATCGGCAACGCCATTTGATTACAATTCTGGTCTATGGAAATGTTCTTTTATAGACTCAGGTCTTTATTTATGACTTCATCATTTTTATAATTACGCATGATCTTATTTTTATAAAAAAATTTAAAAGATTATTCCTTTATAAATGGATCAAAAAGAGCTTTGTTATTGGTGGTTTGGCGTGCCGTTGTCTCTTTCTGCATTTAGTGGGCTCAGATTTTTTTTGATAGCTTTCGTTTTGTTGCCATTCTATTATATGTTTTATAACAGTATACCGCCCCCACAGCAGGCTATGGCGCCAAAAATGGCAACAGTTTTAAGATCAATATTCCATGAAGACTTTGGGGCCCTTGTATCACCTGGAGTTTTATAGTTGCATTGAATCAACTTGTTCTGTAGCGTTGGAGGTGTTATGATTTTATGATGCTGTAACATGAATTTTTTTTGTCTGTTCCACTCTGCTAATCTTTCTTCCTGTTCAACCACGCCAGGATTTTTAATGGTCTCGCTGATTCAGCGTTTCTGTGTTCTTCTCTCACATGGCTTCAGTGTTTTCTGTTCTGCTGATTTTTCCAGATCGCTTCTTGTGCAGGGAAATAAATCTAATATGATTAAAAGTTATTAATCCCATGATTATGGCGATAACACTGTTCCCAATTTATAGTATAAAATCACCCTAGGACTTAATGACTTTGGTTAAAAATGGATCTTGCGTTAAACCTACGTAAAGCTCTTGTTCAGAATCAATGGGAGCAAATTACTGACTAGTTTAGTGTGTACACTAAGAACCCGGTTTGCCCCCCACATTTTCACATTCTAGAACCAGTCTGGCTTCATACTGTAAGAATTTAAATGTCTATGCCTGGTGACATTTGTTGATTCTGTTCTAAGCTGATTCAGTTCGAGGAAAACTGTTTGGTTTTACCCATGTGCCAAGGAATAAGCCTTCCTTTTTGGGATTATAGTTGCTCATCACTTGGTCATTTCATAAGTTGAAGGTTTAGGCAGCCTTGTAGCTGTATAGTAGATCATCGGCTGTTCATGTTTTTTAATAATTATAAATTATTTTATTTTATAAAAATGAGCATGAAAAAACTGTTTCTAACCTTGTATACCATTCTGCTGTTATTGGAGGGCTAGTGGTAGGAATACTCACTTGCTTGGTTAAAAGCTTGTTAAAATAACGGGCAGATCTAGGAACTAGACTTTGAGGAATCAGCCAAACGCTCTGATTGTATCATTGAGCTTCGTTTGTACGAAAGATTTTCTAGTAAGCAAGGAATCATTCGAGAATATATAATATGTAAAAAAAATACATTTCATAAAAAAATGGCTTCATCGCAATAATGATAGCGGGCGCTGTGGGGAATGCGCTTGCTTTTAGCGGCAGTAATTTTGCATTTAGTAAACTGCGGAGACAGCGAGAGGGGAAAAAGACAAACAAAGCTTGGAGCAACTAGGCAGCTGCCAGACGCCTATGAAAAGGAGAAGATTGAGCAGTTAGATTTTATTAATGACACACTGAAAGCAGGGCATGCAGCTTACACATTTCAAAAATGTTTGATCAAGATAAAACATTTATCTTGTTAACAGGCACACAATCGAGACATTTGCCCCACCAAAATTCAGTGACTTTTATAAATCGAACAAAACAAAAGATGCAAGAATGGTTTTAGTCGTTGGTATGGGACCGTTGTGTATTTTGTTGCACTTAATTTGGTGAGGTAAAAACTGAACAAATTATTATTGACAGGATATTGGAAGGGAAATACCAGCAATTAAAAAGTAAGCAAGCAGCTGGAGTAGTGAACAAACAGCAAAAGAATGGTTATCTAAAAGCGATTTGGCGGCAAAAATTTATTTACAGCGCCTAGACGAATACAGAGGACAACTTTGTTAATACACTCCAAACGACACAATCAAAGGAACTTTATATTTACCTTGATAGGGATTGACGAAAGATTTAAGTTACGCACTCACAGTCATTGATATAGCTTCAAGATACAAAGATGCAGACCTTAAACAAAAAGAGTGCTTTGCTGTTTGCTGTCGCCATAAAACTAATATACCAAGAGGGCCCGCTAACTTACCCTCGCATTGATTCAAGTTGATGATGGAAAAGAATTTAAAGCAAGTGAATCAATTATTGATTAAAAACAGAGAGTTATCTATTAAAAGAGGCATTCCAGGAGTTACAGTTCAGGTTTAGTTGAAACTTTACAAACAGTTAGCGAAAAGGACTTTTTAACTTACCAGTTATCACAGAGAGTGATTGACAATTCTCGCAACACAGAATGGGTTAGATGACTGCCTCCGTTTTGCGCGAATGAATAATGAAGACTTTAGTGGGCTAAACAGTACAAGCAATCAAAAGAAAAACAATAAATGTTTGCTGAAGATCCAGTTCCACCAGCACACTATTACCATTTGGTTTTTGAAAAGTAAGGTACTTTATTTACCGGGGAGAAGCAGAAGGGTAAGGGGGACACTGCATTTAGGGAAACGATCCAATTTGGAGTGTTGACCCGTAGTACGAAATAAAAAGAATTGTAAAAATGAATCCGGTGTATTATTTACGGAGAAACTGGACACAACAAACAATAGTCTCAAAGATCTTTTGCCCTTGAAGAACTGCAGATATCCCGCCAGACACTGTCGCTTTAATTATTTTACGGTTCTCCAGTGCCAATTGCATGCAAAACTCTGGATTAACACACCACCGTTTTGTGTTTGTTCTATCAAATGATTTCTTTGTTACAACTGTTGTGTTGATTATGTAGTTAGATCGCGTTTTAGTTGTATGCTGGATAGTTTATTGCCAAACAATGCTTCTTTGTAGTTGTCATGTGATTGTATGACTGCACACACTGCGAGATATTCCTTTGTTTCTTAATGATTTTCTTCCTGGCTCGAAAATACTGTACATTTTCGTCTTCACCCACATACTCTTGATCACTTTCCAGATATTCATCCTTCATCTTGCCTAAAACCTTCTTGGTTAGTAATTGAATGCAAGGCGAATCTTTAGGGTATCTGAAGTTATCATACCATCCGCATGTCCTTTAGCTACTTCGATTTCTTGGCATTATAACTATCTTAGTCGGAATATCTATTACAAAATATCTGTATCTGTGTAAAGTACTTGGATCAGGATACTACGAGGGCTTAAAGTAGTCATAAAGGCACTCTAACATCAAAGCTTTGATAATTCTAAACAGTAACCAATAATAAGGTTTGTCCATTTGACTTTCTTTTTTTTTCATCATTTTGCCAAAAAGTGGTCATGAAATCTTTTAAGTCCTGATATTTAGGTTTTGAAGTCAGCTATTTGCTTATTTCTCTGGTGGGACCAATCTAAAATCTTTAGTTGTGCGGATTCTCATAGTCTTACCGAAACAGCTGTTGTTCATAGCTTAAAAACGTCTTTTTCTGAGGCATTGTGGATTAGTTTTGAGATCTGTGTTTTATGATGTATGGTTTCTGATGATCTTGATCAAAAGCAATATGCGAATGACTGCTGTCAACTTCAATGTCTTAAATAAAATTGTAGAAGTCTGTAATGACAACATAATTTTTTTGCTCGACGAATCTTAGGCACAAGTTTAGGGGTTCTCTTGGATCCATCTTTAGAACTTTCTGCTGTAAAGGTAGTCATATGCAGGTCATGGAGTTCATGAGTATATTCTAAGTCAACTTCTAGAATGAACACACGCTGTTGATTGGGCGATAAACTCTGCCCAACAACTTTAATCCTTTTGATATTATTCGTACTGTGTACATCTTTGAAGTACGTAAATGGAAGTGGTTGCGCATAGCCAACCATACAGATTGTTTGCCTCTAATACATAAGATAGTTTAGACCTTTTACTCGGATCATAATGATCCACGTATTTGTTGTTTGCTTTACAATGTAATGATGCGACGCATACTAATTCCTCCACGCAATCGTTTTCAATCATCTGAATAATGAGTTAAATCTGACAATAATCAATCTGAACTCCAGTATACTTTAAGAAAGGTCCCAGCTCATCGGGCGCCAGAATTATAATGCGCAGGATCCCCATACTGTAATGTTTCTGCAGGTTTTCTATAAATTTTCAACGAGTCCGCCCAAAAACATACATCTGCATTAAATAGGGTCATGATAGTCTCCCATCGTTTTACACTCTAAAATTTTGCCACGCATCTTGAGCATGTGGTTAATTTAGAATCATGATGTTTTCTTAAGACTAGCAAAAGAAGGCCTTTAGGAGGAAGGTTCTCTTCGTCAAACCTTTCCCAATGTTCATTACCTCTAAGGGTAACACCCTTTCTAAACGAGAGTTGAGTCAAAATATTCTTCCGTTATTTGGCAGGACTTTAAGGATAGCAGTGCCTTAATGAGCATCATGTTGCTGCATAGCGTCGTTAGAAAAGACATGTTATTTAAGTGAAAACACATGTACTTTTTCTGATGATGTGAATGCATGTACCTGAAGGCGCTGGTTTCAGCTTGCCATTATAAGGTTGAGAGTATAAACCTCGTAGTTGTGAAGATCAGGCAGCTTCCATGTTTTGGATCAAACTTTAGTTGAAGATTGCATTTATGTGCGCTGCACTCTAAAATTCCCACTAATGTGATCATGGTCTTTATGTGGGGTTTACACTCTTGGGCGTTAGTTAAACCGAAATTCCAACCAATGGTGGGGCTGAGTCTACTGTGTTGGTCTTCAGGCGTCATTATGATTTCAGATAAATTCAGATTATTAGACAATCATGCGCACTTGCTGCATGCGTTTTTAGAATGTTTCTGCAGCATTGTCCTCTATATTAATTTGCTTGAATAAAGCCATCCGACCTAACAATAATAAGGCAAATGAACCAAATTGGATTAATCATTAAGACTGTTTTTCGAAGTTTTTTGTGGCGTGGCCCTCATTAAGGAACAATGAGTGATTCAAGTCTGCGTAAACAACTATGGAGAATGGTTGCAGCGTTTCCGTTCTTCTTTAAAACTAACTTTAGACGGGCGGGGGGGGTAGGCGTAGTTAGTTCTGTATTACATTACTGGGGCCGATACATGTTTCTATGTTCGCTCGCGGCTTGAACGATGGGCATTTCTTGTTAAACATTTTTGCAGAATTCTTGTTTATGCCCAATTTTTGAAGTATGGGCCAATAATCTACTTTTTGCGTATCCAATGTGTAATGCGCCAGCCCCTCTGGTGAAGCATCCGCAGTAAGTCAACATGAGCTTTTGTTGGATTTTATTGTTGGGCTGTTTTGGGACACTTTAATGGACCAAATTGTTTCTCATCATGTGTAGACATTAACAGTTATGGGTTTGTTGGGTTCTTCAAACAGCTCAATGGAATCACGCTAACGGGAAGTCCCTATTCATCAAGTTAAGATCATTGAAAAATGTAAGGTGGCTAGTTAGACACTCTCTCTGCGTTTTGCGGGGTTATGGCAGCTTGCAGAACACACCACTAACAATTTGGTTGTCTGTATTCTTTCTGTTTAGAATGCTTTTTTTTGCGACTAATGCTGGAGGTATGTGGAATGTGAGACTTGCCTACAATGGATGCATACTTAGATGTTTTAATCTGATCTCTAAGACTTCGCCCTCTGACCAACCAGGCTCTCATTTTAGTTCTTCAGACGGCAGCGTCAAAAACGTGCAAGCAATTCGTCTGCCCAACCGGGAGTTAAAGTCATTAAGAGAAGAAATAGGTCTGCTGTTTAGTATGAGACCCAGATTCTAGATTTTCTTTCATTTATTGTAACATGGTCGATTAAAAACAGCTTACATTCCTTTAATGGCGGGTTCTATAGTTAGTTTGCCTGGAACTTGAGAATAGGCATGAGAACTTTGCCCGTACGCTTCCTGATCATAAATTCTAAATCCAATATATTCAGTGCTCTTGATAAATTTTCTTGCATTGCTTCAAAAAATTCGTCTTGTCCTTCATTTATTATATTAGGCCATGTTGAGTCTCATTTTTAATCAACATATTTTTTAAATTAAAAAAAAACTTAATCAGAAATCATATCAAACAGGTCTTTTGTGCTTGGACTCATAAAACTAAAGTATAAACACCTTTTGGTGTTGTTAATGTGAGCTGTTTAGAACAGAGTTTAAATGTTCGTTTACTTTTTTTAGCATTCTTTTTTATCTGTCGGGGTCTGGTGTTGAGAAAAACTTGTCTCGTTTTCTTTGAAGATCAAATTTTGTCTTTGTAGTCATCAATCGTCCGGTAAACGATTAAATTCTTCATCGTGATGTTAGAGTCAACTAGCGCTTTATTTATTGTCTGTTTAAACGAGCTAAGTTTAGCTGTATTAGTTGAACCATAGGCTGTGTGCTTTTGGAGTTTAGATGTTTAATTTTTTGCCGGCCGCCACTTCCCGCTAATGAGCACAGGCAGGATCTTTAAAGACAAACCGCTAGAGGTAAAGCATGCGGTGTGCGCTATGGCCCGTTGCTTAAGAGGACAACACTCGTCCTGCTGATAGAGCACTTATAGTCGATGCTCCAGCTACTTAACATATGTAACAGATTAAAGGCAGCAGAATACTTGTTTAGTTGTGCTGTATTTTGAAGGTCTTGTTAGTACTTGCTGCATTTGTGTAATGTTGAGTTATTGAAGGTTTTACTTCGCAGCCAGAATTGCCTGCTATCTCTTTTTTGGGGGCTGTAGGCAGATTTGGCTAAATTGAACGGACATGCTTTTTATAAAATAAAATAATTTAGGTATTGTATATTTTTTAATTGTTTATTTTCAATATTCAGCTGCGATCCTATATTAAAAACAAATGTCATTAAGCGGTTTTCGGCTTCATCATCTTTATCAATTTGAATGTTTATTACGTCACTCACAGTTCTCCCGTTTCATGCAACTGATTTCCTTGTTGACTTAGGTCAATCAAAACCGTAGTTCGTTGTTAAATAATCATCAAGCCTAACTTTGAAGATGTACTCTTTAGAAACACGGTACTGTTGGATTTCTACACTCGCCTCAAACAGTTCTTATTTCATAAACTGGCTGATAAGGCTTTAAGGCCCGCTAGGTAGATTTGGTTAGGATACTCAATCGACATTGCACTTTCGTTATGTCTGGATTAAAAAACTTTTCACTTCCTCTTTTGAACGTTTTCATCTTCACCCAGCAATAAAATACCTTTAAGCGATTTGCTGCGACACTAACTAAAATTCCATATAGTGTCTTGCCCTGCTTTGGGATTTGTTGTATGATGAATCACTCTGTCGTAATTTATTGTAATCTTGACTGATATTGTTGTTCAATCAGCCTTGCTAAATTGGGTTGCAACAAACGTAAACTCTAACGAGATGTCAGAAATGCTGTACTTTGCTTCGGTGTTGATGATATGATAACCACGTTTTCTTTGTATTCATTAAAAGTTAGTTTCATATGACAATCTGTCTTTTAATGCTCTTGGAAAGTACGGCGCATGCGCTTTTAACAACTAAAATCTAAGGGAAATGGAAAAACAACGCAAGCGATTTCCAAACGCAAAATTTACAGCCACAACTTTTTTGACGTCTATTAGTATCTGCGCACCTATTCTAAGTTTTAGTGTTCTTCATTTTCTATTCTTGAAAGCAAGATCCGCCCTTTCATTCCGGTTAGCCAATAGATCAGAATTAGGTTTAAAAATATGTCTGCATTTGTGTAAAGAAAATATTTCTTGCCCCAAGTTTTTATAGAAATTTTCTTCAACATTGCCGCCCCAAATTTGGAAAATGTCCTGTTTGTGTTGATGTTGAATCAAGTACTATTTTGAAAAGTAAGACGCGCAGAGTGGCAAATATTCTCTGCTCCTAGGTCGGAATTTGGACAGTAAGAATTTGATTGCATCATAGTAGATGGATTATTTGGAAAGTAATATTCGTATATTTCCCTTCACGCCAAAGGCTCTTTCAGTCTTCTATGTGGGTCAAGAATCAAGGATATGCTTGTGACCTTTTTTTTATAAAACAAAATAAACAGTTAATTATTTAAAAAAACAGGCGTGCTTGAGATGAAGATTATGTGTTTTTGATCGTGGGACGACCATGAGTGTTTCCCTTGGGAGCGGCATCGCTCGGGGGCTCTCATTGCATGATGACATTAGCAGAAATCGGGGCGTACCTTACCAACAAGTCGAGTATAAATTAACAGGAAGTAAGGCCAGATCATTATACCAAAGTTTAGGACACGAACCTCCGAAATTTATAGACCTAATGATTTTGCAGTAAAAGTGACATTTGTTTGTGAGGAGCGACAGGACAAACTTGTTCAGCTTAAACTAAAAGACCCATCAAAGGTTTTTCGCCGTGGGTTCAATTAGAATAGACTCCGTGTGAAAGATCAAAAAAAAAAAAAAAATCGCCTTTGCCTTGTTAGGCCAAATTAAGGGGGGAGGGGGGGGGAACAGTGCTAAACTTCACAACCAACTTAAGAACTCCACCAGATAACAACAGACACCTGGAACTTAAGAATTAAATCAATCAGCAGGCGAATTAATATAATGTATAGAGCAGAAAAGTTTTTCAGAAGAAACAGCGTTACAAACAATAATGTACATTGCTATGCGGAACTAAGGCCTTCCCTTGATCTGCTTAACGACCCATTAGAGGGAATAAACCCATTTAGACAACTAGGTGAATCGATGGGGGTGGGTGGGTGTTCACACAACATGAGAGCATATAAAAAAGAGGCAAAAGAAAAACTCGTTGAGGCTGATGACGCCAACTTAGGGCATTGATATTAAAGAAAGAATAACCAAGACTAAAAAAAGATCTTGAACAAGAAAGCTCAGCAAAAGACTAGAATTGCTGATACTAACGAGGGACCCAAATACGAAACTCAATGTGAATAGAATAAGAGAAACTATGAAAAAATTTTATATGAAGACACGACATAGCAGGAACGAATACGAACACTGTTTAGAGAGCAAGGTGTCACATTAGCAGCGTTATACGGCTTAGGATTTGCAATAAGTACATTGGTGTTGGCTATTCAGGCGGCGGTGGCCAGAGTCAAGTACCTCACCTCATCGCCTGATAAATCTCATGGGTAAAAAAACAGCTAGATATCTTGCAAGTTATTAAAAAAATTAGCTGGTAGCCTAGGACGCTTTAAGGATATTGGGGAGTATTGTCAGCTGGCTTTTGTTACTGAAGCAAAGTTTAGTGGCGTTATGGTGAGCCTTCTGGACATTAGTTCTTGTAATAGTTGGGTTTATATTTAGAAGATAATGACCAGTAATCCTATGCCAGTTAATCCAAGAACAAGCGCTGTCTTTTCATATTCATGGTCCTCGCGACAGAGTCCTCGAGCTTTGTGAGCTTCACTGATTTGGGGGGTTTGGATTCAGGATTGGATGATGAATCTTGGGTGTTCTTTTATGTTTGTAATATTATGGCCAGAATTTATGTCGTTTTTCCAAACCTTCTGTTCATTGCCTGCTATAAGAATTTCATTATTATAGTTTATATTGTACCTTATTGGAGGTCTGAGGTAGAAGCAGCATGTATAAACCAGTGCCAACAGCAAAGTTATTTCGATCTTGAGTATTGTAAATGTTGGTACCTTTGAATACTTGAAGGTAAATCAACTGTAGAATTAATGGCGTCTCCTAAATTTGCTATGTATGTGTTTGGCGCGTCAAGCCAGTTGATGGATCAGTTATGCTTGATTTGCTCTGTGCTTAGGCCCTAGCAAAACACCAAACATAAGTACGAATACGGAGTCGTTTATTGTTCTATTCCCGCTCTCGTTAGGCCTTAGAAGTGTCTAAGATAAATGTTGTCCATGCTGTTTTATGCTCTTGTGTAGGGGACCAGGTGAACAGTTTTGTTTGCTCCAAGTTTTTTGAAAGAGAGGTTGCCAGTCATAGTTATACTTTCTGTGAGTTGCCCCGAAAATAAAGGTTCGCCCTAGGCATGTTATGATCCAACTTTTGTTAAAGTAGTCTTGATGTTAATATGAATTCGTTACAGATCCTTTCAAAAGCTTCATGACTTTTCTGTTGTAATGTGGATTAAATTGTTTGTCATGTTAGTAATGGCGCTTGCAGTTCAGTCAAAAATAGTACTGAGGAGTAATAACAATGAAATCTGTACATGACCTACCAAAGGATCCATGGTGATTTAAATGCTCGGCAAACGCACTCCACACCAGTTGATGCGCAAAACACAGCAAAGTTTAATGGTTCTGATAACTGCATCGGGATGCACTAAACCCGCTTTCTTGATGTGGTCGTTTCACTAGGGGGGTTTAAGATCGCTCATCAATGGAGTACTCACCTTTTTATGAAAAGAGGCAGTGTGGGTCACAGCAATGTCAAGAGTTCAGTTGTTATATTTTTCAGATTGTAGTGCGCCCCAGCAGAATAATTATGCATCAGTATATTTGGATGCACTATTTTTTTTTAATTGTTTTAAAAAATGTTTGTAACAATAACAACCAGACCGACCTCGTTTTTAGAACATGCTATTGATAACAATTGCGGGCCAAAACGGTCGGCGCTCCCCTGAAATATTTTACAAAGTCGAAAGGAAGGGTTTAATATAAGCGAACCAAGGGGATAATAAAAAAGATTATACAAAAGTTGTGGGGCTCAAAGACTAACCAGGTTAACAATACCTGATGTTTTTACGGGTTTTGCTCACTAAAGAAGCCAATGAGTAATTCGGCATTACTCTCACTTAACAATGCCAAATCTAAAACAATATTACATTTGAACGAAAAGCAGATTTACTTATTTGATAAAGAGCTAAGGGCTAAAAATGTTGGCTTTTTAAAGTGGCCATCAGGTCATAAAAAGATTTGTTGTTGCGCCAAACGAAAACTACTTTTAGGGGGGATAAATCGCTCGATCTTGCATTACATTCATTACTTTTGTTCATTTGGATGAGCTAAGCACTGATGGAAAACTTATATGATGGAAGGCCTCAAATGTGTTAAGCAGCTTTACCGGCAGGGAAAGTGCATATGCGTGTATGAAATTATCTACAATTCCTAATTTAAGTTTAAAGATTAGTTTGTTGGAGGGTTGGATCTTTAATGTAAATTGCAGACAAAGCAGGGAAGTTGTGAAATGCAATAACTACCTCGTTTTGGAAATAAAATAATAAATGTACTAAAACTGTCGCGTGGGCAGAAGAACGGGAGTTCATTAGGCGGCTGATGAGTGTTATAACCTTAGAATTAAAAGACTTGCAGGGACGTTGCGGACATTGAACAGCCGGTGAGATAGGCGCTTTGTAGGTTTTGAGTACACAAAGATGGTGATTATAAACGCAAAGGGATGGCGACAGCAAAAGTTTCCTAAACTAGAACAACCTGCGCAATCAAGAAAGCAAATAATGTTGGCCAGTCTGAATATAAAATAGTGAAAGCCTGACTCAAATGGCATTAGAACCTATTTAGAATGGGAATAAAATTTTGAATTCATAAGCCCATTTACATTATTTAGCAGTTCAAAAAAGTTTCGAAACGCTTTTCAACTGTGGCCCTTTAACATGTACAGTCTTATATGCAGACGACAATAGAGGGAAAGCGATTGACATCAAGCCGTATGGGAACAACCAGTACATCCTCCAAGAGGAGAAGCGGTGGTTTTAAAAGCAGATCTCCCCTACCGTTTCATCGCAATGAAATTAGGAGACCGTTCACAATAATTTGAAATTACTGTCCATCCCCGCAACGGAGAGGGAATGGGGTTACTGTGGGTTAGTGACGTGGGCCTTTTTAAAGGAATTCTAATTAGCTGCAAAACTTGACGTGAAGTCTTAAAGTTATGTTGTCATTCTTCACAATGGTGAGGCTATTAAGGTCATAATCAACACGCAACAAATCAATATTAGTCTAAATAGAAACAATCTTACAGCACTAAATTGATTAATTTACACTTTAGACCTTATTAGGATTTTATTATATGAACAAGTTTTCTACAGAGGACATGATAAAACAATAACGGATTTAGATTAAGTTTGTTATAAAACTATGGAGCAGTTAAATTTAAGACAAAAAACCCTCATTGTTCATTCATTTGTGGGACAGACTGGTTGGGCCCCACCATATTTTGCTCGAACTGTTAAAAAGTTTATCGTTATAATTTTAATTCATATTGTGGTTTTCAGTCCAACATTAAATGGAACCAAGCATATATGATAGAAGGTTTTTATGGACAGATGCTGGATGATGACTAAATGTAGTTTAATCCTAGGCACTAATTAGTGAGTGGTTAGAACAACAGTTTTATAGACTGTTTGAACCAGGAACGCAGACACGATTTATTATACGGATGCTGTTCGGCAGAAAGAGACATAGTTAAAAGAGAAAACTTTGTCGAAAACTAGCTTTCAGTGGAAAGACATGTGGAATAAGTGTGTGAATTTTATGTCAAAAATATAACTCGTTTTAAAAGACTTTAGAGAACAGTTAAAGCTGTAGTTCTATTTACATGAAAGACAAAGAACTCATTTGAGAATGTTTGCGCGAACATGATGTTATTGAAAATGACCAGGAAAAAACATAGGATTTAAACAAAAATGAAATCTAAAAAGTTTAGTAAATTAGTATTAAAAACGGATATTAACCCTGCACAGTATGTTTGTTTGTAAATACTCGTTATTTTTTGGTGATGAGTTTACTGTCGAGAAAACAGTAATATGGCTTTGTGTGTGTGTGTGTGTGTGTTCTGCGCCTTCTGTCGGTTGGTCTGTCTCTCTTGTCTCTCTCTTCTCTGTCCTGCCGGTGATTCTTCTCTCTTCTTCGCTAACAGGAAAGGCGGCTTTCAGGCCATTTGCCCAAAAACACGGTGGTTGAGCATGTGAGTCAGAATAGGTGTTTATACGTTCTCTACAGTCTATGGCTCATTTTGGCGGACGACGTCAGGAATTTAAGCAAACATAGATATTACAGTCTATGGCTCATTTTGGCGGACGACGTCAGGAATTAAGCAAACATAGATAATACAGTCTATGGCTCATTGTGGAGGACGACGTCAGGAATTTAAGCAAACATAGATATTACAGTCTATGGCTCATTGTGGGGGACGACGTCAGGAATTTAAGCAAACATAGATAATACAGTCTATGGCTCATTGTGGAGGACGACGTCAGGAATTTAAGCAAACATAGATATTACAGTCTATGGCTCATTCTGGCATCGCAGTTTTAACATGTGGTCAGAATTGTCCATGTATGAGAAGCTACTGTCGCCTTTTATTTTATATCTGCTTCCTAAAAAGCAGTGGCTTGGCCATTCTAAAGGAGATGGAAGGATTCTTTAATCAAGATCACTCCCAGGCCTGTAAATAGCGTTAACTAAACTCATCTCTCACGTTCACGGTACTGTTTTTGCTGGCTCTGACCCTCACTTTGTCAGTTGAGGGATGACTCAGTTTACGTATCGAAAATAATGATCACTATCGATCCCGAACTATTAGCCTACAATTCAAATATTCATTTCTTGCCCTTTGGCTCCAATTTGACCGTTAGTCAAAGCACTTTTCGCCTCTGTCTCCAGAGCTAATATTTGATCAGGGCTATGGCGGCGCAGGAAATTGGTCGTTGCCGATTTCTATAGAAAATTATGATGACGGTGCATCCAGCCAATTTTCTGAGATCCATATTTCTGTTAATACTTCAGGAGGCGCGTTAAATCATGTTGTGCGCTCGATCACTTGAAAAACACTGCTTTTCATTCCAATTCGTTGCACGATTATTGCCGGACAAATTTTTCATTTGACCAGCAGACGACACCAAACTACCCCGCAGACGCAGCAGCAGCCATTTCCGGCGAGAAAGCCAAACGAAAGGCGGGTAATAAATAACATTTCTCCCTAGTCGGCCTCAAATAGCTTTAATTCCCCGAGAATTTTTCCAATTTGCCGACTCTAATTGTGCGCCTGCCTCCTCTACCCTCTCTCGTTTCGCTTGCCGGTTTAATCAGGGGAAAGAAACCAGGGAGTCACAGAGGCGACAACTCGCTCCCCATTCTTGTAGTTAGTGTCGAGTTATCCATCTAATAAAGCAATTACAGGGTGTCTGAGCTCCCCGCCCCTCCTGAGCGATCTAGGCAAAATGGCCGCCTTCAATAAGTCCCCCCCGCCGGAGTGGCTTCCAGACCCAGCGCCGAGTGTGGTAAACATTTGAAGAACCAATCATAGCGGAGAATGAAGTATAGACCCACGTGCACCAAGGGCGGTGTCCTCGGCGGGCTATGGAGGCGGCCTCTCACTGTGCTGCCAACAATACGGCGGAGATTGGAGGCGCCGTCTGGACAGAGAGAGAGAGAGGAGAGAGAAGAGAGATCACTTGGTTGTATCCATGCAGTCCTGACGCATGCATGGTACAGAAGCTCCCTTGCCGTGTCCATTTTACCAAGATATACAGATTCCAACATTGTCAGTTTAGTGCGCTCTTTCACAGGCTTATGTAATATATTGCAGCTGTGAATTACGGGAGATCTGTCGAATTTCCCTTCAGATCGTGTCTGATGAGGAGGGGTGGGGTGGGGTGGAAGATAGAAGAGATGAAGAAAGAGAGGTGGGCAGAAAGAAATGAGTGATGAGGTGTCAGTTAAGCCATATTAATTTTATGTGCCCAAGGCTTTCTGGCGCTCTGAATATCGGCGAGATGATCATCTGAATATATGAATGACAAGTCAGATCATTTGAATTGTAATTAAATTGCATAACAACATCTATGGTTTGCTGCAAAACATAGAAAAAACAATCCAATTGGCCCGCAGTCAAAAGAGAAACCAAATCACGCTGATCAAAACTTAAACTAGTTGAAAACTAATAACGTGAACAGGACCGCGTCAGACGGCAAACGCAGACAAATGATTCAGAATAAACCAAAAAGCGGTCGGCATATTAGGCCTACAAGAATGACAAAAAAATGAAATAAGGTAGAAAAATTATCGGACTCCTTGCTCAATAATAGAAGCCATTATTCCCCTTCCCAGTACGTCTTTGCAGACCAAGCGGAGAGGAGGAAAGGAGGGTGGATGGTTTCCGCACTTACTGCGTGTGATTATGATTCCTCGGGTGCTAATAACATCGTTTGCTTAACCGTTTCCTTGAATTCTCTCTCCCCATTCGACAAACACATCGCTGTTGCGACTGTCCTCCCCCAAATGATAAATGATCCCAGATAAATATTTAATCGTCTGGGGACGGAGCGGGCTAGCGGGTCACCGGCTCAACTTTGCTATTCATTCACACCGCGACCCGCGCGACCCGCAGCCAATGAGGTGTCGCGCATTTTTATTCCGACCAATTACCGCTCCCCTCGCGCGAGCTCTAATGAGTGTCAATTGGTCGAATTAGCTAAACACAGAGAGTGTCATGCGCACAGATTACATCCCTGCTAGGGCCTCTGCCGGTGCTAGAGGAAAATTGATAGCTATGTGCAATGTGGACTTAAGGGGGGGGGGGGGGGGGGGGGGGGGGGGGGGGGGGGGTGTGCTTCATTTGGGGGAGATAGCGATTGCTTTAAGCTAGTCTAATTTGGCAAAATTTAATTCGTTAGCTCTGAGAGCGAAAAGGAGAAAATAAAGGCAAAGGAGTTTTTTTTCTTTTTTTTTTCCGATACATTCAAAAATGTAATGGCCACTTTAAACTGCTTCACGGTTTGCGCCTTTGTGGACAGAGACGAACGTGATTAACAGGCATTGCAAGTGAAGGCAAGCAGTTATGGGGTTGTACCGTAGTAGTATTCCACCCGCATCTGTACTTGCCTCTATGTGTGTGTGTGGGAAGGGGGGGGGGGTAGGGGGGGTCGCGCGCGCGCGCGCGTGTGTGTGTGTGTGTGTGCATGTGTGTGTGTGCTCACGTGCGTGCGGACGTCTGTTCGTACTAAGGGGGGAGGGGAGAGAGAGAGGGGGGAGAGGTAGTAAAAAGTGCCAGGTACCCCTTGAGTTTCTGGAATGAAAGAAGCCGTTGATCTATCTTTCTTTTTTTTCTTTTTTTTTTGTAGATTAATTACAGTTGATCAGTAACTAATGACGGTTAGCGAATTTCTTCGCGGGAAAATTATCACATCCTAAATTCAATGTGCCCGACACGTCAGCTACATCTGAAGCATTCTTTGCCCCTACCCCGAAAATTTAATCCCCCTCTCCCTGCCCGTATGACATGACAGAAAGTGGGGGAGCAAATTCACCCCGCGCCGGCGGCATGATTGGGCCTGGGAGTGCGCAAACAGAAAGGCCGCCCCCAATCATGAGCCCATCGTCTGCTCTCTTTGATAGATTACGGAATAAATCGCCGACACACATCAATTGGGGCTGTGTCTCGCAAAGCCCCGCTGTCTCGGGCCTCACCCCCGTGACCTTACAACATCGTATCAAAACAAGAATGGCCCGGAAGTTGGGGAGGGTTGCAGTTCCTGTGTACAGGCCGGACAAAGTGAAGGCAGGGGAGAGCAAGACAGTCGTCTGCCACTGCACGCCAGGAGGTGGCTGTTGACACTAGTTTACAGCGGAGAAGGCAGGAGATGGCGGTTGGGGGGGAGGTGGAAGGGGGGTAGGGAGAGGGGAGATCGTGGGAAGGGAAGGGGGATGGTCAGGAGAGAGAGAGAGAGAGAGAGAGAGAGAGAGAGAGAAACGCATGAATAACGACAGAAGTGTGACAGGAAAAAAGACCAGTTGTCATAAAATTCACTCTAATTTTCAAATATGCATTTACTCTTTGGATATGATTATAGGGAATGCTAAAACCCAATGAAGTACTTCGACAGCCATATTACATAACATGCCCCCTTTCCTTTTTTTTTTTTTTTTCCCTTCTTTTAATACACAGATTAGAATAAACTAAACCAACCAAGACTACGAAGTCTCAAAAGAAATCGATAAAAATCACATGTAGGCTGGTGCCCAAATACTGGAAAATATGTACAAAGTCTGTTTGTAAAATACATGAGTTAAAATTTTACATATGTGTGGTGTGTGTGTATACATATATCTTCATTTTAATATTATATATATATAAAATATATATATATATATATATATATATATATATTATAAAATATATCAAATAAAAAAATAAAATTATCAAAACAGCTTTTTTTTTTATTTCCCCTACCCCCCCCCCCCCCAAAATTTTTTTTCCCCCCCCCCCCATTTTCCCCCCCCCCCCCCCCCCCCCACCTATTACCGTTCATGCAAAAGTATGAAACTCACCTGATATTTTAAAATGCATCTTCCCAGCTTTTAGGTCTAGGCGGTACGTATGACATTCGTATTTTTTTGTGTTCATTATTAAGAAAAAGTACTGCGAAACTGATACGTTGACACTTAAATTCTTTCTTTCAGTTGGTCTTACTCTGGTTTACTGATGATAACTGTCAATTATTTCAGGAAATGTTTGTTTTATAAATTGAGCTGTTCGCAATTATTTCAGGAAATTTGGTTTGGTTTTTAAAAAAAAAGCTGTTGGGGGGGTAACAACAAAAAACCTTTGTTCGGAAAGGGGAAAGGGGAAGGGGGGAGTGCCAAGGAAAAGGGGGGACGCTTTCGGGGGGAGCGAGAAGGGGGGGGGGAGGGGAGGGGGGGGGGGGGGAGGGGGGGGGGGGGGGGGGGGGGGGCGGGGGGGCGGGGGCCGGGGGGGGGCCCCCCCCGGCCCTGGGAAAAAAGCCCGGGGGGGGGGGGGGGGGGGGTAAGGGGGCAAAAAGGGGGGAGGGGGGGGGGGGGGGGGGGGGGGGGGGGGGGGGGGGGGACAGAATAAAAGAAACAAACTGGCTGACGTCCATCGCCCAATGCTCTCTCTCTCTCCCCCCTTCTCTCCTCTCTCTGTAACTCCTTTTTCCCTATTTAATGTGTTTTATTGTTAATGTCCCCCTAAGAAATGGGAACGATAGAAAAATTTTTCCCTTTAAAACCTCTCATTACAGAATCGCTAATTTATATTGATTTTTTTCTTTTCCGATAGGACTTTGCCCCAAAAAAAAAACAACTTTGGACATCTTCCCTGGTATGTCAAAAACTCACACTTTGTTGAAGTATGTGAATGACTACATTCCAATTTTGCAGTATGATTTACATCGGGGCCGAAAACCCTAAAGTTTTTGAAAGAGAAAAGAGAGAGAGGGGGGGCGGGGGGGGTGGGGGAGGGGAGCCAAGAGGGAAGGGGAAAAAAAGAGGGGGGCCGAGGTACAAAAACCATTGGGCCCTTTTATTTAAAGACGCAGCGAGAGAAAAAAAGTTTACCCCGAGAGGGGCTGACCCATATTTCCCTTGAATTTCCCTCTCCACCGTCCCCCCCCCCACCCCCCCCCCCCCCCCCCCCCAAAATCGACGAAGGCGAACACAGTTTGCACGTGTTGCACGCAATATAAACTCACAAGAACAAAAGCACAATCAATTTAAGGAGTGTGTAACAGTTTGCGAGCGTGTCAAAAATAGTAATGTATGATAAAACATACACAAAAATGGTTTAAAATCTGCCTTGTTAACCTCTATGAGTGCATTCACAAACCATATGAGACTTAGTACATATACGTTTCTACAAGTCTCTAATTTGCAGGGTCATTTTGTAGCCTGATTTGGTTAGGGGGCTTAGTAAGCATTTATTATTACACACAAAGAAAATTAATGTTCTTGTTTGTACATCATCGTCAACACTTAGTGGCAAGTGCACACGTTTTGCCAGCATATGTATACAGAAAAGCCACTTCACACACACACACACACACTTACCATTTGGTAACGATCGTAGTGCGCATAGGAATCAAACACTTGAGAGGTGTGTGCGAAGTTATATAAAGAGAGAGAGAGAGAGAGAGAGAGGAGAGAGAGAGAGAGAGAGTGCGTGTGTCTGTATCTGACGTGTGTGTGTGTGTGTGTGTGTGTGTGTGTGTGAGTGTGTGCGTGTGTGTGTGTGTGTGTGTGTGTGAGAGAGAGAGAGAGAGAGAGAGAGAGAGAGAGAGAGAGAGAGAGGTTGGGGGAGAGGGGGGAGAGAGAGAGAGGGAGAGAGTACGTGTGTGATTGTGTCTGAATAGTGTTTGTGTGTGTGTGTGTGTGTGTGTGTGTGTGTGTGTGTGTGTGTGTGTGTGTGTAAGAGAGAGAGAGAGAGACAGAGAGAGAGAGGGGGGAGGGAGAAACGGACAGACAGACGGACGGAAGAGTATACATTGTTTTGTGAGTATGTCAAAAGTCCATGGTTCAAAATCACACATAATGTACACAAAATCACAAAACCATATTAAATTCCAATGACTAACCTTTGGGATTGACTCAAAAATTGTCTCAGCGTCAATATTTGCTTATGTCTGACATGCCTTTGTTTAAAACGGTCATGTTTACAGTATGATTTGAAAAACATTATTTCAAAATAATGTAATCCTTTCTGTTGATTCATGAAATAAATGTCAATATTTCACCAGTGGGTTTTCGAAAAATGGAACTTTCAGAATGTTAGAGGTAAGTGTAGAAATTTTGTTATATCAGTCTACTGTCAGACATTGGATATATTAACTTTACATTCTTTCCGTAGGATATATTCTTCTTTACTGTCAGACACTGGATATATCAACTTTACATTCTTTCCGTAGGTTTTATTTTTCTTTACTGTCAGACATTGCAAATATCAACTTTACATTCTTTCCGTAGGTTATATTTTTCTTTATTGTCAGACATTGGATATATTAACTTTACATTCTTTCCGTAGGTTATATTCAAGATTTAAGATGCATTTGAAAATTCAATACACCCTGTTTAGGGTTGTGTGCGTTTAAAGTGTGCGTGTGTGAACAATTATCTGCACACCGTGCGTATGAAGTGTGCGTGTGTGTGTGATAATCTGCACAAATTTCTATACACATAGGCCTACATACTAAGAATAAATCGCTCACAAAAAAGAATTCCCTTTCGCCCCCCCCCCCCCCCCCCCCCCCCCCCCCCCCCCCCCCCCCCCCCCCCTTTTTTTTTTCTTTTTTAAAGATAGCCTATAATTATTGTTTCTCGGATGGCCTGCGACGCTTGCACAGCCCTTTCAATGGTAACGAAGGCATTAAGGCCAGACTTCATTATCCTCCCTCTCTCTCTCTCTCTCTCTCTCTCTCTCTCTCTCTCTCTCCACACACACACGCACACACACACACGCACACACACACACGCACGTATTGGGCACTCTTGTGTGTGTGTGTGTGTGTGTGTGTGTGTGTGTGTGTGTGTGTGTTCTTCAATTTAACGTCTATCCACGTTAAGTGATATTAGACAATGTTAGAGGGAAGGGGTAGAGGTATTAAGTAATATCTTCAAAGGCTTTGAAGAAAAACAGCAACAGCAACAATAAAATACACAACTATGAGCTAACAAAGAACTACTGATCAAAACACTCAACATCGGTTCCAGTTTACAGAACAGAAAAAATAGGACTTTGTTGTAATGAAACTGCTATTTTACACATCAGTGATAAATCTGATACAACTTGATCCAGAGAACATTTAGGTAGGGGTGGTAGGTAAGGTTTTAAGTGCTCACATTGAAAAAGGATGTGATTATTTGTAATTTTTCCGCCACAAAGGCATGTTATGTTCTTACAAAACTTTGTCTTAAAAGCATTCAATTTGATCTTATAAATCAAAGAAATTATAATCCGTGAATAAGGTAAGCTACATTGATGAAATGAATTAAGTGTGTCAATGTTTATCAGCTGGCGTGAGTGAGTATCTAGAAAACATCCAGAATTTTTTAGTGTGGTTTTTCTAAAATGTTTCCAGCGCGCATTTTCTAATAGACTGTATCCCTCATGGACAGACAATGGAATACCGTTACATTCTGACCCGCTTGTATATCTTGCTCCCCGCTCTGTCGACCCTCTCATTAAACTGAATACCACAGTGAGAAGGAATCCAACAGAAAGAGATACTCGTACCCTGATAACCAAAAAATGCATTAAATGATGAATGTCTGCAATTAAATCTTTTCTTATTGTTGTTGATTTGCTGAGGGCAAATAAAACCGATTTTGCATCGACACAAAAGAGGGCCTGAAGAGTTGGGTAAGAAAGATCAAGAAGATAATACAGGGTCATTAAAATGGCAGTTAGCTCGGCTGTAAAAATGGATCCGTTTTTTCCAAGGTAGTAAGATTTTTCCACCTTTATAGAAGGAATAGCAAATGCTGCACCTGCTTCTTTGGTATCTAAAAGAGATCCCTCTGTATATATCTTAAGATGAAGCGGGTACGAGTTTTCTATAATTATACTCTTTTACTGTTATGCCAATCAAGTTTCATTGTCACCTTTTTTCAAAGACGAATGGTTGATATAAAATGATGCTCTTTGATGGGCTAGGAGATGAAGGAAGTTGAGGTTTAATTATTTCGTTATGGTTAATTTTTGACTCTTCGAATAAATTGGAAGTGAAAGTCCTAATTGTCGTAAGCGAGG
>CM031613.1:65354362-65436862 GCA_018398815.1 Conus ventricosus
GATGATTCCAGTCCATCACTGTCCGCACGAAGAAGGAGTGGGTGTACTGACTTGTGTTACAGACAGGTAGTTTGAAGCCGCGAGTGTTACTGACCACACGGTGTTCTGTAATATTGAAGACTTCGAAGTCCTCATACTTGGGGGGTCGTGTCCGTCTGCGGCCAGCACTCACAGGGGTCAGGAAGTTTTTTGGGGGGAATGGCGGGGATGAGACTTCCCCCTATCTTGAACATCAGGCCTAGTCGTGCCTGTCTGCGACGATCAGCCAGCGGGGGGAGATTCAAATCCCGCAGCATTCGGCTTACGCAACCTGGTTCCCTGGACCTATAATCCTTTGTGATGAAGCGTGCTGCCTGTCTCTGTACCCTCTCCAACTTCTCAATGTCCTGTTGATAATATGGGTCCCACACTGTAGCTGCATACTCTAGTCTGGACGTCACCAGTGCTATGTACGCCAGGCGCCTGCACTCCTTCGGGCAATTCCTGAGATTTCGGCGTAGAAAGCCCACTGTTGATCCAGCTTTTCGAGCAATATTTGCAATGTGTTGACCCCATTTCAAATCATCTGAGATGAGTACTCCTAAGTACGGGTTTTGCTGAACCTGTTTCAGGAAGACTCCATTGAGGCTGTACATATAGGTAGACTTGCTCCGGGAGGACAGGATGTAACATTTCTGTGCGTTGAAGCGCATCCCCCATCTCTTGGCCCAGTCCTCAAGGTGTCTCAGGTCTTCCTGCAGGGTGATGTGGTCCTGAAGGGTGTTGATGTTGCGGTACAGTAGGCAATCGTCAGCGAAGAGTCGTACTTTTGACTTCACTGCTTCCGGTAGGTCATTGATGTGGCACAGAAAGAGTAGTGGCCCCAACACTGTTCCCTGAGGGACACCGGAGTCGACAGCTACCTCTCCTGATGCCTCTCCCTCCAGCACCACTCGCATCCTCCTTTTCGTCAAAAAGTCGGTGAGCCATTTAAGAATCGGTCCTCGTACTCCATAATGATCGAGTTTGTGAAGTAGCTGTTTGTGAGGTACCGTGTCAAAGGCTTTACTGAAGTCCAGTATCACCACATCAGTTTGCTTCCCGGCATCGAAGGACTCGAAGAGATCATGCATTGTGGTAATCAGCTGCGTCTCACAGGAGTAGCCGGATCTGAAGCCGTGGTTTCTGTCTGTCAGTATGTTGTGCCTCTCCATATGGTTCCGAAGGTGACGACAGATGATATGTTCCAGGCGTTTGCAGGCTACTGAAGTTAGAGAAACTGGCCTGTAATTTTCTGCCTTGTTTCTATCTCCTTTCTTGAAAACTGCCTATTTTGCCCCTGTCTCTCTTCCTGCGTAGCCGCCTACTTGTTCTTCTGCCCGACTCTCCTCCCTCATTCCTTCTCCCCCCCCCCCCCCCCCTTTTTCTGTATTCCCCCCCCCCCCCCCCACCCTTCCTGTATTGATTAATATTTGCTTATCTTCATTATTCTTTAGTGGCTGTCTAACCTACTTCGTGTGCTAAGTCTGCCTATCTGTCTCCTCTTTTTTTTTTTTTAAATTGCTGCTTGTCTCTCTTCATCGTCAGTCTCGAATTAAGATCCAGTTTTGACATTGTCTTCTGTAAGATACACAGCCTGAAGTTGTGGGAAAATTTTACGGTTACACCTATCTCGACTTTCAGATCTGAATCTTCTGATATTTCTTGAACTCTGCTTCCATGTCATCGTCATATGTTGCTTGTAACACCTGAACAATGTCACAGATATTCTTCGAAATTTAGGTTCCTTGACTATGAAACAACCAGCTAAAGAATAATATTCCTTGGACCAACGCAGTTATCCCGGTATCGGTCATTCTTTTCCCATTCTCCAACACACACACACACACGCACTCATTCACACACACACACACACACACACACTCATACGCACACACACACACACAACGTCACTTGCTGGCCACGTTGACTTTCATTGTGGAGGAAATTTAAAGCATACATTGTGCTCATTGGAATTTCTTTCCATGCCCCATTCTTTGTAAACGCAGGCCCGTCTGTCTAATAGAACTGGGATGATCTTTGACGTTGGCATCACCATTTTTCAGAAGACAGGTACCAGGGCCAGATTCTACTATCATATACATGTGTGTGCGTACGTGCGTTCGTGTGTGTATGTGTGTGTGTGTGCGTGCGTGTCCTGGGTTTAACATCTTTTCATCTAGAGTGATATTTGGGGAATGACCGTGTGTGCACACACACATCTGTGTGTGTGTGTGTGTGTGTGTGTGTGTGTGTGTGTGTGTGTGTGTGTGTGTGCGTGCGCGCGACTCCAAGAACATATGCGCACATAAGGGAGAGACAAAATGAAGCTGGCTAAAAAATACACAAAATTGTAGGCTATACGTTATTACTGATAATATGAATTGACCATCAAGTTTTGCATTTTACTTTTTCATGTCGATGCTGTTCAAATATTCACATTTCCATCATTTACAGGTCTTCCATGTTTTTCTTTATGTTGTGTTCCCGTGCATTTTTTTTCTTTTGAAATTGAAGGCATATTACCTGTACATCTATGTTTAGAAATTTATACAGGTAAAGGGTTATAGTATCGTTGACAACCCATAATTCTGGATGAGAGGTAGGAGGGAGATAACACTCTACACAGTCCAGATTGCAGCATAACCACCTTTTCCGCTGCAATGTCTTATTTTCTAGCTTGAGCCCATTCTGGCTTTTCTTGTGTAAAGTTGACTTTTTTTCTGATGTAGGGACGTCATACCTAGTTTGTAAGTGAACCTAATTAAATGCTAGTGTGTGGTTTTTGTTTGGACATGATCAGAGTTATTTCAACAATGGAGGAAACCTTACACTCTGGTGATGATACATGTACGTAATATGCACATTGGTGTTATACTCCTTGTAAGTATTTCTTTTACGTGCACACTGAGACCGACATGCACATGACAAAACAAAAAAGAATGGACAACATGCAAACTCTGTTAGAAACAATGTATACCTAAACAGCATACTGGGTTCAAAATGCCTTGGTTAGCTGTATGTGCTAATATCATCAAGAGGAGGGGATGCATGTGATCTCAACATTAGCACATGCCCAAAGCCTCGTTACACTGATGACTAAGATCAAGACAGCAGGCAATGTGTAGCCCATTTGGACAGGTTACACACACAAATACACTATTTGCCATATGATATGTACACGTACACAAGTCACCTAAGCCAACACAAATATACTGTACGGCACTCCGAAAATTGCAGGGCCGGAGTACGAAACATGCTGAACAGGTAAATTTCAATGTTAGGTCAACGTTGGCGAAGGAAAACTAATTTGTGCGTTTTCACAGCCAAGTAATGAATGTCCTCCGCACTTAAATCACCACTTTTCTCCCTCTTCAATTTGTCAACACACAGTTACTTCCTTTTACCAAAACTAAAAGAGAGAAGAGTGTTGAGAATAGTGTTAATTTTGGTTTGTTTGGTGGATTTTTTTTGCTTGTTTGTTCAAAGCTTGCTTTGTTTGATGAGAAGATAAGAAATAACTAGTTGGGAGTCACAGTGAATAATCATTCCTGTTGTCTTCATATATATTTTCAATAGTGTTGAAAATAGTGTCAAGTTGGGAATTCAATTTTGGTTTTTTTGTTTGTTCAGTGCTTGCTTTGTTTGATGAGAAGTCACACTAGTTGGGAGTCACTTTCCTGTTGGCTTCATATATATTTACACATGTATGTGATATTCATATTCCATTGTGTGCATTCAGTCACTGATTATTTCTTCAATTCCTTGATTCACACAGCCAAAATAAAAACAGCTGTCAAAATCATGTATCTTAACTTTTGTGCATGTTTGTTTTTGAAGAATATTCCTTTAAAACATTCCTATTTGTAAACATGAATTGCTGTTTGTGATTGTGAGCGAGTGAATAATGATAAACTGTTAGTGCAATCATGATTATACATGTTTGTTGCGCAAATGGAAAAGTCTCTCAGGGTGTACATGGCATACATTGCCAAACAAGCAAAACATGAAGGCAGTTGCTATGTACAGCCTTAGAAAGCACCATAACAAGACTAAAGTGCAGCTAGATAACTCAAGCTGATTAATTTTATTAAACAGGACTTGGCAACTAGCAATCATGTCCCAATCCACAGGTGTCGGCAAAACAAAAAAAAGCCCACCAGTTGAAGTGGGCATGACACTCACAAAATCATGCTAAGAATGTAAAGGGGACAATAAAATTCTCAACTAGCTTTCTTACTTCCGGTCTTCACTGGGGTCTGGTTCGCTCGCGCACATCTTTAACCACATCTGGGCCACATAGTTACAGCATGCTATGAAAGACCTGCTATACTGGCTGGGCTGCCCTCTAGGATTTAAACACATATGCTAGCTTGTTGCCCCCTATCCAGTCAGGCCATCCTACTGTCTGCTGCAGTCTTTGGCTGTGGGCAAACCACTGTGTGTGTGCTTCAAACCTGACAGTCCGTCACTATCTGCAGCAAAGTGTGGCAAACACCCAGCCAACTGGCAAACAGGAGGCACAAAGAGAGCCAATCAGATCTATAGAAAGTGCCAATGCTTTCAATCTCTTAACTGGTAACGCGATCTATATACCTCTTAACTGGTAACGCGATCTATATGTATATTTCTGCAAATGTGTCATTACACAGTTGCCAGCCCTCTAGCGTCAATAATCAGGAACAACGGAGCAAAGAAGTGGTTTGGCTTTAATCAATTTAATGAAATCTACAGAATATGGACAGCTATTGTTTCCACTTAATTTTGTGTTCACCTGTTGAAAAACATTAATGTGTACAGAAAACAAGATATCTGACTGAAAGTGTGACTCAGTATGTAAGGAGACACTATACTTTTACATTTAGATGTTGAGGGACAGATGAACTGATAGATATTCACAAAGACCTATATGCAAGCTCACACACACACACTTGCTTTCTGAAAGTTTTTACAGCAAACAGGTTCCACATTCAGAAATGATTTAATGTTCATTCTCCAGAGCAGCCATATGCACATTCACTTACACTTACACACTGCTCCTTGTGCAGAGTACTCACACTGGAATTTCTGGCATGGAATGATCAAGTCATGAGGAAAAAAGACATCTACCTGCTCACTAGAGTTCTGTTTACAAATGGGGCAGGGGCGGGGGATCCTGAAAGAAAAGGATGTTTTTATAACATTGTGAGACGTTTTCTTCTAATACTACAATGATTTTTTCTGATATAATTCCTACTTCAAAACGATCACGTTTTCCTAATCTCACAAGACAGAGGCAGAAAGTGAAACAGATAGACAGAAAGCAGGAGAGTGACAGTGACAGCAAGTTACAATCTTTGAAGATTGCAGTGCCCAGGAAGATCTATTAGTACAATCATCTACATCCCAATTATTCAAGAACGTGATATGAAGCCAAGGAACCGCTAAATAAGGATGAGAAATGACGTAATACACTCAGACACATTATCGATGAAATCTAGAAAATGATGAAGTCTTAACCATGCTGCACCTGGTCTACATTTTAAACAGAAATGATCCAATACAAAATACACTCACTCACATGCAAACAGAAAAATAAACACAAATGCTCACACACTTACAAAAAAAAAAAGGCATCTATAACTGTACCACCTCATCAAGAGCTGAAAACCTCTTCATTTGGTGGGGATCATTCGTTTCTCCACAGTTATTCGATTTCAAAAAGAAATGGTCCTTCTGTGCAGTTTTACCCAGTACTGTTCATAATCATGAAATAATGGATAATTGAAAACAAAAACAAGCCATTATCACACAACCTTTACAGTGATTGAACAGTTCATCTTCAACACTTATTTTAAAAAAAGGAAGAAAAGAAAGAAAGAAACTGAATGTACAGGCATCTGTTTATATACCCTAGTATGGCATTCTCTGAGGGGATCTCACTAACACTAGCTTTGCCTTCAAACTGGCAAAACAATTATGTACTGATTTTTAAATGCAAACATACTTAGCATAAGCTGGTTACATTTACCATTAGAGTCACTTGAAAAATGTTTAAAGGAAAAATAAACACTTTTTGCTCATTCTCTCAAATTTTCTTCCGCCTTTCAGATTTCATTGCAAATTCAAAACGTTCACACACTTCATATGATATACACGACCAGTCCATTCTAGACTATGGATATTGTCCATGACAACACAGCACTTTGAGTTCTTTCGTCCGTGTGTGTGTGTGTTGTGTGAATGCCTGCTATCGTACAGTTCCCTGCCACTAAAATCTTCATCTCCTTTAACACAAGCACATATAAACAACTGAAAACAAAATTCAACATCATACTGTATGAATGCTTTTATACAAAACTGATAAAAGGACAGAAACGCCCTCATCCCTCCCCCTCCAAAATAAACACATAAACAAGATTACCTTAACAGAACCTCCCCTATTAAATCAACTCTAAACAAACAAGCCAGTCAAACATAACCCCATGAATCCTTCAATCACACTCTTATCTATGAACACCATTTCCCCAAATCTATTGAGAATGTGTCACACCACCACAAAATGAGTTTGACATTGCTGTTTTGTCATCTTGTTTTTTCTTTTACAGCCTTTCACACATTCTAATCTACTTTCGAAATGGATAAACAGTGCGACAGCTAAGTGCTGTCAGATACTTTGTCAACAGACATTTTTGAGAAAACAGAGTCTCAGATTTTCAGATACTTAAAACATCAGTTTCCCTTGGAAAATGTTTAATGTGTATTTCCCACTATAATCTGAGGAACTGGTTTCTTTCCATGCAATCTCAAAACTATTCAAAGTTGACACCTTACGTCCGCTGACTACATGTCACTCAAGTACGAAGTAATCCTATGCGATTCCAAATCATTTTGTGGTGGGAGAAGTCATCTATGCATCAACTACCCCTTTGTTCCCACACTCCTCCTAGTCCTTCTTCAGACGCTGGCTGGTCATGCGGTAGATGATGGAGTCTCGGCCTGGGTCAATGTTCCACATGCCATAGGAGATGACAAACACCGTGATGGCCAGAACGACAGTCAGCCACAGGATGATGTTGAACATAGCTGGGAAGTTGTCTTGATAATCCCAGGCAAGGTTGTAATCCTTTTTCGGGCCCTAAACATGAAACAAAGCACAGTCAATAAGGTGTAAAAGACGTTGGTATGTAATTAAACAAAAAGAAATGATTAAAGTTGCAGCACCAAAAGCAAATTACTTTCAAACAATGACCTGCACTAATGATTATTTTCTTATCCACTTGTCTTCTCAAAAAGTAAGAGAAACAAATTTCTGATATTTTCCCCTGATCCCTTTTAAGTATAAACTAAGAGTGTGAACATAATGCTTGAAAGACGGAAAATGTACAGTGGAGACAGATATATGAGCAGAGAGTGACCATGAAAGTGCATGTGCATGAGCTCGTGTAGACCGGCGTGTATGTGCATAGACATACAAGCACTCACATGTGAATACCTGTCCATGTACCCAAGCACTCGTGTGTGTGTGTGTGTGTGTGTGTGTGTGTACGTGTGTGCGCATATGTGTGTACGTGTGTAATGTATTATAAACCATATCCTGTTGAGCCCAAATAGCACAAGTTTGCATCACTGTTATTACCTTCAAAACTATTGAATACCAGTAAGCAAAAGTATAAACAAATAAAAGAAACACTTTATGCAGTATATATAAAGAAACATACAGGAGCAGGAGTGGTAGTTGGAGCATTCTGCATCAGGCTCCGCGCCTTGCGCACCAGTGTTTTCTCTGGGGCAGGGACAGACAGCACCTCCACCACCACATTGTCCTTGTACAGCTGTTTGAAGTCTTTAGTCACCTGAACAACATCAAACAAGCACCAATCCTTTAGGGAGGTTTGTGTGTCAGATCATTACAATCAGCCATGCACAGCATGTAAGGGCTATCATCACACAGAGAGAAAGCAAATCCTGACCTGAAAAGGCAGCAACAAAGACAACTGTCGACAAAATGTACATTGATTACTTTCTCTTGACAGCTACGGCAGCTTGGAGACAGACAAGAAATTTACAGTGCTGAGCCAGTGATCAGACGGTGTTACACAGCAGATGTAACAAATCACACACAAGTCACGGTGAGGTTAGTTACATACCTGACATCTCATCTTGTTCTGTGCGTGCACATTAGTCATAAAAGACACAAATGCCCGTCATTTCAACAAATATGTTGAAGTCAATATGATATCATTTTAGAATAACAATTTAGAAGCAGTCACACATAAACAGTAAGACAATATTGCTTTAATACAAACATATATACCTGCCCGTAGACTTTTGAATTGAATACCTTTCACACATGCGTACCATTATCAATGGTTGTTGTAGTTATGCTCAAATTTCAAGAAAGGTTTTTTCCAAATACAGTGTATCTCCTCCGTTTTACAAAAAATAGCATGAAAATTGGTTGTTTAGTTCCTGAGATATCCGCATTTCACACATGCTGGTATAAAATAAGTTTTTTTGAAAAATGGCTGGCGATGGGGATTCATGCAAAATAGAACATCTGGCGGTGAAAGAGTTAAGATCCATCAAGCCCCGAAAAAGTCTAGAAAAACTTTGAGAACAAGACAGGTCAGTTAATGGGCCAAACATGCAGATAAACAATGTATGATAGTAAAAACAAGCAAGCAAACAAACAAAACAAAACAGTCAAACAGAAAGAAAGAAATACACAGGCAGAGTGAAGAAAATGACAGAACACTGGAAACAGCTGCATAGAACTTCCAGAAAGCTAGCTGAAAGTAGACATCCTCAGAATGTCATCATCTGAAGCGGACTACAAATATTTTCTGATGTTTTCAACACTGACTTTAAATCAGAAATATCAGTGGGGCATACACTGATTTTTATCTATCTTCATTTCGTGTGATACTAGGACATTTACACACACACTAAAAAAAAAGGCATCATGCAGCTTTATTTCTAGATACATAGATAAGCTTCTGTTCTTCACCCCAAATAAACTTGTAATCAAAAGAAAACATTTAAAAATCCTTAAACATATTTCATGTTTGGTAATCAACAGATCTACCTCTTCCTTGATCACTGATGGTCAAACCTGCAGACTATCATCATGTCCTCTCATTTCATACCCACCCACCCACCCTCCCCTTGTCTAGGATTCTCTGTGTCCTCATTCAACAGCTTCCTTCCCCTGATTAGCTCCTCATCCTTCACTCGCTCACTGAGGGATTCTGTTCTCAACATCCTGTCTTTGTTTTCCTTGAAAAACATTTTCAGCTGATTTGTGAGCAAATGTGTCAAAACTAACTTTGCTATCTTTATGAACCCTGCAGACATAGCAAGTTTTGAGCCTGAGGAGTTGAGTCACTTTGTTTCAGGCACTGGTCGATTTTATCCGTAAGCTGGAGAGTGTAGAGTTTGCAGATCAGTAATATATTCTGTTTCAGAGCTTAATCTAGGATTTTTCAAAAAGGGGGCAGTCCCCCCTCATATCAAGAAAAGGGGGGCACCCCCCCAACCCCCCAGGTCCACTTCTTCAGCCAATTGTCTTGAAACCGGTGTTCCCTTGCACTGGCACTCTTTTCGGGCTGCTTCTCTGAGCTTTTGGATGTAGTCGCGGTTTCTTCATGATTTTCTCCACCCTCGCATGGCACAGAATCTTTTTTTTTTCACTTTTCTTCCACGAAAGTCAAAGTCAAATAGGGTGGGTGTGCGCTTCAGTTTGGAAAATATCCAATATGGCGTCTTAAACTCTCGCAACTTCTCGTCGGTGATCGAGATGGAGGAGATGAATGCCGCCGATTGGTTGATTTACACTAACAGCCAATGAAATATCAAGAAATCGTTTGCTCCTGCTCAGTCCTAGTTTCAGTTTTTCAAGCAGACAACAAACGAGCGCCCGCAACGATCAGTGAACAGGGCGGGCAGTCCTGCAAATGTGCGGGAGTCTGCCCGCGTTAAGACTCGATAATTGCGGAAAGGAACAGATTTTCGGGGGATTGTACAAATCCCGCGCTCTAGAGTAAGCTCTGTGTTTGCTTTCAATCTTTTCCTATCAATGCTGTGGCCCCACCCACTAAGAATCGCTTTCTGTTGATCAGAAATAGATAAGCTGTGTATAGCTGACTTCCCTTCTGAAATAGTGATCATTTTCCCTTACCCTGAGTCAATCGATCATACATTCAATCAAAGAGATCATTTCTTACCTCAAAAATGCAGAACGATGAAAACTGTGAATTGCACATACACAAACTTTATTGGTGAACAGACTAAACCCAGGCCCATCAGGCAGATTCGCTTACAACCACAGTGTTATTTTAGATTTGTGTGTGTCAAGGTCAGGGCTGAATAACAATAACACAAGGGAAGTAATCATCACAACAGTATAAATGAAGATGGGACTGTACTGGTACAAGTAGTGGTGGTGGCCCCTCATGCACCAGGTTGCACATATACTCAATCATTTGCTTGAAAGTCAACAAATTTTTTGTTCTCTGGAACTGTACTTCAGCTTTCAACTGCTCACACTTCTGACACACAAGTTCTTGTGCCACTAATTTTGTCCAGCCAAATCCATTTTCAGCAATTTACTTGTTTGTCACCGATTTGTTTTAAAAGTAATCACTTCTTGTCAAGTACTTCACTTGCTTCTTTTGCATAATGCCTGTCGATGGGTTGACATAAAAGTCACCTCTCCAGATTTAGCAACTGAAAAACTTTGGAAATCATGACATAGTTTTTAATATTTAGCATCCAAAATCAATTAGACCACACTGAAATCCATCAACCTTGTATTTTCCAGAATGGTTTGTTGTTTCTGTTTTTTCAATCACACTTCACAACACAAGTTACAAAAAGATGAACATAAACCAAAATACTGATTTTTGAAAATATAGACAGAAACCAAAGTCTCTCAACAAACTCTTGCTAATCCGACGAGTACCCAAACACAATTTCACTACTCCAGAAACAACTTCTAAAAACTGATTCAGATTTCCAGTTTATTGAGGAAGACTTGCAGTCCTTTCTATACAAAAAGTAATGCTTTTGCTATTACAATGAAGTTCCATCCACTAAGCCCCCCCCCCTCTCCGAGTCTGTCCACCATCTCCACATCATACCCCTTGCCTTACCGTGTCAATGAACTGGGAGACCATACTGTGGGCATCCTTGGCTTGCTGGGAATCAGCCCCGTGAGCCTCAGACACAGCCGGAAGCCCCGAGATGATGAAGGAGAACAGGTCTGGAGCCTTTCCACCTTTCATGCCCTCCCCTTTCTTCAACTGAAAATCAAATGTTTGTGCATTAAACAGACATGTATGCAACAAAACAAGTGATGATAATAATAACAATCATTCCTTACCAGGACACTGTATATATTTTCAGACTGGCCTAATAAAGTGAAATTTAAATATGCACAAAAGTTTGCATCAAGCACACACACACACACACACACACACACACACACACATATATATATCCACTTCCAAATTTAAAATTAACATTAAGAACGCACACAGATTAGATAAGGAGGATGCACGCCCAAAATATTTTCCGCGTATGTTTACTACTCCCTCTAAGTGATGTACATTCCTTTCATTACCTGTGTGATACTCAATCTATGATTTTCACATGCACACACATACATTCCTTTTATTACCTGTGTGATACTCAATCTATGATTTTCACATGCACACACATATGATATACATTCCTTTCATTACCAGTGTGACACTCAATCTATGATTTTCACATGCACACACACACACGCACACACATGTAACACATCCGATCCACAACTCACCTTGTCCAGGACATGGTCCACCATCTGCAGCTCAGCCATGAGGGTGAGGTCAGGGGTGGTGCTATGATTCAGAGACCCTGTGCTGATATGGGACAGCACTGAGTCAGGATCCAGCAGACGATCAGCGAGAGACCTCATGGAGTTGGGCAGCTTGCGGAATATGTCGTTCGGAGTGTTCAGGTCAAAGGACTGGACAAGGTCAAATGAAAAAAGTTCCTTGAATGGCTTATTTATTGGGCAAAACGTTATTTTCATCATACAACGCTAGCAATCATGAATTATGGTTACACCTAAAGATAAAGTATATTTTGAGCTACAGTCTTGTTATACCATTAACAAAAAAAAAGAAAAAGAATTTCTTTAATTTTTCTCATATTGTTTTCTCTTTTTTCTTTCTATTTTTTCCGTTCAATTTATCATCCTCTCCCAAAGTCCTCAACTGTCCCCCACCTGTCTCACATTTCATACTCACTCCTACACGTTCACCAGAATGTTCTATTTGTTTTCACAGGACATAAATGAAAACAAACTAAATCAACGTTTAGTGGTCTATGTGCAGGAAATCTTCACAGAAAACCACATTAGGAACAACCATGAAGAAGAAAAAGCACGTCAAAGAAAATCTAGCTTCAAATTATGAACAATGTCCTAACAAGAATCTCAGACTTTAAGACCTAAAATGGTGAATCACAAATCACACACACACACACACACACACACACACAGAGGGCACAAAACTGGCACGTGCCAAGTGCCAGGCATACAATTTACTGAACATGCCGAGTGGCACTCAAAATTTGTAATCTTAAACACACCAAACTTATTTGTGAACTACTGATTGTCAAAAAGAATCGCCTGTTGTCTTCTTCAATGAAAACTAGCCAGTCACTGCAAGTTCCATACTTATTACACATGTATCCTGCTCAAGTTTGGTATTTCCCCCCTGAATTGTCCTATGTCTCATGATTTTCCTGAAATACACCTCTATGACCAGCACATAGTTTCCAAAGAGTCTGATACTTTGATATATATATAATCTAATCATTATGCTTTTTATGTTATACAAGTGTATTTTGAGTCGATTGATGTCATATGATGTGATATGTGACATGATGTGTGTGTGTGCATGTGTGTGCGTGCATCTGTGTATGTATGTGTGCACAATTGACCATGTCTGTGCATGCGTGTGCATGGGGGGGGGGGAGGGGAGAGGAGGGGGGATGTGTGTGTGTGTGTGTGTCAGGTGAAATTTCTTCTATTTATGCACTTGTTTATATAATACCTAACAATAAACAAGTAGGGTAACTCTTGCTCCCACAAGAAAACATAACTCCAAAGGAATGCTACTTACGATACCGAATGGCCTAGCAGACATGACAGCACAGAGCACACACAACAAACAAGGACACATCCCCCAAAAAGGATGCTTCAAGCTTGCCCATATACTCCATACCGAACACATCTACACAGCAACAAGAACGGGAGAAATATAAAGTAACTTTTATTCAAGACTGGCACAGCCTTTTAAACTTGAATAAAGTCAGACAAATACCAAGACAGACAGAAACAAATACAAATATTGAAATAACCTTGATTTAATTAGATAAGATAAGATAATGTTGCTTATAGCCCAGCCGACCGCAAAGGGCCATATCAGGGCTGTCACCACGTTAAAATCAACTCACCAGTCATATAAAAAAAAAAAACCACTTTCATACATCTCATTAAATGACATCGTCTACAAACGCACCAGAAACTTTGTTAAAAATCTTTCCGCCGTAAAATCTCAAATCAGATGAAAAATGTTAATCTCCCTCAAAAACTCAAGGATCACATCAGGCGGGACATCCCTGAACAGGATCTTCATGGACTCCGCTGTAAAATGTTTGTCTCACATCGTGCAAGTCCCAACACTCTAAAAGAACATGTTTCATTGTGAGTGGCGCATGACATGGAATGCACCACGGAGCTTCTTCACTCTTTAAAAGGTAAGCATGGGTAAAATACGAATGGCCGGTGTGCAGCCGGCACAGAACCGTTTCCTCTTTACGACCTCCCGACGTGGATGGGAGGAAGTCCTTAAGGTTTGGACGGATCTGAAAGAGTTTGTTACTCGTCTGTGTGTTCCAATCCTCTTGCCAGAGGTCTCTCACATAATCGTTAATTTTGGGTTTCACATCTGAACAGGGGATATAAATGTTGGACAGTTTCTCTCTTGTGGCGTTCTTGGCTAAACGATCAACCATTTCGTTCCCCGCCGATGCCAACATGACCAGGAACCCAAGCAAGAGTAATGTTGTAACCGTCCGCTTTCAACTTGCTAAAAAGTTCAAAGAAATGCAAAAGTTCTGGATGCTGAAGGTTGCGGCCAGCTATGGCTTCCAAAGCTGACAGCGAATCCGACAGAACCAGAAAGTCCCTCTTTGAAGAATGTGAGATTATCTTCAAAGCCAGTACCAGAGCAGTAAGTTCAGCAGAATAGACAGAAGCATCGGAATGGATATGTTCCAACAGTATCTGAGGAGGAGCCCCAGGGCAGTAGGCTGCACAGGCCACTCCATCCTCAGACTTGGAACCGTCAGTGAAAACTTTTTGATAGGATGGGAATTTCGAACAGAGGTCAGCATACAATGCCTTGTACGCCAGAGAGCTGGTAGACTCTTTGCGAAAAGCTGCAAGATCGAAACGAATCTCTGGTGTGAAAAAGGTCCACGGAGGTTGATCCGGAAACTTGGAAAAATCGGAAACTACTCCCAGGTCTAGACCTGCATTCCGCACGTGAGGCTGCATACGAAGACCAAACGGCGGAATACATTTAGGGTTGTTTTCAAACTTACTTTGGAATGGAGGGTCAAAGACACAGTCATAGGCAGGATTCTGTGGTTCTGAGAACAGTCGGATATAATAATTTAAAGACAGTTTCAGCCTGCGGTTGGACAACGAAGGTTCGCCCGCCTCTGCGTACAGGCTGTACACAGGGGTGGTGCGGAACGCTCCAAGACAGAGACGAAGCCCTTGATGGTGGATAGGGTCCAAAAGTTTGAGGTAAGAGGGTCTTGCGGAGCCGTAGACAGCACAACCATAGTCCAGTTTGGAACGGACCAGGGCTCTGTAGAGGTGCAGCAAAGTTTTCTTATCAGCGCTCCAGTCGGTGTGCGCTACGACCCGCAGAATATTCAGAGCTTTCTGGCAAGAAGTTTTGAGGTTTTTGATGTGGCTGAGAAAGTTGAGTTTCTGGTCAAAAATGACTCCCAGAAATTTGGCCTCTGTAACAACTGGAATGGGAGATTTCCCTACTTGAAAATTCAGGATCTGGGAAAAACTGGCGGAAATTATGGAAGTGAATACATTGCGTCTTTGTTGGAGAAAAGGTGAAACCGTTTTCATCCCGCCCATCGATGTATTTTACTACGCAAAGCTGAGCCTGCGCTGGACACTCGGTACATGCTTCCAGTTGCGTAAAAACAGCAAATCAATCCACAAACAATGAGCATCTGAACCCTGTTGTGATGATTTACTAATGGTTGTTGATTTAATACTAAAGAGGGCAGGAGACAGTATGCTCCCCTGTGGAACAACCCAACCTGCACGTGTGACATCAGAAGATGGTGCCAACCCGGACCTGAAACTGTCGGTCTGGCCAAAAAATTTGAATAAAAAGCGGAAGATGACCTCGAAAACCCAGATCGTGGAGATCATGAAGTAACCCCGACCTCCAGGGGTATCGTAGGCCTTTCCAAGTGAAGAAATTTGCCACTGCATGCTGTCTGTTTAAAAAAGCGTTCCTAATGTAGATCCAGACGAATCAAAATGTGCAACTGTACTACATGTTTGCGGAAACCACACTGTTCTTCGCAAAAGGCCATCGGTTTCGAGTTTCCACATGAGCCTAGCATTGACCATTTTTACCATCAATTTACAGACACAGCTGGTCAAGCTATGGGACGGTAGTTAATGGATTAGAAAGATCTTTTCCAGGTTTGGGGATGGGAATAATGAGGGCTGTCCGCCAAGAGGGTGGAAAGAAACCTGTAGTCCACACGTGTTTGTATACCTTAACAGGAGTTCAGACCTTCTTGCGGAAGATGTTTCAATAGTTGATAATGAATGTCATCTATACCTGGAGAGGAATCGCTGCAAGAGAGTAAGGCAGATTTCAGCTCGTTTAACCCTCTGCCCCTTGTAACGCCCGCTGTGGCCCAAACGCGATGCCTTTCGTATCCTTGTAACGCCCGCTTGGCCGCAAATACACTGATGCCGTTTGGCTGCCCCTACAGACGAATTTTTCCCACAATGCTTGGCGGCGTTATACAGTGACGTAGTTCCGGTTTCCAACTTCCTTCCAGTCCAAACAGCGCATTTTTTCATGGAGGACTTCGGTCGCAGTGATTTTTTGAAGTTGAGAGCAAGTTTGTGATCGAGATTTCGCTTCGGCAAGATGGACGACGAAACTGTGGGATGATTGGCGAACATTTATGGTGGCAGTGACAGTGATGAGGAGCTATTTACTGGCTTTAAATTAGAAGAATAGTGAAAGGAGAGGAGTCCGATGTCGATTTTGGTGGCTGATGTGAGGCGATCTCAGCGAAAATCATAACATCAACTATGCCGATTACGATGGCCGCGATGGCGTTTCATGCAGTTCGGTCAGTAGTGTTGAACTTAGCATAATTATTTTACACCATTTTATCAACAAAGATATAAGCTTTGATGCATGTGGAATTTTACTTCAAAATGTTAACTTAATTTTGGAGCAAATAAAACATATTATGACCAAGGTTTGATTTTTTCTGATTTTTATTAACATCAGTACATCCAATTTACGGAGTTACTTACCTTCCCTTAAGATTTTGATACTAGTAAGCACTCAGACGTCCAAGGGGCAAAGGTTAATGTGAAAGGAAGATTGTAGATCTTCCATGTTGTCGGATAAAAAGTTGCAGGTGATTTTCTTTTAGGGCTTTTGTTTTTGACAAAAGTGACTGATTTATAGAAGAGGAGGAATTCTTTTCAATGGTTGAAGCAAGCAGATTAGCAACTGCTTTCTTTTCTGTTATTAAAGAATCCGAAAACTTGAGATGGTTCACAGTGGGACAGGTGTTCTTCCCTTGATTTTCTTATGATGTTCCACACTTTTTTCTTAGAAGTTTTTGATGTCAGCCTGGAGCAGAAGCTTCTCCAGGACCGACGTTTACTGATTTTAAAAGTGTGTCTTGATTTAGCACGGAGTTTCTGATGGGGCTGAGCGTATTGGGACCCGAAGGTCGTTGTCTACTGACGCTGAGCCCGGTTTTCTAAACTTTGGAAATTTGTTGGCATTCTGTATCGAACCAGGGTGTTTTGGGCATTTGAAGTATATCGGAAGACACTGGAATACCGGCTTTAGCACATTTGTCATTGTGTTAGACAGTGATTCAGCTGGTTCGGAACTCTGAAAAAAATCAGTGTACTGGAAACTCCTTAGAAACAGTGGGCTGCCAATTACGATCCCAGTTTGCTTTCTTTAATTTAGTTGCTGATTGACAGTGAGGTGTTCAGTTATTACAGGTTGTAGAAGGACAAGGGAATGGTCACTTTCAGTTTGCAGATCCCGTCATGGACAGACCACTCATAGTCAGGACCAGCGAGGCGGGTCACAACCGGACAATATCTAATCACGGGTGGAACATGAGGAAGAGTGGAGGGGGAATAAGTTGATCAGATCCGTCATTCAGACAACACAAATCCATGTCTGAAGGACATTGTCACACTGTCACTCTTGCATTACCCGCATTTCATGACAGCATTTACTCCATACGCACACGCATATCTTTCCAATCACCCAAAGGAGCACTAAACCGAATGTTTTTCTTCTCCCCCTTCTCCTTCAGGGAAAACACTTTACTAAGTCACAACACTACTTGTAAACAGATTTTACACAAGTATCTCTCTCCACCTTGAGAGTCAAAATACATCTGCACACATGTTTCGCTCCTCACACCGAGAGACAAATCAATCTTCCACCCCAAGGTATCTCTCTTTACACTGAGAGAAAAGAGTCCTTCACACATGTATCTCTCTTTACACTGAGTGATAAAACAGTCTAGTTTCGCTTCTATAAAGCCATGGCCTTCACATTCCTTCTAAACCCAAAATCCGGACCAGATAATAATAACTCCGTAATCCCTGAGGGACCTGCTGCCTCAGTTAAAAGCTTCCCTGCTTTCTCCTTTCCCTGTCTCTCTGAGACAATATACTGCCCCTCGTACTCTCCGTCCTGGAGATACGAGTCTCGATTCTCTCCGCGACGTCTTTCTGTCTCTTGCGAAATGACGTGAGCTTCAACTCCCTCCCTGGAGTTGGTTACTGGCTGGGGTGAACTACGGTGTTTTCCCCACCACCATGGCCATCTTTCAACACCTCACGGGCGTGAAAAGAGGAAGGGTTCGTGAAGAGGCGAAGGGTTAAAGGCGTGATGGGCTGGTAATAATGGTCAGCTCGGGGACCACCGTCCCGACTGGTTCGAGTCTCTGTCCATCTGCTGGGTTAAAAATGACCTCTTTCCCCCCTTCCCTAGTGAGTGCATACTCAGTGTTCAAATCACATGACCAGCACCTTTACCTTACCAGCCCTTGTTAAACTCTCACTCAGTGGTCACTTTCACCCAATGCCCACATTCGTATTTGTGAATGAGTCATCCTCACAATTATTTTGGGGACGCCCGGCGACACTAGTCAAGCCACTCGAAATTCTTTACTTTAGTTGTGCACGGGGGGAAATGATTCTCCTATCACTAATCTACATGTGATGGTTAGCGTCACATGCCTTGATGTGAGGCTACGTCACATGACCCAAAAACCCCCCTTCCTGGGATGAAAAATAATTTTCTCCAGAAAATTTTTTAAAGGATATACAATTCACTTATAAACTCTTCAGCCTTGAATTCAAAATGTGTTACCATCGCACATGATTCACCAAATTAATATCACGTATAGAAATTCAATCACTCCTGATCCACCATAAATAGGATATTTCTAACTTTCAGTCCTTTTTAAAAGAAAAAAAGTTCATAATTGATCACACATCTCCCAAAATTCTTTTCACAAATTACATGATAAAACAACTTGGGCATATTTTCAATTCAAAGTATAAATTGAGTTTATACATTAAGTGTGAAGCACATATTTGCCCTTGATCTTTTGTTTCTCACATCCGGTGTTTCAATACCCTCATGTAAATGAGAAATATTTCCAAGTGTAAAGCTTCTCTTAGACATGTAAACAAATTTAAAACAATAGTTTAAACATTAATTTCTTTTTCCCCTCATGTATGTTTATAGTCCATTGAAAAGTCACCTGCTGTCCATTGTTGCAGTGACAAACTGAAAACAATTGGTTTGTCTATTGCCAATCAAACATGTATATATACATTTTAAGAGGTATTTTTGCACTCATCACCACATCATATAGATTCATCTTACACAAGGCAAATTAGACATAATTAGTTAATTTGATGTTTTCCATTGTTTACCAAAGTCTAAATATGTATTACTTTCAACATCAAGTAGTCTGTTGGCTTGCAAAAAACATATAGGTCACTTCAATAAGAAAATTATGCATAAATACTCACTTGATTTAAATCGCAGTAGCATACAACTGCTCCGCAAATGTGACTCACACGTAATCAGTATGAAGAGACAAAAACCAGGGAATAGTCTTCCCTTGATGTGATCCGTTACATTTGTCATGTTTATTCACGCCACGTGACTACAATTATGCCATTGACATTTTGTGTTTCCAGGCACTGTATTCAACAGTTAACTGGAATTTTCCTGCAATGCCAAAGACCATCTAATAACCTGCTGTTCTAAGGTCTTTGTCGATTTCAAGAACGTCAGTGGCCTATGGTCCGTCTGTAACTGAAACTTTCTTTACCAGTCAAGAACCTGGCGAACTTCCCAACATGCCTACAATAGTCAACCTCTCTCGACAAACCTCTTTTTTTCTTTTTTGCAAACGGCCAGGGGGTATGGTCTGGGTTCACACTGGTTTTTCTGTAGTTAACTGAACTATATGGGGTTCAATACCAGTTATGATACCTGGGGTATCCGTCAAAAACATCTGAAACGTCTTTCAATAATGTCTTGTGAGCAGTTCTGTTTGACTTGTAGACTAATCTTCGACAGAACCACATCCCATAGGTTTCACCTTTGTTGACTGAATAGGAAGGGGTACAACATCATCTGCACTGGTTGATGTTAACATTCCTACATTTGCTGTTTTCTAACCTTTGATCTGTCCTGTACGTTAATTGGGTACAAATTCATCCACTGATAATGTCTGTCATGTTGCATCAGTGTTTGACACAGGAAATATCCACTCAAAAGACTGATTGATGGCAACATTTGTACGTTCAACATACTTTCTTCAACATGTTCACATGAATACTCTTCTCAGTTGTTTGCCATTTTGATCTTATATTTACTTCCGAAAAGTCTTTTCGACCACCTGAAAAGGACCCTTCCACTTACCACGAAGCTTGTTATGTTCATCAGTGAGTAGCACAAGTACTTTATCCCCTAACTGAAAGGAACGTGCTTGCTTTTCAGTCTGAAAAAGACCTTAGTACACATCAGTTTTCCTATCAGCTGACTGTTGAGCAAGCTCACATGCATCCTTCAACGATTATGCAGTTCATAAACGAATTGGTAAACAGTTTTACTTTCAGGACTGTCGTCTTATCCGTCCTTTGTGTATCTAGCAGAATCCATAAGGACCCCTTGGGTGTGTGTCCAAATAAGAAGCTCAAATGGAGAGAATCCCGCGTTTCGTTCGGCATTTCACTTGTATGCAAAAAAGCAAAGCGGTGGTCTATGAAAACGATCCCATTCCTGGGGCTCTTGCTGCAAACCATCCTCAACAGGGACTTCAACGTTCCATTGTGAAAGTTCAACCATGCCATGCGATTGGGGATGTGATGGCCGTGGTGAAATGGAAGAGAATTGACCAACAGTCTGTATAATTTCTTCATGTGATCAGAATATGATTTGGTTCAAAAATCGTGAGCGAATTTTTGTTTCTGGAAGAACCCACTCTGGAAAAAATATTGCATAGTAAGGCTCAGCGGACAGATACTGTATCAATTTTCTTCAGTGGATTGCTTCGGTTACTTGTTGCTGTTCCACCAAAGTCAAGATATAGCGATATCCGAAGAGACAGTTGGTAGCGGTTCCACAAGATCATTAGCTACCTTCCGAAAGGGATCGGGAATTTGGAGAGGATTTGTGCAAAAGGTGCACATGGGAACGCGACCTTTCTGAGATGTCTTTTGGCAGATGTCACATGAGGCGGCAGTATTTGTAATACTTCCTTTGTGACACCAGGCCAATAAAAAGAATCAAGATCTCTCTTTAATGGTCTTTTTGTTCCGCAGTGACCAGCGTAACAATGCATCATGAGCCGTGTGTGCAGCACTGTTTCTCTATGTGGTTTTGGAACCTCAATCCTGTCTGTTGTCCCTGTCCCGGTACAATACCTGGAGGAGATTGTTAGAGCTCCTGTATGTTCGTGGTTTGTCCGTTTTGGAGTCTGGACAGTCTGTTTAGCTGCAGAAAGTATTGTCGTCAGCGTTCGTCTTTCCTGGCATTTATTTTAAATCATCTGTGTAATCTGGAGTTCATACATGTTTTGAAGTCTTTTAGCGGCTTTTGTTGCCTTTCCCTGCTCTATGCGTTTGATCTAGTACTCACAAGACATGAACAAACGAACCTCCAGCTCCACCTTTGTACTGGTAGCGGGAACTGGCAATGGTCACAAGATCAAGTCGCTGACTGGGTTTTCATTAAAAAAGGCGGTTAGTAAAAACCGGAGTTAGTAGTTTCGGTGTTTCGACTGATTTTTCGCCTGCGGATACCGTTCTTCAATCTTCCTCAACGTCCTTACACTTTGGGGACTGTGTTGTGTTACTGGTCTTGATGGAGAAAGTGTTACGTACACCAGCTGTAGTGCTACCCAGTGTCACGCAAAACCGATGCCTGCAATCCATTTTGGCTCCGTTTTCTATCTACAGTCCATTCAATCAGGATTGATCTGGTGGGCCAAAACATGGACTTATTCACAATCAGGGGAGACTAATGCGGGTTTGATTCTTTTGGTTTGAAAGGGCAATTTTTTCCTCAAATGGAACTTGCCATTCACAATAAGAAACATCGCTTTGTCTGAGCAGCTGCGATGATTTGTGAATCTTCTATTATGTCACGAACTGGCAAAAAGCAGTCTACGTGGTGGTCGTTGTCACGACCTCGGAACGTTTGCTGTGGAGTTATCGGGTCTTTCCGGGCGGTGAGTACTGGTATTGACGAGAATGACACCTCGACCGCGGAAAGATCCCTGTCCGTTCCTAGGATTAGGTTTATCCTTGGGACTCTTAATATGGACCACTATTTCCTTTGCTTGTAAATTCATGTCATGGATGGGCATTGTACATGTCGCATGAGATCAAGGATGGTAAATTACCTTTCCTAGCACGCCTCTCATCTGGGTGGAGATTCAATACTGATCAGCCATCTGACACTATTTCCTCCAGTTTTCAATTTGCTTTCCTTTTAGAATGTGGCCAGTTCTTTGATCACGGCTCTGGAAAGTTGGTTCTCTAAGAAGGAGTTCTCGCTGTGATTGTAATGTTTTGTTCGTTTTAGATAAATCGATCCATCGATCCAAACTCAATGGACTCATAGGATCAGAAACGACGAAACGATTCTCTTCTTTTTTCAGGGGCGCACAGAACGGAAACGTTCGTGATAAAGATCAGCAGATACATTGAAATTTCTTGAGGTGTTCTTAATTCAACTGATCCAAGTTAAATTTTGTTGCGCTGCAACGTGAGTGGTACAATGTCAAAGCGCTACCCTTAAACAACGTCGCCATATATACATTGTCCACTTTTTCCTTGGCCAAACAACAAGACGTTGCGTGACTTTCAAATCGGAAAAGAAAACTATCCATGTCATCCGTATTTTCCTCAAAGGTGGTAACTTTGGAATTATCCCCGTTTTTGGTTGAGGGCATGGCTGCGGAACCGACTGGTGGAAAACTGGTTGGGAGGTTCTATTGATGCCTGGATTCTTTTATTTTCAGCATCAGTCTATATTTTAACTGTCTCAACTTAGATTGACGTTTTTCAGCTTCAGCTTCAATCTGTAATCTTTTTTCTTCAATTTCAGGATTCCCTCTGTAGTCTTTTTTCTTCTACTTTCAATTTCACCTATGTAATCTTTTTTCTTCTATTTCAGCTTCCCTCTGTTATCTCCTTTCGTCACTTCTAGTTTCTTGATTTTTTCTCTTTACTAGGTTCTTTCTGCCACTTTCTAGTGTTCCTTTGATTTTCTTCTCATTTCTCTTAGCCGGTCTGCCCTTATCTTATGCATTGTTGCACTTAGGTTGTTCTGTTTTTCTCCATCAAAACCCAAGCGTTCCGCATTGTTTAACATATTTATCAATATCTTCATAATGATAACCGTCTGATATAATCACCAAACATCTCAACTGTATGAATATAAAAATAAGGCGATAATGATGATATTATGTTTCTCATAAACCGTTATTATGTTTATTACAAATACTGAATTCAATTTCCGGTTGTTGTCGTAAACAAAAACCGCTTCCCTTAATAAGGGTATAGATATGAAATCCAAGGTATGGTTTTTCCAAAAAATAATTTGCAACTGTTATCAAATTTGGAATTTAAACATCAAATGAAGTTTTAAGAAAAAAACTGTTTTCCCTAAGAAAAGAAAAAAATAAAACACAATAATGTTTTCTGAAAATATATTCTTTATAACGTTTAAGTTCTCTAATGTTTCTTGTGTCAGGTCTTTCTTTCTTACTTAATTTCAAACGAATTTACAAAACTAATGTACCGCCTTATACAAAAAAAGAATATAAATTTACAAAAAACAATTGGATCTAAACAATTTAAAAGAAGGGGAAGAGACTACAAACTGCGGAAATCCTACCGAAAAGATGAAAAGTGTTGAAAGAAAACTAGATTGGGAGCTATTGTGGGCGTAGGTTTTAGAGATTTTGAAAAAGGGGTTGAAAAGAATGTAAAGGATTCACCAGGACCGGAAAAGCAAGAGGGATATCAGGAAAAGCAAAAGAAGCCCACTGACACTGCACCCTAGTGGTCACTGTCTCCCGTGTAACTGGAGACGGATAAAACAAATCTGCACAATATTCACCACACTTCAGTTTAATACAAAATACAATACTATCAATCAATAAATGCACATTCACCATACTCAAAGAAAATCTCGCACCACACCCAGAAAAAAAAAATGATCAAATGATTAAAGATGTTTATTTGGGCAGAGCGGTAATCAATCAACCACCTACTCTACGAGCGGGAAGGTGGTGAAAGTTGATCCCACAATCTGATGGGGCAGGGGTAAGAATATATCATTCTGAAACATTAGGGAAAGCGAAAGAATAGTTATTTATCAGAAGGGAATGCACTTTTGACTCCCAAGCCAATGTCCCCCTGCTAAACGCAGGAAGGGGGGTGGGGCTATAAGTCCTGGGAAAGGGGACAAAATACTAATCTCTAGGGGAAAAGGGACAGCGTTCCTCATACGCCCTGCCCCCTTGCGACTGTTCGAGCATAAGAGGAGGTTGAGCTATCGGTCCTGAGGTGGGGATGGGTCAAAATGAAATCCTACCAAAAAAACATTTCCGGAGTTGAGCAACCAAAAGGAATGGTCAAACCACCCTAACAATCTAGAAATGAAAACACACCAAAATGCAAATTTATACACATTAAATAATTAAACTTCTTCTTTTTTTTCTTTCCTCAAACCCTTGAGGGCTCAAATAGAATCCTTTTTTTTTTCTTCCTCAAAACCCTTGAGGGTACTAATCTTTTTTTTTTTAAACACCTAGGGCCACAAATTAGAAATTCTTTCTTTTTTTTTTTTTTTTTTCCGGCCAAAAAACAAACTGGCAGCTACGCCGGTGGTTTGTAACTGGTGTCGGGGTCACACTGTTCACACTCTCACTCTTGCATACCCGCATTCAATGACAGCATTTACGCCATACGCACACGCAATCTTTCCAATCTCCCTTAAGGAGCACTACCGAATGTTTTTCTTCTCCCCAGAAGGTTGCGTGTGTTCGAATTCACGTCGGGGGTCACACTGTCACCCACTGTCACTCTTGCTACCGCATTCATGACAGCATTTACTGCCTTACGCACAGCTATCTTCCAATCACCCAAAAGGAGCACTACCGATTGTTTATCTTCCTCCCCCTCTCATTCAGGGAAAACACTTTATAAGTCACAACCACAAATTGTATACTGAGTTTACACTGTATATCTCTCCACACTGAGAGCAAGAAAGCTGCTCTCATGTATCTCTCCTCACACCGAGAGACAAATCATCTTCACCCATGTATCTCTCTTTACACTGAGAGGAAAAATAGTCTTCACACATGTATCTCTCTTTACACTGAGAGATAAAACAGTCTAGTTTCGCTTCTATAAAGCCATGGCCTTCACATTCCTTTAACCCCAAAATTACGGACCAGGATAATACATAACTCCCGTAATCACTGGGACCTGCCTGCCTCAAGTAAAAGCTTCCCTGCTTTCTCCTTTCCCTGTCTCTCTGAGACAATATACTGCCCCTCGAACTCTCCCGTCCTGGAGATACGAGTCTCGACTTCTCTTCCGCGACTTCTTCTGTCTCTTGCGAAATGACGAGCTTCAACTCCTCTCCCTGGAGTTGGTACTGGCTGGGGCTGAATTTACCGGTGTATTCCCCACACCATGGCCATCTTCAACAACTCACGGGGTGAAAGAGGAAGGGTGAAGGGCGAAGGGTAAAGGGTGAAGGGCTGGTAATAACTGGTCAGCAACGAGGACCACCGTCCCGACAGGTTCGAGTCTCTAGGCCATCTGCTGGGTTAAAACTGACTCTTTCCCCCCTTCTCCTAGTGAGTGCATACTCAGTGTTCAAAACACATGACCAGCACCTTACCTTACCAGCCCTTGTTAAACTCTCACTCAGTGGTCACTTTCACCCAATGACCACATTCGTTTCTTGAATGAGTCATACTCACAATTATTTTGGGGACGCCCGCTACACTAGTCAAGCCACATGAATATTCTTCCTTTAGTTGTGGCACGGGGAAATGATTCATATCACTAACTACATGTGATGGAGCGTCACATGCCTTGATGTGGGGCTACGTCACATGACAGACATCCTCAATTAGCAGACCTCTGGGTGACGTACGGCACTACTCCAAAGAGGATTGTGACCGTTAAAGTCACCCAACAGCAAAAAAGGTCGAGGGGAGTTCTTCTATCAGACTGACAAGGTCCTGACGACAAACCGGGACAGAAGGTGAGAGATAAAGAGAACAGATTGTCACAGTCTTGTGGAGAGTGACTCTCGCAGCTACAGCCTGAAGGGAGGTAGACAGAGTGACAGGACTATACAACAAAGTTTTGTGTAGGAGAAGGGCAACACGCCCGACAGTCCCAACGTGGATGGTTGTGCAGGTTTCGAAAGAATATTAAAGCCAGAAAGATTTAAAGGTCTTCTGGCTTTGAATTTGTGAGTTTCTTGAAGAGCCACGACAGAAGGTTTTAGAGACTGACACAGAAGCTGCAGCTCTCGAAGTTGGTTTTAGACCACGGATATTCCAATGGAATATTGTATTATCCCATGGTGCAGAGGGCGAAAAGGAGTGTGATCAGGTCATCTCCTCCTCAACATCTGCTGCTAAGCTGTTAAATTTGTTGCTTAATTTCCACTGGACTATCTGCAGCCCTGCTGGCAGACTTGCCAACAGGTGAAGTAGGTCTGGGTTTGGGGGACGGTGGAGGTTTTTTCCTCAACTCCACCATCTCCACACTAGGTTGAACCCCCTTGCCCGCACGGGCACTGGACAGAGGAGTTCGAGGGAGGGGTTGCTGGTTTTTTAATCTGCCCAGCTGCAGATGTTGTAGACTGCTGGGCAGTCTGAGGGGTGGCGGATTTTTTGCCTCCACCAGGGGCAGTCACTTTGGTTTGGAAGGTGGTGGACCTGCTTCCACCAGAGCTGACAGTTTTTCCTTGCAATGTCTTCGAAAACGTAAAGTTATCAGTCTGACAGCAGACTGACCGAGTTGGAACTGTTGGAACTTTCTTTACGGCCGAAGCATACGAAGAAGCTGTCGGCGACTGACTGCCACAACCTGCTTGCGGGCTTCAAAAAAGGAGATCTTCTTTTCTGTCTTAACCTTTTGTATTGCAGATTCCTGAATCCACAGAGGACAATTCCGTGAAGAGGAGGGATGGTCGCCACCGCAGTTTGCACAATGTGCCGGATCTTTACACGGCCCATCATGGGTTGCCTTGCAGCTAATACCACACACCTCCTGCCCAGAACAACGGTCTCTGACATGGCCAAACTTCTGGCATCGGAAGCACCTCAACGGGGACGGAACGTACAAACTGAACCGGACAATCAGGTAGCCGACTTTGATGCCCGGAGGCAGCACAGGGTTGCAGAATGTCAGAAAGAGGGTGTTGGTGGCCACTCTTTCTGCACCCTTCTTGACAGTCACCCTGCGCACCTCCGTCACACCCTGGGATCCCAGCTCCGTTTTGATTTCATGCTCTGAGACTCCTGATAAATCCCGGCAGCGAATCACGCCTTTAGATGAATTTAACTGTTTGTGGGGAGTTACCCTGATCTCCCTGTCCACTAGTTTAGTTGCTTTCAGCAGCTGTTCAGATTGTTTGTGTGACTTGCATTGAATAAGAAATGAACCATTCCTCAACCTCTTGATGGACCGAGGGTCACCTGCTAAAGCTTGTAAAGCCCTTCTGTATGGCGAAAGGGCTCAGAGCTGAAAGGGGTCTTTCCTGCTCCGTCCTTCCATCACGAGACAGGAAGCCCAGAATCCTGTCCTCTGTCGTACCTCCATATCGGAATCGCTATCGGAATCAAAATTCCCTGAAATAGGGGATGCAGCCTTCCTCTTTTTTGGGGGGATTGTTTTTGAAAAAGCCATAATGTATTTTATTTTATTTCACCTCTCCCTTACCCACCCACCTTGGAGTCCAACTAAGGGGCCAGGGCCAAGAAACCAATGTCTTGACCCCTTCCAGGCTTCGGGAGAGATATACGACAAACAGAAACTACCAACCCTATCCCCCTGATCATGCTCAACTCCCGGGGACAGAGAGCTGAGCACTGCAGGGGTTAACTTGGCCAGTAGGAGAACTGTCTGTCTTGACCCAGCCCCAAGAAGGGGAGCCGATTAGTACACCCGGGCCAAAGTGTACTTCCTGTCTAGGAGAGGTCCGAGCCAAAGTGATGTGTTGAGAGCGCTGGCCCTCTCAATCACCAGGATCTCATTCCCCTCCGCCCACAGGTCGCTCCGCACGGCAAACACGGCGGATCTTAAGGAGACCACAAAAGAGAAAAAGGAGTGTGGAAAAGAAGACTTGAAGGGGAGACGAAGACAGAAAAGGGCCAAATAAGGGAGGCAGAAAACAAGAAAAGGAGAAAAGGCGGGTTACTCTTAGTCAGGATTCCTCACCCTTAGCCTATCTGACATGGGAAGCCCTACCAGGGGCATCAACTCCTTACCACGTTATGCTTAGGCCAAACAGCATCTGCACTCTTCAGGCTAGAAGCAGTTTTAAAAAACCACCCTTTATCTTCGAGTATTGATGCCCCCGCCAGCAAAGCCTAAGGGATCACGGGACCACGCAAGCCCTCCGACCACGACAAGGTCGCAAACCCCCGGAGGGTTGATTTAATTGAATGAAATCAACCCCTTCACTGCCACAGTATAATAACACATTTGAATAACTGTGTGCCAAGGTTAAAATTTTGCTTTTTGGGGTAGGTTCAGTAAAATTGGTTACTGCTCACTTATTTCTTGACAAATCTTTCGGATTTTTGGCATTTTTGTTGTTATGCATTGATCTACAATGGCCTGTCAAAATGACTTGATTATGTTAATAATTAGTGTAGCAGAAATTGACATAATTATAAAAATTTTACCAAAAATAGTTTTCGAGTATACACAAACATATTGTGCCAAATAAAATGACTCAAAACACTGAAAAAGTGGTTTACTATTTATTCAACACCAGCACTAACGCATGACAGTCATATAAATCCAAGGAATGTTATTCTTGATGACAATCTGCTCATAATTGGGGGGTACTATTTTTTAGGTTTAAAAAGGGGCATAATCATGCTTTTCACGGTATGTTCACTAACATGTATATCACTTATCCATTTACTGAGTTTTTTGTTAGATGTTCCGTGAATTACTTCCTTATACCTTGTCTACAATTTCACATCTTTTCTAATTTGTTTTTTGTTGGTAACGATGATGGTTCACACTAGTAAATACGATTAAAACAGTTTTTATTTGTTTTCAATCTGATAGTTTTAGTAGAATTCAGCACATAAAAGCACACTAAACACGCAGCAATGCCTTTTGCCGTTTTGGTGTTTGCTCAACAACATTACAAACCTGGATTCATATCATAGTCAGTAAATGTCCTCTGTGTAACAATCTTTTATGTTACTGGGGGTACCCCAATTCTACTAGAAAGGGGCGTAAGATAAGATAAGATAATGTCCTTAACACAAAGGGAAGGGATTATAATATGTCTGCCAAAAGGCGATAAGCCAAGAGAATTTTTGAAAAACTGGCGATCCGATTACACTTTTAAATGTTACATATAAGATCGGGTCAACGTGTATAGCAAACAGAATAAAGCTGTGCTTCCAAAGTTAATTAAATGAAGATCAGACTGGGTTTATAAAAGACAGATACATTGGAGATAATTTGAGAATAATCTACGACATGATTGCACTATTTAGAACAGAGAATTTGCCTGGACTGCTTGCATCAATTGATTTCGAAAAAAGCGTGCGATTCGGTGAGCTGGAAGTTCATAGAAAAAAAATCTTAAAGCATTTGGTTTTGGTGAAGATATCTGTAACTGGATTTCTATTTTCTATTGCAATATAAAATCTTATTTAACAGTTAATGGAAAAGTTTCGCAAAGCTTTGATGTTAAAAAAGGATGTCGTCAAGGCGACCCAGTCTCCCCCTATCTATTTGTTTTGTGTGCTGAAATTCTAGCATGCAAGATAAAGAGAAGACCAAGAAATAAAAAGGTATAGATATTTCGAACACCGAGTTTAAAATAAATCAGTTTGCTGATGACACGACGTTTATTCTGCATGGAGACAAGAAGTCGTATGAAAAAGTCTTTGAAATATTAAACGAGTTTGAACAAATTTCGGGATTGAAACTTAATTTTGAAAAAAACAATAATGTTTGGTTAGGAAAAAAGAAAAATTCACCTGTAAAATACTTACCACATAGCATATGGAATGGAACCCCAGAAAATTCAAAATCCTAGGACTTTGGTTCTCAAACGATTTAATAAATCTAACGGAAATTAATGTAGCGGACAAACTTTTGGAAGTAAAAATTCTATTTAAAATTTGGGCAAAAAAGAATGTGTACCCCACTAGGCAGAGTTGCAATACTGAAGTCGCTTATTCTTTCAAAGTTAGTTTATTTATGGATTTTATTACCTAACCCACCAGATGTTGAGATTAAATCACTACAAAAGATGTGCTTTGATTTCATATGGGACAACAAACCAACAAAAGTCAAAAAAACATATTTTCCCCATACGACATTGAAAACGGAGGACTAGGAATCCCAGACATAAAAACTTTTATAAAGTCATTAAAACTAGCATGGATAAGAAAGCTGTATATTGGATCTCAAAAATGGGAAAATAATAATTCAGACGCTATGTCCAGAAGTAAACAATCTCAGTAGTTATGGAGCAAAACGTTACACTAATTAGCCGATGTAATTTTTTTCTGGAGAGATGTGTTTTTAGCATTCGCAGATCTAAATACTAATATCGATCTAACTGAAGCAAAGAAATTGTCTCTGAACCCCTTTTTTACACGAGAAATTTAAAAATCGACCGAACATATTTTTTCTGGGAAATTGGGCACTTAACAATGTTTCCTTGTAAAAGATATTCTAAACGAAAGTGGTGATTTTTAAAGCTGGGAGGATTTCTGCAGAAAATATAAAAAAATGTGAACTATCTACGGTATGTCAGTGTTACAAGCAATAAAAGAATACATGAGAATAAGAGATATCAAAATAGACAGCAACGTTGGTAATCAACATCCAAAAACACTTCAAATAGTAATCAGTGTAAAAAAAGGTTAAGATTATTACTATAATCATCTTCTAAAAATGAGACAATTTTTGATATAAAACCGTTTAAGAAACTGGGAGAAAAAAACTGATACTTTTGTTGACTGGAACGTGGTTTTAAAGTTGGGTAATAAATAAAAGAATAAAACTGAAATGGTTTCAGTTAAGAATTTGTCATGGAATCCTTGTTACAAATGTTGTTTTGAAACAAATGGGGATAACTAAAAATGATAGATGTACTTTTTGCAATAGCGAACGAGACTCTATCCACTCTACTTATGGGGTATGTACTTACTCTAAAACTTTTTGGCAAAATCTGGAAAGGTTACTTAAACAGAAAACCGCACACCATGTGCGAATGTCATTTAACGTTGAATTAATATTGTTTGGCACTGATGAAATCACTCAAACGGACGAAATATCCATATTATTATACTATGGGCAAAACATTTCATCTACAAATGTAGATTTAATCAAGTAAGCCTAGACTAAATTTTTTTGTAGAAGATTTGAAAAGAAACTATCGTATTGAAAAAAATATATATATAGCTCCGAGGTTTGAAAGAAATGGGCACCTTATTCAGGTCTGCTTGAGGAGTGAATGCCAAATTTTTTAAAAATATGCCTTTAAAAAAGTGGAAATCGTCTCTCAAAGCCAAGTTGTTGTCCTTTTTTTTTTTTTAAACATGTATATTGACTTATTTATGTGAATTTATACTCGGCAATTAAATATAAGCGGTACACATAAGAAACAACAACTTCAACTAAATGCTCCTGGTATTCTTTTTTGTTTGTTTTTTGTTGTTGTTTGTTCCATGTTTCCTCGATACTAGGTAACAACCGGCAAGAAATAGTCAGACATCCATAAGCATTGCAAAAAGATTAGGGAAAGGTTTTGCATATGAAGGGGGAGTGGGATTAAAGAGAGAATGAGACTTAGAGTGAAGTGCGAGGGAGGAGGGGGGGGGGGGGGGGGGGAGGGGAGGGAGGAAGAAGGAAAGAGAAGGGGAAAAAAAAACACCTTGTGAAAATGAAAACTCCTGACATTAATTGAAATGATGGTTTCAAAGCAATGTATGGTGACTGTTGTTCTTCTGTTCGTATTTATTGACATTATCAGCTATGTTAAATTCCATACTCGTGGAAAATACTGGAATATGCTTGCGTTTAATTGTGCCTAAGTTTGTTATTCATACATGTTTTGTCTATTTTTTTTCAATTTTTCACAATAGCTAGAAATATATATGTATTATCAGTTTAATGTATGTGTGAAAACCTCTGCGCACTGTCCTCTTTATGCGCATATGTAGTTCTCCTGTTACCTGAATAAAGCGTGTTTATCATAAAAATAAAAAAAAAAAAGATAAGATAATGTTGCTTATAGCCCAGCCGACCACAAAAGGGCCACATCAGGGCTGTCACCACGTTAAAGAAAGGGGCGTAATTTTACTATTTGGGGTAGGTTCAGTACCACAATTACTGCTTATTATTTGTTGATATATGACTTAGAGTTTTATGGCCCCTCTTTACCTATACCCCCAAGCTATGATGCTATTATAACAATAATCTAATTTTGTTGGCCATTAGGGGGATGGACAGGGATTAATAAATGGTGGTTTTACAAAAAGAACAGTTTTCAAATATACAAAAACAAATTGCAACCCTATAAAATCAGTGAAAACACTGAAAAAGTGGGTGTGGACTAATTTTTCAACATCAGCACTAACACATGACAGTCATATAAATCCCAAGGAATGTTGTTCTTGATGTTAATTGCTCATAATTGGGGGTACTATTTTTTAGGTAAAAAGGGGCATAATCATGCTTTTCACAGTATGTTCACTAACGTGTACATTTACTTATCCATTTATTGAGTTATTTGTTTGATTTTTGTGTGAATTACTTACTTATACCCTTGTCTACAATTTCAATCATTCTAATGTGATTTTGTTGGTAATTATGATGATTTCACACTAGTAACATATGATAAAACAGTTTTGTTTTGTTTTCAATTTGATAGTTTTAGAAGAATTCAGCACATAAAAGCACACTAAAACAAGCAGCAATTTCCTTTTGGTGTTTGCTCAACAACATTACAAACACCTGGGATTCTTACTGTTGTCAATTAATGTCCCTCTGTGTAACAATCTGTATGTTTCTGGGGGTACCCCAATTCTACTAGAAAGCAACATAATTTTTACTATTTGGGGTAGGTTCAAATCTCAATCACTGCTTATTTATTTGTTGACATTTGACTTAGATTTTATGGCTTCTCTAGATTTTATGGCTTCTCTTTCCTTTACCCCAAGCTATGATGCTATATAATTATAATTAGTTTTGTTGGCCATTAGGGGATGGACAAGGATGTAACAAATGGTGGTTTTGCAACAAAACAGTTTCTGAGCACATACAATGTTACAACACATAAAACCTGTACAACACTGACAAAAACTTCTGTTAGTGTTTACTCAGCATCACTGTAAGTATACAGTGTGGTCCAAATTGTTATAAATTTAAAAAGTATAATACTTATTGGTAAATGTTCAAAATGACAAAACCCTGGAAAAAAGTCTGAAGAAAAAAATAAACAATTGTCTGTTGAAAGAAAAAAGGAAAACACACACACACACTGTGTCGATTTGTTATCACACAAAACACTGAAGGAACTGTGTTAGAGTGTCAGAACATGTACTTACATTACTTCCACACTGTTCTATATAGGAATCCATCACTTTCCGTACAAAGTCTTGGACATAATCCTCAGGTTGTCTGCATTCATGCTTCATAATTTTAGTGGATGGTGCTTTTTTTTTTTAATGACTGTCCAAATGACTGATGGCACTCGGTCTGGTCACAGCATTGAAAAAATCATGAACACAAGCACAGGTGAGAAAAACCAAAACAAACAAACACGGTAGAATGGAAAAATAACTTCCCAGAACTTTTCATGTAGATGATCCAGAATGGGTTGAATCTTGTAGAGCCGGTCTTACCCTGGATCACCTTCGACTGGCATGGCTGCATTGTCGGTGAAATGCAGAAACTGAAGAAGAATCTGAAATACAAATAAAAGTTTCAAGATAAGTAAACAGACCCACAATTAGGCCCCACACACAACACAGTAAGCGGGACCCACAACTGGGCACACACACACACACACACACACCACACACATGTGCACATATTCACAAACACACACTAACAGTGTCACACACAACATGAATGTAAAACACCACAATGGTAAAAAAAAAAAAATTTAACTGCTGTGGATGAGTGCTTCTGTGTTTTACAAAAGAACAAACTTATACGGAAAACTTGCATACAGAAATAAATAATGCTTAGGCACACATGTGCACACACACATGCATACAAATACACACACACACACACACACACACAGTCCCACCTATCCATACAGTCATTATTTTCCATAATTATGTGATTCAGTAGGAAATAGGGCAAAGAAGAGAAATACAGAAAATAATAGTCGAGGAATGAAGAATCAAGTAGTAAAAAAAAACAAAAAACAAACAACAAAAGAAAAATAGAGCTACTTGCCTGAAACCAGTTTCTGGTCATGAAGGAACTGAAGACTGGAACTTTGTACAGCCAAAATGGGCACAGTTGACTTTCAGACCAGGATTCCAGTAAAAACAACAGCAAGGTTGAAGGGCTGTGCACCTCTTTCTCGCCATTCTTTGATCAGCTGTTGCTGACCACGCCCATGCACACCCCGGCCACTTCCATGGGACCTTCACCATCGTCCTGAGCTCGTACCACGTCCAACGACCCCATCCCTCAAGAAAGGAGGGGGTTGCAGTGCTCGTTGATGGCACGGGTTCGGCTATTTCCGCTTCGTCACCATGCTAATGGCGCTTTCTTTACTGCTGTCTTGTGTAAAGAACAATGAAGCCACGTCATCACCAGTCAATATCTCCGAATAAAAGTGGATGGTGCTGATTCCCATCCATCGCTAGTATCAGGATCCGATCCTCAAAGGTCTTCATCACTTTCTTTATAATTTTGAACGTCATCTAAAACATCAAGCGCAGTGTAACGCTTGAAAATGGGACACGTCGACGAAGTGCTAGGTTGAGCTGCCATCTTGAATATGCTTATCAGCTGTTTACCTCTCAACTCGCAATTTGCATATTGTATGATCGTTTGGCCGGTCGTGTGAAGGGAAAGAGGCTGTACCTCGACATCAGTAGAAGAAGTGGAAACATTTTAGAGGTTCGTCTCTAAGTAGATTTTTCTGCTTTCCGTGATGAAATTACTACAAGGCGTACTCGTATACGGGCGTAGTGATTTTTGGCTTTCACTAAGAGCGGCAGTCGTACCAGGCAGAGAACGGGTTAAATATGAAATGAGGCAGGGAACAGTAAACAATAAACAAGTAGGGTAACTCTTGCTCCCACAAGAAAACATAACTCCAAAAGAATGCTGCTTAAAACACCGGATCGCCTAGCAGACATGACAGCACAGAGCACACACAACAAACAAGAAGACATCCCCCCAAAAAAACATGCTCAAGCTTGCCCATATACCCCATACCGAACACATCTACACAGCTAGGATATAGGTTTCTGGATTCTGGATTCGACATTAGAAAAGTATTAATTTAGACTCAGAATCAAAGACTTACTTTGAGAATATTTTGACAGGGTCGCCCTGTCTTCTTCAGCTCACTGTTGCTGTTGTGGCAGCAAGGCCTGGTGGGGCGACTGTTGTGTGGGGTGAATAGTTGTCAAGATCTGATTGTAGATGGGGGAAAGTTCAAAACCTTCATCTCTGTCAGACTGGGGCGTCTAGTCTTGATTTCGATGGCTTCTTTAACTTTTCTTTTTGTGAGGAAGGGCTCTGTAGATAAGATCTTGGTTTCTTGGGGGCTGAAACTGTGGCCAGTGGCGTATAGGTGTTCGTGTATGGCAGAAGTACATCGGTTTTGGTGTTCCTGTAGACGGTGGTGAGTGGTCTTTGCCAGCAACTGACCCATGTCAAAGACAAAACGGACCCCCTTAAGCGGTGTGGTGTAGTGTACCAAGTAGGGTGTCAAGACTGTGCCAATACCTACATTGGTGAGACAGCAAGACCACTCACCACCCGTCTACAGGAACACCAAAACCGATCTACTTCTGCCATACACAAACACCTACAAGCCACTGGCCACAGTTTCAGCCCCCAAGAAACCAAGATCTTATCTACAAAGCCCTTCCTCACAAAAAGAAAAGTTAAAGAAGCCATCGAAATCAAGACTAGACGCCCCAGCCTGAACAGAGATCAAGGTTTTGAACTTCCCCCATCTACAATCAGATCCTGACAACTATTCACCCCACACAACAGTCGCCCCACCAGGCCTCGCTGCCACAACAGCAACAGTGAGCTGAAGAAGACAGGGCGACCCTGTCGAAATATTCTCAAAGTAAGTCTTTGATTCTGAGTCTAAATACTTTTCTGACATCTACACAGCGACAGATGTGTTCGGTAAGGGGTATATGGGCAAGCTTGGAGCATCTTTTTGGGTGGATGTTTCCTTGTTTGTTCTAGGTGCTCTGTGCTGTCATATCTGCAGCATTCCTTTGGAGTTATGTTTTCTTGTGGGAGCAAGAGTTACCCTACTTGTTTATTGCTTATTATTTACTGTTCCCTGCCTCATTTTATATTTAATTTCGTTTCAATTAAATCAAGGTTATTTGTATCTGTTTCTGTCCGTCTTGGTATTTGTCTGACTTTATTCAAGTTTAAAAGGCTGTGCCAGTCTTGAATAAAAGTTACTTTATTTTTATTCATTTCTCCCGTTCTTGTTGCTGTGTAGATGTGTTCGGTATGGAGTATATGGGCAAGCTTGAAGCATCCTTTTTTGGGGGGATGTTTCCTTGTTTGTTGTGTGTGCTCTGTGCTGTCATGTCTGCTAGGCCATTCGGTATCGTAATTTAGCATTCCTTTGGAGTTACGTTTTCTTGTGGGAGCAAGAGTTACCCTATTTGTTTATTGTTTATTATTTTACTGTTCCCTGCCTCATTTCATATCTAATTTTGTTTTATATAACACCTATCATAATCAGTATAATCATTATTATATGCATTATTTTGTTTGTGCTTTACTGTGTCAATATTGTTATTGTCTTAAATCTGTAAAGACTTTTACTGCTGATCATGCAACAAATTTCTCTTTTATGAGATAATAAAGTATACTGAATTGAATTGAATTGATCTACTCTGACACTGAGTGAAGTCAGGGATTTGGAAGTGACTTGTTCAATATTTTCATGTGGCATTTTCATATGCATCGGTGTTTGCAAAGGAAACACCAATTTTATTTATCATTTTCTAGATTTTGTTCACAAATCATTCCTTTTCTGTATTTCTCAAACGTGAGACTTTGGCACTCAACTTGCAAATGGCACTCAAAAGTTCAGTCAAAAAATGGTTAGCACACATCAGCCACCCCCCACCCCACCCCCACTCCTCTCAGTCCCTCCTCCCTGCATGTATCCACCTAAAAAACACACACACACACACATACAAAAACTCCTTTCTTTTTCTTCCTATTTCTCCCTAAACCTTTTTTTGAGAACATAGGTAAGATTTTTGTTAACTTGAAAGATAAATTAAGGCTGACAGATCTTGGAAAAATCCAAGACTTTTCCAGGATTCTTTTTTGGCCTGTGCAGGTTTTTCGAAGCACATTTTCATCCCTGGAAATGGCCCTTCCACAGTTCCAGGACTTCTCCAGGTTTTAAGCAATAGAGGATATGTGGTAACCCTAAATATATGTCTACACTCTTTGTGCATTGAGCACAATCACAAAAGTTTTCATGGAAGACAAAGACAAACAGCAGAACACAGACACTAGTACAGCCAACAGACTCACGTTAGCATCAGCCATCAGTTCCAGCATCAGGGATCATGGTCCAAAAAGGTGGACTGGATTCTGTTCATCACTGGACTCAGATCCAGCACAGGCAGGTCCTGCATATGCAAAAGAAAAAAAAGAAAAAAATAATAAAGAATACTTAATTCTTTAAATGCCTCCAAATCCAGTTTTCTTTGAATCACCTCCAGCTCCAGTCACCTTGCCATGTCTTTTCATTTTTACATGCAGCTCAAATATCCAAAGCTTTCTTATCATTCCACCACATCATTGCCTTAACACTGATCCAACGAATCTACCCTGTTTAATTCTTGTAACTCCTTCATCTAATCTTTTGACAATAGTTGAAGTATCCTGCCCAAGTAAAAATTGTTCCATTTCTCCGCCTCAAACTTTTATTCCTAGAAGTAAGTTTGAAAAAAACATAAGTCCATAGTTTATTTTAATATGTGCTTCCTCAAGGAGTGAATTTTTTTTTCAACAGAATGTGGGAAGAGAAAGTGTCATCATTGCACAGACACATAAGACTGCAAAAAAGAATGACAAGAAAAAAACAAACAAGTAACACTTAATATTTTCTGGAACTCTGACACAAGCTCAAAAAGTTATACATCTTTGTGAATCAACAGCACCATCACCACCAAACAAGCTTGTCTTTTCTTTCTACGTTCGACTTTACTGGTTGTGTCAGATCTTCAATCCTGTCGCAACAATGAATCCCATAGTCTTCTCGAGGTCTTGACAGCTTCCCGAAAGGTGCATCTGTCCAGGACACGATCTTGACTCTAGTTCATATGAGTGCGCTTACCTAATGGCATAGGTGGAGTACACCAGGAAAGTTAAATACATGTTTTCATAAATATGTGATTCACAATTTTTTTCAATGAATGGAAATTTGCACCGCTCCATTACCTGTCAGCGTAAATGTGAAATAAAACAGCTATCACAGAAAAATCATTGTGTTTTCTTACACTCTTTTTATAATTCATTTCTTCTTAAAAGATTTAAATCACACATGATTTTATGCCCTTCTTTTACTCATCTTTGAATCTTATTTCTTCCACTCTTCTAATCAGAATTTGTCACAAGCTCAATAATACTTAATGAAATCATAAACAGCTATAGTCAATAGAGTCCAAAATTCATCAACGTTTGCAAAAAAGCATTCCCCATCAATATACGCAACATCATGCCTCCTTTATCAACTTTTCCAACATAAATCAAGACAGTGTTTGGTTCCATAAATGAATCAACCTGGGTTTGATGCAGCGAAACTCAATTTTGCAAATGCAAGTTTGGTAGGGTTAGATTTAAAGTTGTTAGCAGAAGTAACTGTGTGCCTGTACAAAGATTATAACTAACAACTTGGGAAACACGTACATTACATAATTCCTAAATGCATCTCCTGCTTTTGTGAGTTTTAATTGCGTATTGTCCAATTTCAAGGTAACCTTCTGAAACAATAATCATAGTTCAGCCAATATGATAAAGCCTTTTTCAGGGCTGTAAAATTTGCACACATAGAAAAATGGTCAAATTACAAATAAGCAAAAGAAAAAAAGGCAGTGTGAAAGACTCACAGAAAAGACGAAGTTACTAACAAAGAACATCCAGAAGGCAGGGGAGCTAACAGTATGGAAAGAGCCACACCAACCCCCAACCCTTGGGGGAACATACAAGGACTATTGTAAAACAGATCATTTGTAATATCATGAGCACTACCAACAAGAAAAATAACAGACAAAATTTGACAGAAAAGTATCATTCCATACACCTGACATGGTGAAGTGGTTTGTGTTGCATGTTTGAGTCCATCGGTTAGACTCAACAGAGGTATTTATTTGTGTGATTTTCCTACTTTAGCCAGCTCCTAACCATGCTGAGTGTGCTACAGACTCAAATGGGAAGACTGGAACCACAGCCACTCACTGGATGACTGAATGTTGCTCATGTTTCCTGACCCATACTGCAGGTGTCTGGATCTCTCAAGTCCAGCTGATGCTGGGACAGTGATCATTCTTACAAATAAACGTGCGTCTCTGATGCATAAAAATCCTGTTTGGTGCACTGGAATTCAATCCAGTGCGTCACTAAAATGTACCAAAATTTACCGCAATGCAATGATTTTCTCCTGTAAGCATTGCAACTCCGAGCAGCGCATCACGTAAAAGCACTTTCGTCTGATCCGCCTCGATCGAAGTCGATAAAAAACATAACTTTTCTCGACGTTTTAGAATGTTCTGAATTGATGAACAACTTCCACTTTGAAACTCTTCTCTATTGAAAACCAACCTGAGTCATCAAATCAGACAACCCAAGTCTTTGATTGGACCACAAGATCACGTGATTCAACCATGTGCGAACAGCATGGACAACCGTATGTAATTCAGCTTTTCAGAGACAAAATCTACGGCTCAACCGTGGCTTGCGGGTGATCATCCAGTGAATGGAACAAATGTCAAGCGATCTATGGAACACGACCGGTTCGGACAATGAAAATGACTCCATTATGGACGTAGAAATGTGTAGTGCACAGTGCAAGAGTGGCCAACCTACATAAGTTTTATGAAATGTTCCATGAATATTCATCACTCGCCTCTTGTTTGTTACCGGGCTCCCAATGATCACTGAAAAGCAACTGGCATATGGTCAATGTTTCAGTACTGACGAATTGGTTCACGTTGTGTAAATTTTGTGATGATAATGGCAGAGGACTTCCCACATATCAAGTTTCACTGTTAAAATCCTGATAAAAAAAGTGTAGGTGTTCATACTTATTCACTTTAGATTACGACTTTATTAACAATGCATCACAAATCTAAATAAATAATAAAACAGATTTTTGACCTCAGATCTTCCATAACAAATAATAAATGTCTTTGAGGATTCTCAGAAGATTTTGAAAATGAAAAACAGAACAAATATCAACAACGTTTCGGTCATAGACCATCTTCAGGACTTGTGACAAAAAAAGAAAAACAAATAAATACATATAGGAAATGACGTATGAAAAAATATACGTAAACGGACGATGACATGCTTAAAGGTGCGTGCGTGTGTGTGTGCGTGTGCATGTGCGTGTGAGTGTGTGCGCACGCCTGTGTGTGTGTGTGTGTGTGTGTGTGTGTGTGTGTGTGTGTGTGTGTGTGTGTGTGTGTGTGCGTGTGAGTGTGCGTATGCGCCTGCTTGCGTGCGCGCGCTTGAGTGCATGTGTGTGTGTGTGTGCGCGCGCGTACACGTGTGTGTGTGTGTGTGTCTGTGTGTGTGTAATGGGGAAAAGGAAAATTCAGTGTCCAATCCATTTCACCTCGAGGAAAAAGAGAGGCAGACATAGGGAAAAGGCAAACAGAACCAGAGACAGAGAAAAAGAGAGAGTGATAGAGGAGTCTTATGTTTGGAAGGGGGTGCTTGAGAGTGTGTAAAAGAAAGTGAGAGAGTGGTAGAGGAGTCTTATGTTTGGAAGGGGGTGCTTGAGAGTGTGTAAAAGAAAGTGAGAGAGTGGTAGAGGAGTCTTATTCTTGGATGGGGGCACTTGAGGGCGTGTATGAGGGAAGAAAAAAAAGAAAACGGGAGTGGGGGTGAGGGGTTGGGTGGAAACTCCTATAAAAAAAAATTTTTTTTAAATACATATACAGATGCATATGGATTGTTCACATGTGTATGTGTCTACGAGTATGCATACCTGGATGGTGGAGATGGTATTTGGGGTACATATATATATATATATAATATATATCATGCTCTACATGTGATGTTATGAATATGCTATGAAAGTACATGGGGTGTGAATGTAAATATGGTGGGATGGGGAAATTGGGGGAGGGGTGTAGAGAGAAACGGATGGAGGAGAGGTCGGGGGAAAGGAAAGTGAGGGCAAAGAGCTGGAATGATTCAAACTAAAAAATGTCAGAGGTGGGAGTTGAGTCCATCAGGGATTGTAGTGCCAAGGCGAGAGATGATCACTCCATTAATTTTTTTTCTGGGGCTGAGGAGTGGTTTTGCCAAACAGCAGTGATGGAAATATGGGTTTGGCTGTGGCAATCATCGTTGAAATGAATCCCAACTGGTGTTGGACGAGACGACTGGATGACTCTGAGGTGTTCCACAAAGCGTTCGTTGAGGGTACGATATGTTTCCCCAATGTACAACTTTGAGCAGAGGCTACATCTCAGTACGTACACCAGGTTGGTGGACTGGCAGGTGAAATGGGATTGGACACTGAATTTTCCTTTTGGGCCAGTGATGCTGTTGATGTTGGCAATGAAAGTGCAGGTTTTACATCCAGGTTGATTGCACAGGTAATTTCCGGCTGGGGATTGGTGTTTTTACTGAACTTGGTTCATACCAGGTGGTCGCGAAGGTTTTTGTCTCTCTTGTAAGCGATGAGGGGAAGTTTGGGGAAGATCGATTTCAGCTTTGGATCAGATTGTAAGATTTTGAAAAGGCATAAGAGGGTGCTTTTGACAGGAATATTATGGGGGTGGTGGATAAGTGTCAATGGAATACTGTCTTTGTTGTCTGCATCAGGTTTGGATGTCAAGGCTTCTGACCGGAGACAGAGTTTGCTCGAACAAGAACCTCTTGAACAATGGTATGTGGATATCCACGTCTCAAAAAAGGATGCCATGTCCAGTGCCTTTTTTTTTTTTTTACAGCACCTCAGAAATCAGCTCAGATCTTTATGTGATTCTCAGATGCATAGTTTCATGAATCAAACCACGCTTGATGCCAACCAAGATTTCTTTCAAGCGCTCAAAGCCACAAAAGACAAGAAATTTAATTCACTGCTTAGTAAAAAGACGCATCTTTCTTGTACCCCCCTACCAAATGCCAAAACAGAAAATGCCAACACCAGTGTACCTGACAGTCAATTAGTATTCACCATTCCAAAAAATTTCGATCTTCCAGATGATCAGAGAAAAGTGTTATCTCATGGCCTAAAATTCATCCCTACGCAGCCGTTTTTCATTTATGTCACAAGTCCTGAAGACGGTCTATGATCGAAACATTGTTGATATTTGTTGTGTTTTTCTTTTTCAAAATCTTCTGAGAATCCTCAAAGACAATTATCATAAATAAATAATGTTTAGCATAATCTAGAACATTTCTATCAACTTTGCTGATAACACCTCTCATCCATTTCTATCTTTTTCTTTCTCTGTGTTTTGACATATGTGAATGAGTCAGAACGCGCTCATGTGTGTGTGTGTGTGTGACTCTGTGTGTGTGTGTGTGTGTGTGTGTGTGTGTGTGTGTGTGTGTGTGTGTGTGTGTGTGTGTGTGTGTGTGTTTCGTACATTTACAGGCAGTTTTAAAGTGTGACCCCCTACATACTTTTGTGACCCCCTGAAAATTTGGAAACAACTTTTTCGTACCGAGTCTGACCTCTAATTTTTTTTAAAATAATTATCACTGTGGGGTACACTATAAATCTTTTTTTTTTTTTTTTTTTTTTGCTGTCCCAACCTCTGCACCACCTCACCCATGCCGCTCATTACGACACCCCGTCCACAGCCACAGCCCAGTCGACCCGCCGCAGCCCTGCACCGGCAATCCACAGGGTGCAATCAATGTCAAGATGTCAAGAGGCAACCCACCGGAGGAGACACTGCACTGCTGCCGAGTCACTTCAGTGGTGTTCAGTGGCGCCTGCCTGTTCTGATCTAACATACGCAGGACACTACCTACTAAGCCCCCTACTGACGACAATAATTGCTTAGTCGCGGAGCCGGCGTGAGTGTGCTCTCCCTCGGAGGGCGCCACCACGTCCGTTCAATGACAGCCCCCATGGACTCGCCAATACCGGTGACCCCGACGGAACCAAACCAAGGCCACAGACGAGGAGAGGACATCGAAACTGAGGTCACCATGACCGCAGGGCATGAAGGGCCACATAATTTTGAGACATTTTTTTTATGCTGATCCATGAGAATGAGGATGATAAAGATGAAGCTACGGATTTCCATTTCGGTCTGAGACTACATGACAGGGCTGTACTCTACGCTTCCTTTCATAATATATCCCGGCGTCAACCAGGCCCGAGAGATACAGGCACCTGCAGTGTTGGTCAGGAAATTTGAGCAACACTCTCAGAAACGCATCCATTAAGTGGATGAAACTTGACTGTGTGGTCCCAGTCTTCCCAACTGAGTCCGCAGCAAACTCAACTCTGGGTAGGAGCCAATCAGGGCATAAAAACCCACATGACTCTGATGGGATTCAAACCCACGACCTCCCAGCCGCGAGTCCACGACACTAACCACTTCGGCATGGCAGCTGGTGGGTACACTATAAATGAAAGCACACAGTGCAACAATATCAAGCAGTTTCAGACAAGAATGGAACTCCATAGCATCATCTTCATCATCCTCATTGATCACCATTAAAAAAAAGGCTCAAATTCTGAGGCCCTCCATACCCTGTCATGGAGACTGTTTTGATATCCTCTTCATGTCCACACCATTCATTAAACCATATCAAAGTTGTGGGATTCAGCAGGTTCATGATGATGATGATATTGAATGGACATGATGGCACCTTCAAAAGGGAGACATTCACTATATCCAGCTCCGCAACTAAGCCTTTATTGTGTCAGTAGTGAGCTCAGTAGGTAATGTCCTTTGCACATTAAATATGAACAGGCACCACAACACACACACTGTGATGTCAGTTCTGGTGGGTTGCAACAATTACAATTCAATAGGACTGTGCTAGGGCTGCAACATGACAGTCTTGTTGTAGCTCTGTGGAGAGGGGCCAGAATGGCTGGACAAGCCCCAGAGGGAGCATAGATGATATCTTCTTTTTTTTTTTAATCTTTACCATTCTAAAGACTCTGGAAAGCTTGCATCTAAAAATGGAAATCCAGAACATACACCTCGTACTCCATTGCTAAGGATCTAAAAACAACACCAAGATTTAAACTGTTTGTATCCTTTCTCTTTCTCTGGCCCTAACCATCTACAAAGACACAGAGAGGAATTTCTGTAGAAATATATGTGATCAAGCAAGTTGCAAGGTGGTCTTCATACTTACAGCATCCACAGGGAAAGATGCCATATTCTGTGGGTCGACATCAAGTTCCGAGGATCTGGCAGTCACCACTGTCAGCAGCACATTGGCCTTGGGCCGTTTGAACAGGGTGCCAGCCTTCAGACCAGGCCAGGATGATTTCTAAGAGACAGAACATCACTCATATACTCATACCCAGACACAGTGCATTTCAGTGCCATAATCCTGTTCAGGTCATTTAGTTTGTTCCTCATATGCTAGGGGAGGGTTTTCACATCAGAAGGGAAAAAGTGCATACAGAGCTGCCAAGGTCTTGAAAGCACAAAGTGTAGCATTTTGACATTTTAAACATAGCTTTCTGTATTTACAGTGCAGCACTCATATATGTGACGTGAGCAGTCTGACTCAACAGCACTCTCAGTCACATTTCACTTCACGAACGACATGATGGTGGACTAACAACATGGAACTCTCACTAGTTATCACGTTGTTTCAACCTGACCTACAAAAATGACAAAGGCTGATACTGAAACCAATCGACAAGGCGGCAAAATCATTGATTGTCTTTAGTTGTTTTTTCCTTTTTTAGTTTTTCATCCCCATTTGGCAATTTCTTCTTTAGAAAAAAAGTTTATAGTCTTAAGATTACCATTCTTTCAGTTCTATTCAAGCCACTGTAAATTCTGTAAAGCGTCTTTTTTACCTGGAGGTTTACTGCATAGCATTTTGTCTCTAATTATAGCAGTGTGTTAATATATGAATAAATAAATTAAAAAAAGTATAGCAGTGTAGCACTGTCAATCCAACCACAGCATGCTGCACTAAAAGTGTAGCACTTGGCAGGTGAGGTCTGTGCATAGGTACAACGTTCAGTCAGAAATTCATTCAATCTTGAACTAAAATAATTTTCAGAAGAAAAATGAACCTCTCCCCTAATATTCTGAGACCTATTGATATTTCAGTGAACCAATGGGATCCTTGTTGGGAGTAAATAACATTCCATTATTACAGTGCATGTAGAGATCTTCACATTTCTAAATCTTCAGCTGCAGCATTTAAAGCAATGCCACTAAAATATGTCACGTATATATATGGTACATAAATGTATATATGGTGATGCACTGTGATGCTAGATTGCTACTAAACTGAACTATGAATCAAATCTGGAGGGGAAAAAAAGAAACAAAAACAAAGGGCAAAATATTCAAGAAGGAAAATGTCACAATACACTCCTTTTTGTACTCCCAGTTCTTATAGAAAAGGGAGTACTTTAGAATGGGAACGAAAAAATGCTGTCTGTGTGTGTGTGTGTGTGTGTGTGTGTGTGTGTGTGTGTGTGTGTGTGTGTGTGTGTGTGTGTGTCTGTCTGTGTCCGTGGTCAAAATGTGTTCCACTCGCTCCAGACAAAACTACTGGGCCGATCTTTCTGAAAATTTGTAGGTATGTTCATTATGGGCCACGGATGATGCCCGATGTTTTAGTTTACCGCTATAGCTGCTACTAACGGCTGTAACGGCCTGTAACAGTTTTTCTTCTTTACGGAATATCTCAGAAAGTACTTGGCCGATCTTTGTAAAAATGAGCAGTTACGTTCGTTATGGGTCACAGATGATGCCCGATGTTTTAGTTTACCTCGTTATAGCTGTTACTAATGGCTGTAACGGATTTTCTTCTTTATGGAATATCTCAGAAAGTACTTGGCTGGTCTTTCTGAAAATTTGTAGGTATGTTCATTATGGGTCATGAATAATGCACGATGTTTTAGTTTACCGTTATAAACATTACTAACGGCTGTAACGGTTTTTCTTCTTTATGGAATATCTCAGAAAGTACTTGGCCGACCTTTATGAAAATTAGCAGGTATGTTCATTATGGGTCACGGATGATGTCTGATGTTTTAGTTTGCCCCGTTATAGCCGTTACTAACGGTTGTAATGGCCTGTAACGGTTTTTCTTCTTTATGGAATATCTCAGAAAGTACTTGGCCAATTTATAAGCAGTTTGGATGATCTTGTGACAAATCGGAGCCTCTGTCCGTATGTATGTGATGTAATGCTAAAATGGACCGTTAAAAACCGTTATTCTGCAGTTATTTCTTATATATAGGTGGATTTTAATGAAATTTGGTATATAGAAAGGTTATCACACACAAATGGCACTTCTATATAGTGTTCCAAAATCTGACCGTTAAAAACCGTTATTCTTAAGATATTGTCCAACTTGGATGAAATTTGATATGTACACAGGCTTTAGCCCAGTGAGGACTAAAACACCGGTTTCAAAAGTGTATATCGATTATATAACCGTTAAACCATTATTTTGCTGTTATTTTTTTATATATTGGTGGGTTTTAATGAAATTTTGTATATAGAAAGGTTATCACACACAAATGGCATTTCCATGTAGTGTTTCAAAATTTGACCGTTAAAAACCGTTATTCTTGACATAGTGCCCGATTTGGATGAAATTTGGTACGTACACAGGCTTTAGCCCAGTGAGGACTAAAATACCAGTTTCAAAAGTGTACATCGGTTAAATAACCGTTAAAACCGTTATTTTGCCTTTATTTCTTATCTCACAAAGCACTTGGCTGATTTATAAGCGGTTTGGAAAACTGGGAGTATGTTTATATGCTTCGCATCTTGTTTTAAACTGCCATGACCAAGAAAAGTTCACCAAATGCAAAGTAAATAATACAGATAACGACATAAGACAAAACCATTTCTCAAATACTATTGTAAGTAAATCATATTAATAACAACAAGGACAAAACCTTTTTTTCTAACATTATTTTAAGTATTATTACTTGCAACAGAATGATCTGTTGTTCACTCATACACATAACATCTCCCATTACTTTTAGTTCTACTGCCCACACATGACTTACAATAGAAGTACACAGGAATAACTAAGAAAGGTCACCTACAGGAGAGTCTGACAGACCCAGAGTGTCTGTGATGACATTGGGCACATCACTGGCCAACAAAGGCTTGGACTGTTGTTGCACAGAGACATAGGATGGAGCATGAGTTAGGATCAGCTTTTGCCCACTGCAGTGTGCTGCCAGGCCTGTAACACACAAAACAGCTATCTCAGTGTCTCATATTCTAGATGCCACTAACCTGTTATTCTGTTTCATTTCATATCATAGAACTGAACACATTTGTTCACATGAACACAGATTACTTACTCTCATAGTTACATGCACACAAGATGTGGAGCATTCCACAATACTTGCAACTTTAGTGCAAGCGCATTGTTTGAACAGCAACTATGCTATGTTATTTGTCACTGTGTATGTCACGATATGGAACTAGAATATTTCATTCAAAATATAAGTGCCAATTAACTAGCATGCTGACATCATGTAACTGGACAGCATAAGCAGTCCTCAACTAAACTATTTTTCAAACTATCACATGTCATTTCTGCACTCCCCGCTTTAAACTGATACTACTATAATTATGTCACGATATGGATCCAGAATATTTAGTTCAAAATGTAAGAAGAGCCAGCTAACTGGCATGCTGACATCATGTAATTTGACAGCATAAGAAATTTTCAACTAAACTATTTTTCAAACTATCTCATGCCCTTTCTATGCTCAATGTTTTAAATTGCTACTACTATTTTTCTGACTATCATCAATGAATCATATGTCCTTTCTAAGCTCCCTCCTTAAAATTTATAACACAAGCAATGCAATAACTCTATCTATCAGACTGAGTTCTGCATGCGCTATTATCTTCCAATATGCATAGGCCTGATACTAATTATAGTTACAAAACTCACAATATACATAATAGTGCTGTGATGAACCATGATGTAGCACAAGAAAAGATGGAAACTTGAGAAACAGACAAAAACAGGATTTATACAGACTTTCGGGTGGGGGGATCAAGAACTTTTCGAGGACTTATCAAAGACTTATCGACAATTCAAGGGCTCTTTCAGAAAACAACAACAACATCTGCACTTATTCCAGTTGCTTCAAACTAATCACAGAGATACAGTCACTACAGCATTAAACAGTCAATAGCAGATGACAGGGAAATGGAAACTTTCAGCAGATATAAAACCAACTTGAACTGTAATTATATATTATCAATTATCTGTACAATTTTGTGATTTTCTCATTATTAAGTATGAATTGTTCAATGATTATCTTCATTTTAATTTAAAAGCACATTCAAGCACTCTGAGGTATTTAAAGTCCAAAGATCCAGAATTTAAGGATTTTTTTTCTCCAGTCCTTGCAAAAGAGTCCTCTATATTCAAAGACTTTTAGAGATTCTGAAAGATGTGTATGAACTCCAAAACAGTGTCTTGTGTCTGACTTTGTATTATGCTTATATCATGACAAATCTTGAGACAAACAGAAACAAACAACAGACAAAATCTCAGATCATAAGCTCAGATAATACCAAGTGTGCTATTTTTAACACAAAATTCACGGCACTGCTAATGTTATAACTGTAATTAGTGGCTTCTAAATCCTTACGACCGCTTTTCAGATTTCTTTCTTCAATGGAATATGTAACTTTCATTGATTAAAAAAACCATCTTAAAGGCTTTTTGTCATTAACGTTTTTAATATTGATGTAAAGATTTAACGAAACAAATACGTCATAACTCATGTGACTGACCTGTCAAGACTTTCTGGTCAATCATAATTCATATCAAGGCATGTGTAAAAACTAGCACATGCACATAAATGCACTGGTCAGTTACATTCTAGGTGGAAAAACATTTTTTCTCACAACCCCCCACACAGAGCCTGCTCAGTGAACAACTTATTCTTGAAGTGCTCCCAATAATGCACACTATGTGCATCAGCCATGCACTAAAATGAAATAGTCAGATTTCATGATTTGAATGCCTTTAGGGCGCACACATTCTAAAAAGTCAAAAGGCGATTTTTTCTTCCTTCATTCACACCACACTAATAGTAATACATAGCAATATCATAAATGTCCATAACTGAGAGTAGTTTACCCTGATCAGAAGTTTGTTAAACACAAAAGGAGGCTTATGTATGAGACAGAGAAAATGCTGACATCATTATCAGTGTAATTTGGTTGAAAAGATCTTCTGGTGTAACTCATTAAAAATGAAACATGGTACATAAAAATTTGAAGGGGTCATCATGACTGTAATATTGAACACCTGGGGACCCTACTAAGGCTGGAGAACTTTAAACTTTCAGGACATATGTCAATGAGTTCACTCTAGGAGTCGGGAAAAAAAAAACAGAACAGAAGCCCGTAGATTTTTAAAACATAAAAATATACCATCCATCAATGAAGACTGAAAAAGAATTTCTTCAGACGTGATACAAGTGATAAGGTAATTACTAAGGTAAGTAACCAATTAACACACTCCACTCTGACGTCCGCTATAGTGGATGTCCTGCGCACAACCATTTATCTCTGACATCTGTTATAGCGGACCGTGAATTAGCATATTTTTAGAGCCAACATCATGCCGAGTGTTGAAAACTAAAGCGTACCATGTGATAGCCTTATCATCATACAGTAACCTTTCACTGCTGCCCAGGCCACATTGTGATACAGTGTTGGCTGACCACTGAACTATTTTTACACCAGCCCAGTCCTGTGTTTGAAGTGAGATCACAATGGCGTCTCAGCCTTCGACTAGTGGTGTGAGAAGCAGACAGGGAACACATATTTACAGCTTACATGAAGCTGTTCAACTTGTTCAAACTGAAGGATCAGAACTTGAAGATATTGAACATAATGATGACAGTGAATTTAGCCCATCTGAAGAGCATGAAAGTGCATTGGAAAGTGACCATGGCGACATTCAGAAAGAGAGGAGTGGGTGAAGTCAATGACATCACAGATAGTGAGGGAGGTATAGATCGAGGCAATATAAATAAACCACCGACAGACCTGAGTGGGGAAGATTTTCCCCAGTTTATGACGAGAGACTGGCATGAAGATATTTCTTTTTTTTCCATCAATGCCTCCATACACAGGCCAGCAAACACATGGACTGAAGTTGCAAGGCATGACTGACCACGAACCCTTGGTTTTTTTTACCAGATCAGGTCTACACTTTACGCCAAGTATTCAGTCATTCTTGTTTACTCTGTCCATGCCTGTGTGAGTGTGAGTGTGTGTGTGTGTGTGTGACAGACACAGACCAGCTGACAGACCGACCGAGAGAGAGAGAGAGAGAAGAGGGGGGGGGGGGAGGAGAGAGAGAGAGAGAGAGAGAGAGAGAGAGAGAGAGAGAGAGAGAGAGAAACAGACAGACAGAGAGAGAGACAGAGATAGACAGAGAGATAAGTGTGCGCTTGTTTCGTCCTTCAATGTGTCTCTAAAACTTACTAAAACTAAAGGAACTGTTAGGTCAGTACTTTTTGAGGTCTTGTTCTATGCGAATTGTTAGCATACAAAAAATCATAATTCATGTACGTCATCCGAAGAATGTAGACAAAAATATTGAAAAAGTGCAGTTTGGCCCACTCTTGATTTACAACTCTGCATTGAAATGAATCTTCCAATATCAAAGTCTGAAAAAAATACCCATGACCAAACAGACAAACTAATCGACAGCTTCTGTCACTGATCGTCAGACTCTCGGAACTCGCACACTAAGGCTCTGTATCACGAGTGACAAAAATCCTTTCACCCAACTTCGATTTGCTCATTACACGAGACGAATTATTTCCTGTAAACTCAAACCATCATTACCCCAAATCAATTACTAAATGCAATAACACCGCTTATTTAACTACAGTGATAAGATGATAAGAAAAACATCTTACAATAGAACCCAGGACTGCCAACAACGACGGTATATTCGCCATCTTCACGGACATTATCATGTGACATGGGACAGAATTTCTTGTAAGAACAGAGTCATTGCCCTTTGAGGGGTAACATTTCCGGGTGAGTGAAAATGTCAAAGCGAGTTGTGTAGCAAATACAGACTCCCAGCTCCAAAAAGCATACATGCTTATTAATTTTGTTACCCGTTCTCTACTTCTCTCTCAATACGAGAAGACAGATTGTTTTTTTTTTGCCCAACAATTTCCTTCTTGGTGCAAAAATATTCTCTCGCCTTGCCTCCGAGTCCCCACCCCCACCCCCCTTTCCTGCCCCCTATCACCCATAGCCGCCACGACGGCTTCTCTCTCTCTCTCAGAGTGTAAAAAAAGCATATACTTGCTCATCTGTTACCCTTGGAAATAAAAATTATCATCATCTCTCTTTCCGCCACGCGTGAGCGCTTACGTGCGTGTCTCAGTGTATGGTCGTTAAGTCATTTGTTTCAGAGCTTTGCACTTGAAAGTGATATTAAACACACACCCCCTTCCCTGTCCCCTGTTCCCCCTACCAGTCCCAAAAAGATAAGAAAGTGGTATGTATGTGTGTGTGTGTGTGTGCGTGTGCGTGTGTGTGTGTGTGTTAAGGAGACAGGGCGAGAGAGAGGTGCGCGCGCGTTTGTGTGCGTGTGTTGGTGTATGTGTGCGTGCGCGCGCGCGCGCGCGTGGGTGTGCGTGTGTGTGTGTGTGTGTGTGTGTGTGTGTGTGTGTGTGTACCACCATTTTGAAGCCCCCATCCCCAGAGACGTCATGTCTACTTAAAAGATTATGCCTAGACTCCACCCCACCCCCTACCTCCCATGCGGATCCCACGACCCCCCCCCCCTCTCTCTCTCTCTCTCTCTCTCTCTCTCTCTCTCCTCTCTCAACATTTACAGAGAAATTTCTTTTAGTAATATCTGTGGTAAGCTGTATGGGGCGATCATAAACAATAGATTGCAAGAACTGGCAGATGAGAATAGCCCAATATTGCAGGTGAGTATTAAGCTGGCTTTAAACAAAATGCTATTCAACTCTCGACCACATGTTGACTTTGTTATGTCAAATACAACAACAGTTTTCATACAATTGAAAACACTGTTGCTTTCATAGATTTTGAGAAAGCATTTGTCACACAAAAAGCTGTGAACATTGCTGCCGACAGTTTCCGTGTTCTTTCAAAAAACTACAATGTTCTCCCCTCTGGACGAATATTCCAAATTCCAAAATGCAAAACAAATAGAACTGAAAACAATTTTATCAAACTCCTGAATCAAAACTGAACTTTCAATAAGATCCGGTTTCAAAAAGCTTGTTTGTAGGCCTATATATACATGTGTGAGTGTGTGAGTGTGTGTGTGTGTGTGTGTGTGTGTGTGATTATTCTCTGTGTGTGAGTGGGTGGGTGGGTAGATGGGTGGGTGTGATTCATGATTTGTGATTTGTTGTTTTTATGGCCACTCTTAATTTCTCTTTGGAGATAATAAAGTGTTCTTGACTTGACTTGACTTGACTCGATCAATAATAGAAATATTCTTTGGCCAAATGCTTTAAAATGGTGTAAAGGTTAAGATGTATAAATGTACAAAATGCATGTATGATGTTGTGAGAGCTAGAGTTCGCTGTAGTGCTAAATTACATGTATAGCGTGCACAACTGCAGTTAAACAGGGAGATGCATGTGGTGTAATTTTCCTTTTTTGATGAGCTGGCAATTGAGGTAATTGTTAATGGAAGACATGGTGCTTTGATGTCAATTGATGCTTTTACATTGTTTATTCTTTTATTAGCCGATGATGTGATCTTGATGTCAGAGATAATAGTAGCTTTACAGAATTAAATACCTTACAGAGGATGGCTGTATCCATCCAAATTTAAGTTAATTTAACTAAGAGTATCATTACAGTTTTTCGCAAGGGATGCTATTTAAGTGCAAGAGAGAGGTAGTTGTATGGCGATGACTTAATGCGTTTAGTTAATGCTTATACATATTTGGGTATAATTTTCTCCATTCGTTTGAGTTCTGCTGGTACATGTAAGGTCCTAGCTAGCAGGGCTAAAAGTGTTGCTTTGTATTATGAAAAAGGTATACATGCTAAACAATTCTTTTAGTTTATTTCTCAAGTTATTTGATAGTGAAGTTCAGCCAGCTGCTCAATATGGCTCTGAAATATGGCTCTAAAATGCAAGGTGGATAAGTGGAGACGAGGGAAGAGGAGTAGGAGACGGGGAAGAGACGAGTGGGCACATAATCTTCCACATCAAGACCAGCTCGTTGTGTAACAGGACCACACTCTGGCAAATAAATTGAGTCCAGTCCTTTTGGGTTCGGCTCCCTGCCTTTTTATTCAAACTATTCAAGATTCAGTCAGTGTCACATATGAAGCCAAAAAAAGAACTGAAAAAAAAAACCTGTAGAAAAAAAAACCCTGAAACACACCAAGAAACACTACTTAATAACTAAACACTAACTTCTTATGTGTCTCAGTATTTACAAATTACAATAAAGTACCTTTTTGAACCAACATCCAAAACTTGGATTTAAACCTTAGATTGATAAAACATAACATTATGAGGGAAAAAAATAACGAAAAGAAATCTTTGCCAAAAACTTGAGAAAAAGTAACTCACTATAATCAATATTAAATCAGCCCGTCCCTGTTAACAGGAACGTTAACCAGATCAATTAATAGTACTTTTAGATGAATTATGTATTCATCAAAAAATAATCTTACAAAGTTATAATAGCTAGCTACTAGGTCACCATTATCAAAGTTATATTAAAGTTTTCAAGCTGATCCAAAAGAAAATTGAGTCACTGTAAACAATAAACTAACATGCTAAATCAAAATGTAATGATTCAGAAAAATGATCAGGCTTAATAAGTAACTGAGTAAGCTTAAGTCTTTTAACGAAAGGTCCAACAAAGAGATAATCCAAAATAGACTTACCCTATTTGTGGAATAAGGGTCATTTATACCCACAAAATGAATGCTGTCATCTCACTGGTATTACTGAACACCAATCCTTTCAAAACACAAAATGCCCTGCAAATAAAAGTTAAATTGCAACTGAGCACTGTTTACTTCACAAAACTAGGCCAGTAGCAAACAGAAAAATAACCAGTCAGAACTATGTTTCCAACGAGAAAAAAACAATTAAAATATTGGGTTACACACACTGAACAGTTCTCTCTTTCCTTTCACTCTGTCAGTGGTGCGTGTGTAAGTGTGTCTGTGTGTGTCTGTGTGTGTGTGTCTGTCTGTCTGTCTCTCTCTCTCTCTCCAGGAAAACAATTCATGTACCTGCATCCCCGGAACACAGATTTTGTACATAAATTCGTTCGGAGGGGCAAGTCTTTCAGGGTTGACGAAACGCAGCACTGAATCGCCTATTATGAGCATTAAGAGTAGTATGCGAAGGCGTGCCCTCTACTTTACCCCAACACACAAAAGCTTCTTCTCCTCCTCAGCATGTACCCCATGTTTGTCGGACTCGCTGGGAGCGTGTGAAAGAAGACCTTGAAGACCTCCGTGCATTGCAGATCGAATCCGATCACAGGATTTACCACGCTCATCGAGGACGCTAAAACGTTCACCAAGAACGAAATCAGAACTTTCTGCAGAGACCAGGTAGATAAAATGAACAGTCATATAAAAGAAATGATAGCGCAGATCTCTGGTCTTCAACAAGAAAATGGACTTCTACACAAAGAGCTGCATTCCTGTAAGACTCAGCTGGGAAATCTACAATCAGAAATAAAGAAGATAAAAAAAAGCCCACTTCAAGAGAAACCACAGGGGTTCAGACTGTTTCCACAGGATCGCCCCCATCCTGTTCAACATTCTTTGAAGAAGCACGTCAACCTGGCCCTGGCACAGAACCCCCACAGCGGAACAACCCCCAGGACGACAAAGGCAGGGACCACTTGTTGTTAAGGAGGGGAAATGATTTTCAGGATGCTGCCCCCTCCGATGACGGGGCTGACCAAAGTCAGGAAGGAAAGGCACAGAGCCAACCTCAGTATGCCGTGTCCACGGCCAACTCCTTCTCCCTGCTTGACAATTCTGAAGAAGAACCGATCCAGGAACCACCAAAACGCTCCATACACCCCCCTCCCTCTTCATCCAATCCATCTCCTGTCGATATTTTAAAAACCCAACGTGTTTCAGAGAGAGCAACAATGCTCATAATAGGCGATTCAGTACTGCGTTTCGTCAACCCTAAAAGAAACGCCCCTCCGAACGAATTTATGTACAAAATCTATGTTCCGGGGATGCAGGTACATGAACTGTTTTCCTGGCTGCTGTCCCTGAAATCTTTCCCTGACATCAGTCACGTTATTGTCCATGTCGGGGTGAACTCCTGTCCTGCTGGTCCTGTCCAGAAGGAAGTCTGGATGCGACTTGTGTCCCGATGCTGTGAGATCTTCCCCAACGCCAAACTGTCCTTCAGCTCCATCGTTCCTGCCAGAGGTCGACATCACCTGAATAACTCGATCCGCCCATCCAACCGCCATCTACAGGCTGTCTGTGACCAGCTGGAGTGTCGTTCATTGACCACGACTCCACATTCACCACTCCTTCAGGGGCCCCTTGTCTGGCCCTCTATCAGGACCTGATCCACCCCAGCGCCAAAGGAATTGGCAGACTGGCTGCCAACCTCTCAAGTCACTGTGGCGTGGAGGTCCATCAGGTGACGTGCCTCAGCCGGCCCAAGGGGGATTCATCCAGAATGCCGTTCTTCAGCAATAACGTCTTTATTGATGGTCCTCAGCGGAGGAGCTATCAACGCAGTACAGATACTGGATTTTATAATACTACTGGTGCCTACGATTCTCGTTCTCTCCATCGTAAATTCCCACCAAACACTAATCCAGTCCCCACAGACTGCCCACACCCTTCTTCCCTGTTCCATTTACCCATCTCCAAATCCAAGAGATGAACTGCGCTCTTCAAATCATAACCCTTCCCACACCTCCCCCTGATGACGTCGATATAATTAACAGAAATCCCCAAAATCATTACCCGTCCAACACCTTTCCCACTGATGATGTGAATAAAATGATCAGGAATCCACCCCACATCATTACCCTCCCCACACCATTCTCCCTAATGATATGAATAAAATTAGCCGTAATTCACCCCCATCCACGTATTTCAGACAGGAAAGGAGTTACCATAGTAATCCTTCCCCTCCTTTCCCAAACGTGCAGTATCCTTCTAACATTCCCATTCAACCCATTTACAACACTTCAGTGGGTTCCAATCATACGAATAATCATTATGCTCTCGAACTGTTCAGGATGGCATCTCAGCTACTTTCCCAACAACACTTATCTCCTCCTTAAATCAAAGAAAACATTACCATGGACGTATATACGAAGAGAGAGGAGAGAGGGGGGGGGGGGGTGAGGGAGAGAGGAGAGAGAGAGAGAGAGGAGAGAGAGAGAAAGAGAGAGAGAGAGAGAGGTGCGATGGAAGGGGTTGGGGAGGGGGTGGAAAGGGATAGTAAATATGTATGTCGGTTTATGTTTCCACATGATTTATATTCCCTCCTGTGTCTAAGAATAGAAATGCCTGTGCCAATGTGTAAGCTTAGAAATGTATTCAACCCACACGTGCTTACACGTATGGCGCGTGATGTATGTGTGTGTGTGTGTGTGTGTGTGTGTGTGTGTGTGTGTGTGTGTGTGTAAATGACATCACCGGGCTCGGCATGATTTCTTGTTTGACTTGCTACCGAGGTTTTGACAGTGGTCAGTGAATTGATTGGAGCGAAACAGACCAATAATTGTGCTTGCGTTTATTTGGAGAATACTTCATTTTGTCTCTTGCATTGATATTTTGCGCTTTGTTTATTGCTGCTTTGAAATTTGTATTGTTGTTTTGCGTTACAATATTCACTGATCTTTGTATTTTTCTCTCATTTGTTTGACTTGCTACCGAGGTTTTGACAGTGGTCTGTGAAGTGATTGGAGCGAAACAGACTGATAATTGCGCTTGTGTTTATTTGGAGAATACTTCATTTTGTCTCTTGCATTGACATTTTGCCTTTGTTACTGGCTGGGATTCTTTCAGCGCTTTGTTTATTGCTGCTTTGAAATTTGTATTATTGTTTGCGTAACGTATTCACTGATCTTTGTATTTTTTCTCACTTGTATAGTGGATCGTGTTTTCCTTGTTGGCCTGTATAATGTCAGAAAGTGGTAACCCTTGGCTAACCGAGGACGGACTTAGAGTGGGGCATCTAAATATTAATCATGTTATAAATAAGATTGCTGAAATATCATCCATATTATCAAATTTGGGCAAACATTTTCACATATTTGGTTTTTTCAGAATCCCATTTATCTCCTTTCATATCTAATAGTGACCTTTCAATTCCAGTTATAATATAATTCGTAAAGACCCCATTCAGAAAAGAGAAACTGGCATAATAGTGTATGTCCATCAGTCAATTAAAGTTGAAAGAATTGATTACCTTGAGCAGCATCACATAGAAGCTATTTGGATCGAAATACAACTGAAATATAACAAGCCCATACTCTATGTTTTCTATACAGGAATCCAGCCGAACATGTCGACTGGATCGACCGCTTTATTTCAATGTTGGAAAATGCTAATGATAGTTACAAAGATGTCATAATATTAGGTGATTTTAATATTGATTTATTCAAAACTGATAATCATTGGACCCAAACTTTTGAATCAATTGGTTTGACACAATTAATAAAAACAGCTACCCGTGTAACCAATTCTTCTGAAACATTAATAGATCATATATATGTTACCAATTCAGAAACAATAGTAGAATCAGTTGGAGCAACTGATTATGGCTGCAGTGACCATTTTCCGATTTGTTTTACGTGGACCAAAAAGGGTGTCAAAATACCCAAGTTAAATCGTAAAAACGATTACATTCAGGAACTTTTCTCAATTTGATCGTGAAAAATTTCTCTCAGATCTTTTAAATTCCCCCTTTAAATGAAGTGTATCAGCATACTGACCCCAATCAAGCTCTGCAAGTATGGTATAACATCTTCCATGACGCATACATAAGCATGCCCCTCTTCAAACTAAAAGAGTAAAACATCGGATAAAACCACCATGGCTTACAAAAGGAATACAGGACACTATATATCAAAGGGATTATCTGTTAAAAAAATGGCTCTCGCGAAGAATTCAAAAAGTACAGAAATAAGGTGACCTCCCTAATACGATCAGAGAAAAGGAAATATTTCTTGGACCTAATTAATAGAAAGAAAGACAGTAAATCTATTTGGAAAGCTATACATGGCTTAACCAAGACAAATTCTGACCCTGTATTAAACTTAACGAAAGACATATCTGCAAGTGAACTGAACGACCATTTTGCAAGTATAGCAAATCAAATCATACGAAACGATGTATCAAAAAGTAACGATCTACAAGAATTACTGAAATACTGCCACCAGAAGAACATCCATTCAGCTTTGGATATTAGTTCCATAGATGTTCGCGAAGTTTTCTCTTCTCTTAGACAATTAAAACAGACAGCAACTCGTGGAATTGATGGAACTGACGGGAAAATCCTCAAGCTATCAGCATCTGTTATAGCAGAAACTCTCACATATATTTATAATCTCTGCATTGATAAGCATTGCTTTCCTGATGCTTTTAAACAAGCTAAAGTCATACCATTGTACAAATCAGGAAATATGACTGATCCTTCTAACTATCGACCTATCTCTATTCTATCAGTTCTTTCAAAACCATCAGAACAACACATATAAAAGTGTCTTCTTTCTCATGTCAAAAAAAATTCGATCTTCTACACCCTAATCAATCCGGATTTAGAGAGAGTCATTCTTGTCAAACAGCTCTTACCAAGATAGTTGATCGATGGCTTTCAAACATAAACAACAAACACTTTTCCGGAGTACTCTTCGTGGATTTTGCTAAAGCCGTCGATGTCATTAATCATGAACTTTTGCTCAGAAAGTTAACTATTTATCGACTAACTTCCGATACTCTAAAAACTCATTTCATCCTTCCTTTCCAACAGGCAACAATTAGTATTATTAAATGATTGTTATTCTACTTTGATTCCCAATAACTTTGGTGTACCACAAGGCTCGGTGCTTGGTCCACTGCTGTTCTTATTCTATATTAATGATTTACCATTAACCTTGACTTCTCATTGTGAAATGTTTGCCGATGATACAAACTATTGACACTAATAACTCTAATGCTCAGCAAGTCAACCTTGACATTCAGAAAAATATCACCTTCTCGTTAAACAGTTCAATCACATGTCTCTGCATCTTCAAAAAAACGAAATTCATGTCGATTACAACAAGGCAAAAACGTCAAAATGTAACCGAAAACTTGCCAATCCTTTATATTGTTAACGAAAAAATCAAAGAGGTTTCAAATCACAGAGTCTTAGAAATAACAATCGACAGCAACCTATCTTGGTCGCAACATTTAGAACTTCTTTCCAAAAATCTTGGCCGTAAAACTGTATCAGCTCAGGAAAATAAAAAACGTTTTAGATTATCACACCAGAAAATTATTTTTTCAATCTTATATTCAACCAAATATTGACTATGCATCGACACTATGGGATTTAGCTAGCAATAAGTTGCTTAAACCATTGACTAGTATATACAAGAGAGTGTCAAAATAACAATTGATGAACCCTCGCTAGGGCATCCTGATTATGAACGAGCAGGTATCCTTCTATTCAAGACCAAACTATTGTACAATAAAGCACTCTTTATGCATAAGATACTACACGGCAGTGCTCCTTCCTATTTAATGAATATATTTACTTATAATGATCATCGACATTCGCATAAAATAAACCTCCCTTCCCCATCAATTAATTTATGCAAATCAAGCCTTGCTTATTCTGGGGCTGGCTGTTGAATAATATCCCAGAAAAACTAAAAAACGAACCAAACACTAGTAAGTTTAAATCCAATCTTTTTACGTACTTGATGTATCTGTCTGATCTCACACCACTTTACCCAAAGATTGTACCAATAACTGGTCTGTGAAAATGTTTCATTTTCCTCATCAGTTCTTCCTTTACTTCCCTCCTGTCATTCTTAATTGTCCCCCATCCCACCTCACCACCGTCGCCCACACCTTCCGTCGGTGTTCCCTCTGTGCCTAGATTTTTGAGTCCTTTTGTAATTTCATATTTCATATTTAAGAGTTATTTTCCATTATTTTATATTAATCAATATTTTTTTTTCTTTTCCGTTACCAAGACACGCTGCATGACATCGCTACTATTCATCTATCTATCTATATACGTATCTATATCTATCTATCTATCTATCTATCTATACAAATACACAATACAGCGACAGAAATAGATCCACATCTCAAGCAAGAACCTCATTTCAGCATTGCCTAATCGCCATCACACACACACACACACACACACACACACACACCACACACACACACACACATTGCACATTAAAGCAACTTCCAGTCATATACAGTAATGCTGCTTACAATGGCAAACATTTACAGTCAGAATGCAAAACACAAATGTCCAGTCTTTACAAAAACCATTTCCAGTATTAAAAAAAAGCAGCAAAAAAAAAAAAGCAGCTCTGATCCCTGCGGTTAAAAACAAACAAACACAAACAAAAAAAACACAAATAAACAAAAACAAATAAAAACCGAACACAACACACAGCAAACGCGAATGTGGCACTGCACTCAGTTCAAGTAGTACATACATCGGAAGAACATGCAAGCTGTTCGATTGTTTCATTATTTGTTAACTGTTTCTATCACCTCAAGACTATAAATGTATTACCTTTTTTTAATTTCATGTATGTCGCTGTATGATTTTCTGAAATGTATTAAAATTGTATTTGAAAAAGTGTTTGCCTACATACAGGAAAATTGATTCAAATGTTCTTTTTTCAAGACAGAAAGTATGCTAGGCGTTTTGTTGTGGTTCATTTCTGTTTGACTGTTGTTGTTGTTGTTTTGCAGCAGTTGTTTTTCAAACAACAAAGTCTGTGCGCCGAATCACAACTATGATCTGGCACATTTTAAAGAGTGATGCTGGGATGGTGCGCCCGGACCACGTCCACGCCCCGGAACTGTGGAGTGCCACCGATGAAGCTGCTACGTCATTGGTACAAAATCAACATAGTCATTGTCATTCACTTTCAACATATTCAAGTGCTGTAACACAAATCATCCATTACTACACGCATAAACACATCCAAATGAATACTTTCAATTGGTACTAGTGCCCTATATCACTGCCAGAAGGATGGAAATAAAGTACAATCAGCAGGATAATTGCTTTCATCTTTAAGGACAGATAACTCCTACTGGGTCACAGATGATTGGAATTATCAATGCTCAGCAGCTTCCAAGGCACGTAATGTGTGTGGTCTGTGATGCTGGTTCTTCTGTCTGACAATGTGTGTGGTCTGTGATGCTAGTCCTTCTGTCTGACAATGTGTGTGGTCTGTGATGCTGGTTCTTCTGTCTGACAATGTGTGTGTGGTCTGTGATGCTAGTCCTTCTGTCTGACAATGTGTGTGTGGTCTGTGATGCTGGTTCTTCTGTCTGACAATGTGTGTGGTCTGTGATGCTAGTCCTGTCTGACAATGTGTGTGGTCTGTGATGCTGGTCCTTCTGTCTGACAATGTGTGTGTGGTCTGTGATGCTGGTCCTTCTGTCTGACAATGTGTGTGTGGTCTGTGATGCTGGTTCTTCTGTCTGACAATGTGTGTGTGGTCTGTGATGCTAGTCCTTCTGTCTGGCAATGTGTGTGGTCTGTGATGCTGGTCCTTCTGTCTGACAATGTGTGTGTGGTCTGTGATGCTGGTCCTTCTGTCTGACAATGTGTGTGGTCTGTGATGCTGGTTCTTATGTTTGACAATGTGTGTGGTCTGTGATGCTGGTCCTTCTGTCTGACAATGTGTGTGGTCTGTGATGCTGGTTCTTATGTTTGACAATGTGTATGTGAACCTTACAAAACTTTAAAGTACTGTATCCGCCAAACATGAAGTCTGTGATGCTGGTTCTTATGTTTGACAATTTGTATGTGAACCTTACAAAAATTTTAAGTACTGTATCCGCCAAACATGAACAAACGAATCACAAGACAAAACACTACGCGTTTCGACCCCATAGGTCTTTTCAGGCAAGATAAACAACACTCAGGACAACGAAAATGAAGAACGAGCAATCACTTATCTCATCAAATTCGGCACAAGATGGGTGTTGAACGTTGGGCGTTCATTCAACGCCAATCTTGCGCCGAATTTGATGAGATAAATCATCGCTCATTCTTCATTTCGTAGTTGTTTATCTTGCCTGAATGTGAAGTGGATAAGGAGGTAAGAGGAGTAGGAGATGGGAAAGAGAGTGAGTGGGCACATTTTCTTTCACACCAACACCAGCTCGTTGGTTTCCTTTCTTTTTATTTCAAATCATAGTTGGATCGAACCAACTACGCCAACCTCAGGACAGTGCGTGCTACACGCTATGGCTCCTCACGTTTCACCCGTTAGGCCTACACCCCGGCCCAACAATGTCTGTTGCTTTTCAGTCCTTTACATTCACAAACACCTGTATAACAGAACCAGCATCACAGCCTTCACCACACTCTGCTCAGTGGTCTCAGAGACAGAACGCTGGGAGTATATAGGCCTTCCAGATTAATACATCCATGACAACCCGAACAAAAATACAACCAGCAGGCCTTCAAAAAAATTCACACCCACATTTAACAGTACAAAATTATGGGTATTCTGCCTACAATCTACTGCAGTCACGCCAACAAGACAAAAATCATACTAATTATCAACAGTCAGTGACTACAGTCTAACACATCTGGCAAACATCCTGTGCAGGGCGAAGTCTCCTTTCCCTTGACCTGTAAAGAAAACACTTCAAACTACAGTCCAACACATCTGGCAAACTAGTGGAGTCCAGAAATGTTTTAACATAGGATTAATTGCAAAAGAAATAAAAGTCAATGCATTTATTTTCTTACACTATTCTTTACAACATATTTGAAAAGTAGGGAAAAGTAAGTTTCGCGAGATGTTTAAAAATACGTTTATTATAGCGGAATCGTTCGCGTCAGCGCATTCGCACTTTTTCGCTTGGTGATGAGGCTGCGCATTGATTTCCGTATCAACAGACAACGGCGTCCCTCATAAAACACGAGGAAAAAATTCCAACAACTTGTGAAAACGTTCGTGGTAAGTACTCTAACTTCTATCGTATTAAAAAAAAAAATTCAGTTCTTAGTATTTTATCCACCTGTGTCTTCATTTCTTTTTCCTTGAGATTATAAATTATTAACGCGATCGTTGACAAACTGGGACTTTTTTTTTCAGAGCCGGCGTGACTCAGCGGCACGTGTTTTTGTTTTTGTGTGTGTGTGTGTGTGTGTATGTGTGTGTGTGTTTCTCTGCTGATTCTGTAAAGTATTTTTACTCTCAGAAAATTAGACTATTGAAAAATGTATGTGTATTTCAAAACTTAGTTAAATTTCACACAAATACAACATGAATCGATCACTGCAGCTTCGCTTTTCTTCTTCGACGTATGTTTCTCTGTACAAAGATTTATCTACATTTATTACGTAGTATGTCGGTTTGGTGGTGACGTAAAACGGTCTCTTTTTACATTGGAATCACTTTGGGCACATGTTCGAGTCTCAGCAGGGTCGTTTTTGTTTTGTTTTGTGTGTGCCTTTTGTTTTGCTTTTAACACCATTTTTGTCTCGGTCTCTTCCTTTTTAATATTGAAATTAGTTAGAGCGTATGGTTTTGTTCTTAAATTGCATGGATGATGCCTTTTTTGTATGATGTCTTTTCCATCTTTTTTCTTGTTCTGTCTTTCGATTGCCTTTTTTTTCTTGTTTGTTTTCGTTTTGTGGTCAGCTCTTTTTTTTTTCTTGGTTTCTTTTCTTTTATTTTAACTAAAGCGGCATGCTTCTTCTCTTTTTATTAACCTTTTTTTCATATTTTTTCAGAACAGTCAGACGTTTGCATTTTATGTAATCAGTCCCTGAGGAACAGTCAAGAAACAGTCACCCAGACAGAAAAAGGTGTTGCTGGTCTTCGGAAAGCAAGTCGTAAGCGAGGGGAGACTAGACTGTTTTTTTTATCCTGGCCAGATCCTACACAAAATCTGTCGACACGAGTTCTGCAATGAATTGATCATTCAGCGCGATTTAAAAGCACAAAAAGCAGGGTCATCCACTTTAGAGACACCCACTCTTCGCTCTTCACAAACAAAATTTGACTTCTCCAGCAACTGTCTCCTCTGTGGGACACCTGTGAAGAATCACACAAAGAAAGGCGATGTCTGTGTGTATCAAATCCGTACAGCCAGCTGTCAAGCTAATTTGGAGCTTGCATGTTTGCAACGAGGACCTGGAGACAAACGGGCTCGAGCAGTAAAGGGGCGGATTGAGTACGCACAGGACTTACATGCTGCTGATGCTGTTTACCATCAACAATGCAATGTTAATTTCAGAACTGGAAGAAACATTCCACAAGCTTATCAGCCTACTACAGCAGAGGCAGAAAACAAAATAGGGCGGCCAGCGGATGAAATGCGACTCGCAGCCTTTTCCAGAGTAGTCACTTATTTACAAGAAAATGATGACGAGAAATTAACAGTCGGTGACCTGTGCCAGAAAAGGCGCGACTTTCTCGGAGATGAAGAGCCTTACTCCAAAGACCACATGAAAAAAAAGCTGTTGAAAACTTTGGGGAGTGACATCATTATTACCAACATTCAAGGCAAAGCAAATGTTGTCACATTCCGGAAGACTGCAGAGAAAATCTTAGATCAGATTCGCCCCAGAAATGGTTTGCAATGGCAGGAGGGAACATTTTCTAGCCAATTTCCAGAACAAGCATGCATTTGTACAGTATCTGGGCGAAGTGTTACGAAGGATCGGGTGTCAAGTTCTGCATGCAAAAGGGGATGCAGATACACTCATCGTCGGTAATGCAGTTTCCAGTGCGGTCAACAAAACTACAGTTGTCATTGGAGAAGACACTGATTTGCTTGTGTTGTTGTTGCTTCATGCAGATCTACACAAGCCTGTTCTGCTGAAATCTGAACTGAAGACCAAAAAGCACAAAGAAATAAACATTCTGTGGATGAAAACTCATCTAGGTCCAGAAATATGCCACTTTATCCCCTTTCTTCGTGCTATAAACGGATGCGACACCACATCCTGATTGTTTGGACTGGGTAAAGGATTGCCTTTGAAGAAAATCAAAACAAACGCAAGCTTCAGAATGGCCGCTGAGACTTTCTGCACCAGTGGAAAAAGTGCTGCAGACATCATCTCGGCAGGGGGAAAAGCACTGATTTCTCTCTATGGGGGAGGAGCAGAAGACAATCTGGACACGCTGCGTTACCATCGATTCTGGGAGAAGGTGACATCCAGCGTCACAACTGTCCAAGTACGTTCCCTGCCTCCAACTTCAGCAGCAGCCGAGTACCACAGTCTCCGCGTGTACCATCAAGTGGAGGTAATTATCTCTCTCTCCATATCTGTGTGTTTGTCCATCTGTCTGTCTGTCTGCCTCTCTTTCTCTCTGTGTGTCTCAAATGCATCTCTGTTGTTCAAAATTCCTTCGGCAAACATACTTCCCATATTTTTGTTTGTGGGCACGCTATGTGTGTGTGTGTGTGTGTGTGTGTGTGTGTGTGTGTGTGTGTGTGTGTGTGCGCGCGCGCGCGCGCGTGTGTGTGTGTTATGAATTTGTGTAAAGTCTCAGAGACTGACTGAAAATGCTTTTGTTTCTTGTTTTCTAGAACTGGATGTACAGTAGCTGCGACCTCCAGCCTGAGTTGTGCGGATGGCGCTCGTCATCTGGCAGAATGGATCCCTGTACAACTGATCTCCCCCCTGCTCCAGAGCTTCTGCTGAAAATGATCCAGTGCAACTGCAAGACAGATTATCAGTCAAAGCGTTGTACATACAGAAAACATGGACTGGAAGGTTCTCTGGCCTGTGGAGAGTGCAAAGGAATTGGCTGCTCTAACTCCCCCTTTCTCAAACATGCTGCTGATAATGACATTCGTGATCTGCAAGAAGAAGGCCTGTTCGTGGCCCTTTGACATATCTATGTAATTACATAGTTTGATATGGACAAAGGAACTCTATTTAGAGATTCACAAGCTCTAGTTCGGTAATTACACGCTGAATTATGTTGGATAATAGTGCTTCCAAGAACGATGTCAAAAGCGCTATGGCTCCACCCTCAAAAACATTACCGGGACAACACATTTATCATTTTTTATCGTACTATTATAAATATCTTTTTTGCTTAATGACTTTGAATGTATCTCGTCAAGACCTTTCGAACGACATGCTACATGATGGTATTTGCGTTAATATCAGAAATGTTAGTGTTTCGTTCCATTGTGATGACGTCATTTTGTTTATTAGACCCCCTTCCGATATTCCTATCGATGTACTTTTTTCATATGTTGTTTCAGTGCTAGTACTCGAACTATTGAACATAAATTCAAAACTTTTGCAATTAATCCTATGTTTGAGACTTATTTTACATTTCTGGACTTATTTTACATTTCTGGACTGCGCGGGGCAAAGTCTCCTTTCCATCGACCTGTAAGGGAAACACTTCCCACCCCTCAACTATAAGTCATTCACCGTCCGATAAAGCACTCATCCTTTCAGCAGTGTGTCGGGCCTTGGGCGCTAGCACAACAACTGGCTGTTCTCCACACTGAGGCCTGGGGCTGTTCTCTTAGCAACATCACTGGACCGCACAGGCCCAGTTTCTAAACAATGTCAAAAGGATACCTGTGAGGAGTCCTCGTCGTCGTTGGGGCTCCCGCGTCCTGAGGTTGGTATGTTTGATCCTGTCGGCGACACCATTTTGTAAAGGGTAGATGAGGAGGAGAAGAGGGGAGCAGGTTATTGGGAAGAGAGTGAGTGGGCACATTTTTTTTCACATCAGCACCAGCTCATTGGTTTCCACTCTCTTTTATTTCAAATCATAGTTGGATCGAACCAACTACACCCCACCTCAGGACAGTGCGTGCTACACGCTATGGCTCCTCACGTTTCACCCGTTAGGCCTACACCCCGGCCCAATAATGGCTGCTGCTTTTCAGCCCTTTACATTTATAAACACCTGAATAACAGAACCAGTGTTATAGCCTTCACCACACTCTGCTCAGCGAAGAAATGGTCTCAGAGCCAGAACGCTAGGAGTATATAGGCCTTCCAGCCGCTTTTAACGAGATCTTTCGAGAAACTCCTTTGTGGCCTGAGTCACAATGGAACCACTAGAAGCGCCTAAGGTGTCTAAGATCTGGATTTGCTGGGATGCTCTTGAACAGACATTCTATCCCCCAGGGCCCAACAACCAAGGGGCCGACCGTCATGTAAGTGGCTGGTTCTGGAGGAGTGCAGAGGAAACAGACCCCTCAGACTCCGTACCTAGGTTAAAATCCTGCAACGACTCTCACCTGAGGATATTTACCTTCTAAAATATCAAGTCCACCTCAACAAAGACAACACCAACCACGGCTCCACAGTCTCCCGAGGCTGTCTCCTTGGCCTATACTTAGTCTTCCAGGCCAAGCCATCCAGACCAGCCATGGTCAAAGAGAGGCTGAAGACCTTAGCGGAAGTCCAATGGCTGTCTCTTCAAAACCTGTCTGCCCAGACCAGCCGTAAGCAAACTGTCTGCTGAGTGACCAGCCTCTTAACCTCTTAACTGGCATTCTGAACAACCAGCTAGGTTACCCCTCACTGTGATCCTATCCCACGTTTGCGGAATTAACCACTGCAAACTCTCTATTCTCAAAAGTTGGGCAGGATCATACCCTTTATATGAAGAAGACCTAAGAGGTCGAAACGTGCGTCGTGTTTTGTCTTGAGATTCGTTGTTCATGTTTGGCGCATACAGTACTTAAATTTCTTTTTAAAGATTTGTTTAGACTTCCACCTACAGTCGCCTCACTTTGCAACTAATGTATATGTGGTCTACAATGCTGGTTTTTCTGTTTGACAATGTGTGTGTGGTCTGTGATACCGGTTCCTCTGGTTGATAATATGCGTGTGGTCTGTGACACCAGTTCCTCAGTATTTTAGAATGGGGTCAGTTAGTATCTGGCTTCTTGCGTTCCATCCTCTCTGGTGCGTTCAGTGCCGAATTCTCCAAGTGGGTACTCTTGTACCACGACTGGCGGGGCAAACTTCTTCAGCAGCTGAGCCTGGCCAGACAAACATGAAGACATCATCATCTGAGTTTAGGCTTCCTGACGGATGGTTGTGTCCATCAACAGCACCTGGTGCGGAAATCATGACTAGGGGCAGATTACGTAGTTTACAAAAAGTAAAGTCATCAACTCTCTCTCTCTCTCTCTCTCTCTCTCTCTCTCTCTCTCTCTCTCTCTCTCTCTCTCTCTCTCCATACTCTCTCTCTCTCTCACACACACACACACACACACACACACACACACACACACACACACACACACACACAGGGGGAGGGTCATGCATACAGATATTAAGTATCATATGCATAAGTGCAGCAATGGAGAACGCATATACACACAATATGATATTTTTCGGGAATTAACATTTTCGACCAGCCTCCTTTTCATGCTTTACGTTGTTTCCCTCTATTGGCTACTTCTGTCCTCGACGCCAACGGACTGAAGGCCCTCATATTCTTCCTAAATAAACGAACCCCTAACCAACAACACCCTTCCCACAGCTACACCCGTAAGACTTGCAGAATTAGTCCTCACCCTCAACACATTCGAATTCAACAACCACATCTTCTCACAAATCAGTGGTGTTGCTATGGATACCAAAATGGGACCATCCTATGCCTGCCTCTTCATGGGACACCTAAAACACCGCATATTAACCACATATACAGCCTCACACCAGAGCTGTACAAAAGATACATTGATGATGGACTGGCAGCCACATCCACAACAAAACAAGATCTCCACAATTTTCTTAACTTTGTTCAGACCTTCCATCCATCCATCCAGTTGACCTGCACCATTTAACAGTCAGTCAACTTCGTGGACATCACCATCTCCCTCAAAGACGGCCTACTCAAAACTTCATTTTCAACAAACCCACTGATCCACATTCGTACTTTGACTACACATGTTCCCACCACCCATGCACTAAATACAGCGTTCCATATTCTCAATTCCTCCGTCTATGCAGACTCTGCTCCAACGAAGATGATTTCACTCTACAAGCAGCCCAAAAAGTCTGAGTTTTTCACTAACCGTGGATACCCTAGTGCTGTCATCAAAGATGTTCTAAGCTGCGCCACAGCTATATCCAAAACATCTGCTCTAGAAACCCAGCCCCCAAAAGAGACAGATAAACCCACCACCTGCCTTCTCTTCCATCCACACACTCTCCCCATCTGCAGGATTCTGAAGTCCAACTGACACATAACCTGCCTTTGAGACCAAACCGGTGATCACTTTCAAACAAAACAAAAACCTCAAAGACCAACTTGTGTGCTCCCAAATGAACAAAATCTCTGCACCTAAACCACCAGGTACTTTCCCCTGCTCAAAATGCAATTGCAAAATCTGCCCTCTTACCAAACGAGACACCATCTCACAGGGGTCCAAGGACCCTTTCACAATTAAACGCACATTCTCCTGTCAGAGCCGCAACATTGTACACGCTATCCACTGCCAGCTGTGTGGTAAGGTCTATGTCGGTGAGACATCCCCCACACTGGAGACACGCATTTCCGAACACCTGGCTGACACCCACCACCACCGGCCCGAACCAACTGCCCTACATTTCAACCAACCCCAATACAACATCAACCATGTCAAAGTTCTAGCACTTTGGCAATCACAGAGTGACAACTTGGAGTTACTCATGTGGGAGTCATACCTGATTGCCAAACTCGGAACGCTGCATCCCTATGGCATCAACGTCCACAAGTAGCACACACATATCCACCATCACAACACCAGCTGGAAATATCCTCCACCACACACACACACACACACACACACACACACACACACACACACACATGCACACACAACCACCACCACCACCACCAAACCTCCCACTATCTACTTCATATAAATAAGCTACAGCTACCTTCCTTTCAGCTCTCCCCACTCTTCTCTCCACCTTCTATATCCAATCCATTCTTTACTCACAGACCTATCCTTCCCTTTTCTACACCTGGTTTTCTTTCAACTTGATACAATAGACCCTCCACATGAGTTTCCCTTCCCTCTTCAATCTTTCTTGTACACTAGTGTAGGTGTAGGTGTTTGATTCCCCCCCCCTCCCTCCCCCCCCCCCCCCCCCCCCATTAAATTATAAAATCCCTTCCCCCATCCTCCATCCTCATGTCATCAACATCAAAAAGTAGCATGCACCTAGCCACCACCGCAACACCAGCCCACTATATCCTCCACCAACATACACTTACACTACCATACCTCCCACTATCTACCCCATATAGAAATTACAGATATCTTCCTTCGCCTCTCCCTACATCCTCTCCATTTACTATATGTATTCTTTACTCAGATACCAATCCTCTCCCTCTTCTCCATCTGATTTTCTTTCAATTTTATATACTCTACATGATTCTCCCTTCCTTCTTTCCTGCATGTAGGTGGAGATGTAGATATGAGCCCCCCCCCCCCCCCCCTTTTTTTTTATAGTCATGATAACCCTTTTCTCATTTTGATAATTTCCATTTCTTTCCAACCAGTAAAATTACATTAACACCAACAATATTTCACTTATCACAATTAGCATCATTATCATCATCATCCAACAGTGCTATTTACTTTTCCACTAATACCGATTACATGACTTTTCCTTGCGCGCGCGCGCCTGTGTGCGTGTGTGTGTGTGTGTGTGTGTGTGTGTGTGTGTGTGTGTGTGTGTGTGCAAGTGTGTGTGTGTGTGTGTGTGTGTGTATGTGTGTGTGTGTGTGCGTGCGTGCGTGTGTGCGTGCATGCGTGCGTGCGTGCGTGTGTGTGTGTAGTTGTTTTTTTAAAATATAGACAAGTTAACCTTTTTCTTTATGACAATAATCATAATCCAACAGTCTTGTTTACTTTTCCAATAATACTGTATGCATCGGTTACCCTTTCCTCTTCCCTGTCCATATGTGTGTGCAGATGTAGGAATCTGAACTCTCCCCTTTTTTTCATTCCCCTTAAATTATAAAACCCCTCCCCTTCTTCCCTACCCACATGACATCAACATCCAAAACTAGCATGCACCTATCCACCACCGCAGCACCAGCCCACTATATCTTCCACCAATATACACTCATACTACCATAACCCCACTACTCACCCCATATAGAACTTACAGGTATCCTCCTCCTCCCCCCTCACTACATCATCTCCATTTACCTTTACTATTATTTACTCAAATACAAGTCCTTTCCTTCTTCTCCATCTTATTTTCTTTCAATTTTATATACCACCTCCTCCACATGGCACTCCCTTACCTCTTCCCTGTATGTAAGTGGAGATGTAGGCAATATGAGCCCTCCGCCCCCCTTTTTTTTCTCCATGTTAACCGTTTTCCCCATTGATCAAATCCACGTCTTTCCAACCAGTATTATTATGTCCACACCAACATTATTTCATTTACCACAATTAATATCATGATCATCATCCAACAGTACTGTTTACTTTTCCAATATACCGTTTGCATTAGTTTCCCTCTTTGTGCGTGCGTGCGTGCATGCGTGCATGCATCTTTGTGTTCTGTTAATAAACATAGTAACCCCATTTTTCATTGATCATTTCCATTTCTTCCCCACCAGTATCATAATACTAATAACAACATTATTTCATTTATGAAAACGATCATCATCCAACAGTACTGTTTACCATTCCAAGAATACTGTTTGCATGAGTTTCCCTTCCCTCTCCCTGTGCACATGTGTGCGTAGGTGTAGGTATATGAGCCCCCCTCCCCCCTTTCTTCCCCCTTTTTTCCCAATAGCAATGACAGCCCTTTACTCATTGATCATTTCCATTCCATTTCTTTCCAATCATTATTTTCTGTATCAAAATCACTACATATAAGTACTACCACTTTGATCATATTCATTTGGTTTGTTTGCTTTTTTTTCACACTTTGATCAAATTCATTTGGTTTGTTTGCTTTTTTTCATTGATCATTTCTATTCCTCACAACAAAGCATTATCATCAATCTACCATAATCACTATCATCACCATTATTTCATACCATTAAACAATAATTAAACAAACAAACGAACAAACCCTGTTGTTTTACTACCCTCCAACCCCTCTGCTTTCTCCCCTTCTGTTATTAGCCACTATTACTACAACTACTATCGTCATACTATCATCAAAAGTAACAGTATTCCTCCCCCTATTATTTACATATTTTCATCATCATCACTATTATTGCTATTATTATTATTACTACTATCAGTATTATTAATATCATTATTATTACATTGTTATTATTAATATTATTATCATTATCGTCATTATTGTTTTAACTCCCATGGTCTCCTTCCCAACGGACTCATTTTTATTCAACATCCATTTTGCGCCGAATATAAGAAGATAAGTGGTTGCTCGTTCTTCGTTTTCATTGTCCTAACTAACTGTTGTGTGTTTTTGCCTGAAGAAGACCCAAGAGGTCGAAATGCATCGTGTTTTGTCCTATAATCTGTTCGTCTGTATTGTCTGCGGAAATAATATCTTTCCATTTTAAAAATGTCCTTACATGTTTGCCTGAAATTACTGAGTAGGCCTACTAAGCCTGATCATGCTGTGATGCTCCACTGCAAGTGAACAAAGTGGAGTTAGTACACTGAAGTTACCAACACTGTGGCTGACCTCTGGAAATCAGGCACGGCTGAGACAGAGGCCACATCAACTTGAGCTTTCAAATAGTGCAGGTTGAATTGAGGGCGAGTGCATATTGGGCAGGCACAAATTAGCCACCTAAGTAAACATCGCACATAACAATTCGCAAGCGCACATAAATAAAATAAAAAGCCCAATGTACGGAAGTCAGCACACGTCAATCACCAGAGTAAAGGAAGTAGGCGACATTCCTTACCACTCTTACGAACAAGGTCCCCATACAAGGTCAGGAGCCAAACGACTTCACAGCCTTGATCAGTAGTATGTAAAAAGGAAGCAGCACAAGATCTAGCCACAAACGCATTGATCTCTATATAGAACACTCCAGTCAGTAGTATTAGTATAGAAGCAACACAAAATCTCCCCCCAACACAACACACACACACACACACACACACACACACACACACTGATCTCTGCACTGAACACTCCTGCTCTGCTAACAACGCCACTTGTGAATACGAGCTGGGAGTTTGTTCACCTCCGTCGTATGTCCCTCTCCAGTATTATTCCGTGGTTTCGGAATTTATCCATCTCTGTCATATGTCCATCCTTACTATCATCCCATGGCTTCGGAATTCGTCTATCTTCGTCATATGACCATTTTCAGCATTAGTCTCATGGCCTTTGAGTTTGTCCACCTCCGTCATATGTCCACTTTCAACATCGTCCCGTGGCTTCAGCGCTTTACCATCTCCATCATGTTACCTTCTTCAGCATCGTCCCTGGGCTTCAGATCGTTGGAATGCATGACGTTCTTGGGCATGAGGTATTTCCATTCCTCGTTTCTTCTGTCACTCCTACCTTAGCAGAAGTGTTGTAATTATTCTTCACCCTATCTACCCATAACCATTTTGTTCTATCTCTTGGATTTTTCACCCCTTACCGTATCCTGAGGTATGGTCTTGGACACGGACACATGGAGAGACACATAAGTCCGAACGGCGTTTGACGCCTGCAAGGAGGTCATTTGCCCGCCACTGTATCACCTAAGACCCGCTGTCCAACGGTGAACAACAAGCGACAAGATGAGCTGACTGATGAACAACAAAACTCTTAAGTTACTGACCTTCATCTGCGTGTAGGTAAGAGACCTCAGCGTGTCCCTGTCCACGGCGAAGACGATGGCGTAGGCCGCTCCCTGCACAGAGGCAGAGATGGCATGCAGAAGGACCAGGGCAAGCACGTGAGGACCGTCACTGGTGGCATTGTGGATCCTGAGTCAGTCAGAGTGATGGGAAAAAGAACCAAGTCACCGTCACACATCGCATTTGCAACACTCAATCACACATACGGCATGTTTACTCCATACGCGCGCATCTACTCCATTCATCCAAAGGAGTGATGGGGGAAACAAGACTTCACTTTTTTTTTTAGCTCCCTTCACCAAATTCTGTCAACAAAATTAAACAAAGTATTTCACAATTTCACAACATTCACAAAAGCAGCTGCATGACACTATAGTTGCAGCTCAATTTCCTTGTACAAAAAGCAGCTTATAGATAATACATTTCAAGTTTCCTCTTTTTTTTTCAATCACCAAACAGTTCGCGCGTGAAGGTTTCTTTTTTTTTTTAATCTACCAGTGGTAATCAGCTTTCCAGGAGGAAGGAACTTGAGTCCCAGGGTTGGATGCTGAAATTTTCTGAAGAAAAAAAAGCCCAAAGTCCTAACGTTAGCCAGAGTATATGTAATTTTTTAAGCAATTTTATACAAAACATAAAACAAATAGATATTTACGAATTTGTGGTGAACAGGATTCAAAATACATCCTACCTATAGTTGGGAATACAAAGTGAAATCTTTACAAAAGTATTAAACTCAAAAAACGATTTCTTTTAAACCAATAGCGTGTTTTCACATGATGCTTCTCATTACACGAGGTCATTTATTTTTTCTTATTAACTGCATCAATTGTTTACATTTACTTATTAACAGTTTTTCTTTTTTCTTTATGCCTTTATTATTCCCCAACTGGCAACTTAAAGTTAGTGCACATTAAACATGTCAATTTCTATAAGCTGAGTTTTGGTTCTCACTGTTTCATCATTAAGTGAGGGAAAATTCTGGATGAGTTGAGTTTGAGTCCATTGGGAATATTAGCACTCAATGATCTCGGACCAGATAGTTGCTCTTTCTATTGTGGCTGGTGACTGATCCTGCTGTGTATGCCAGCTAGGCTGTGGGGTGTAGTCACAACCAGACTTGCCTACATTAGCCACGATCCCAGGTCTGCGATAAAGAGAACCTGGTCTGTAGTTAAGTAGCTGAGAGTCTGGCTTGTTGAGTTCACACATTTGCCCTCTACCTTTCAGAGGAGGAGTAAGAACTCAGCCAACAAAGCATTACTGTAGTGTAGAGTTTCTACTATAATTATCAATCTCCACTTTTATTTAGAGGTTGAGTGGAGTTTACAATAGGGTAGAAGACAGCAATACATGCTAAACAATTTCAGTCAAATAACTCTTCAATGTTTCTTACGAGTTAAATGACATAAATTTCGAATACACTTAGCCCAAGTACACATGGGGTGTAGACTTTAAGTCATACACTACAAAACAGTCCAACAATCACCAGTATTCATGAACCAACTTAGCAGTTTTCACCTAGTACAGGCATATTGTTTTTCTGATCAAAGTTTATCATTCAGTTATCATCTTAACAGAGAGAATTGCAAACTGGCGAAAGTCAGATTGTACACAAAGAACAGTGGTCAGATTGTAAACAAAAAACTTAACCACATGGTAATAGCTTTTATCACATGGTGGCAAGCAAACTACTACAACAGAATAATCATTCATCATTTTGATAAATGTCACCAAGTACTAGCATAAAGTTACACTGTTAAACCACATGGCATACATACAATCAATGCACAGATTCAAAATGTAGAAACATAGTTTCAACTTACATTTCTGGGAAAATCAGTGATATTTTAGACCAGAGATTCAGATCAGCGGGAGATAACCATGCCCTCTCTCTTGATTACTTCTGTGGTCTTCCTTGATACACTGTTTTGCTCTACAGCTGGTCATGAAGAATCTGTGCATGTGAGAGACTATATGTCTCCTATTTGTATGCTAAACTGTCAAATCAAGTTTCTGATCCAGCTGACAGTGCATCACTCAAGACAATGAAAAGGGACGGGGAGGGTCTGTCATCTCCCACCCCTTTCCGTGGATTGGACCAGTTGTGAGCATGTGATGCTGTGCCTGTGCCATACCCAAATCAACGCTTGTTAATTGACAAAGCGCAGCGAAAGAACATGCTAAGTAGCCAAGCACTTGTTAACACAATTTTGTCACAACAGTGGCACATGTGACTGTCAGGTGTGGGTGGTGGATATGGAGGACGGGGAGGTTAGCTAAGAGAAGGCCTGGTGCCTTTGTGTCAAGTTGACACCTTCCCTTTTCATTGAGGAGGGAGAGAGGGAAGGTGGGGTGACTGCTGACATAGTCCGACAATGACGTAAACTTATTCAGCAACAGATGTTGCAAAGTCGGGCTGTCTGCTGGTTTCAAAAAGAGTTTTGACAAGACGGCTGAGACTGGCCGCATAGTCACGATGTGAGGTAAACTTTTTTGTCGTGACTCGCTACATCAGGGAGAGAAGGAGGGGGGGGGGGGGGGGGGGGGGTTGGCATAGATTTGAATAGATTTGAAATCTGTACTGCTGTGCATGAGACACTGGAGAGATAAAGAAAGAGGGGGGAGGTGGGGTCTTTGTTTGTACAGTTTGTACAAGAGGGTGGTTGGGACCGATCGGGTAGAGTTGTCAAGTGACTTGTCAGAACCATGATCTCATTAGGTAAAGAAAACCCACACAGCATCACTCTGCAAATGGATGCCAAAGCATTCCTTTTTTTCCCTGTATCGAATCCAACATTGAAAAACACAAACACAACAACCAGAGCCATGCATCATAAACACACCACAGAGCAAAACTGTCCCTGCAATTATATAACAAAAGAACAGCAACACAGCATGAATCCATGTTACGCATGCAATAACCAACAAAGGCCTTTTTGCAAATGGGAGGGTGTAGGCTTAACAGGCACATGAGTGTCCTTAGTTGACCTTCAAGGTGTCTTTGTATCTCTTGAGAGCCTTCCTTGGTCATGTTGTCCTTCCTTCAGTTGTCCATAGAGCAGCATCTTTGGAATTCTGCTGTCCTCCATATAAATAATAATAATAATGTATAGATTTTATATAGCGCAATTCTTGGGATCAACTCATTGCGCTCAACACACACTCAAACACTTGCACTAACATGTGTTCACACACACACACACACACACACACACACACACACACACACACACACACACACACACCAACCGACACAGGCGCACTTATCAAGTTCAACGGTTCAAGCGTAAACAATACAGTTTTGCATGCAGTACATATAAAGTCAGGTCAGAATAATAGACACAGCATTAATGGTTGAAGAAGGCTTTCCTAAAGAAGTATGTTTTTAACTCTGACTTGAATTTAGATAATGTAGGCAGATCATATGGACACCATGTCCTGTTCATCGAAGCTGGCTTTTGATGAGCATACACTCAATGCTGGGTAAGCCACACTTCTTCAGGACCTGTAGGTTGGACACTCTGTCTTGCCATTTGATGCTGCAGATCTTGCGCAAGCATCATTGATGGAACTGTTTGAGTTGTTGGATGTGCCGGCAGTACGTTGTCCACGTCTCACAACAGTGGAGGAGAGCACTAAGAACCACAGCTCTGTACACAGCAACCTTTGTGGGTAGTCTGATGCCATGGTCTCGCCATAGACTCTTTGACAGTCTGCCAAAGGCAGAGCTGGCTTTTAAGATGTGCAACATCACTTCTGCATCCAGAGATCCATTGCTGCTTACAGTGCAGCCCAAATAGCAGAACTTGTCTACAGTTTTGATCTCTGTGTTGTTGATGACAACAGGTGGTGGTGGAGCACTGCCAACAGCAGATGGTGAAGGTTGGAACATGGCCTCAGTCTTACCAAGACTGATCATGACTCCAAAGCATTGACAGGCCCTTGCAAAGCGATCTGTGATGCATTGGATGTCTTCATGGAGTGCGCGGCCAGTGCACAATCATCTGCAAAGAGGAACTCTCTCAGAATGGCATCAAATAACTTTGGTCTTGGCCTGAAGTCGTCGAAGTTTAAAGAGTTTGCCATCTGAACGTAACTGGGTGCATACCTCCTTGTCACAGTACCAGAATGCATCAATCAGCATTGAAGCAAACAGAATGGAAAAGAGGGTGGAGGCTAAGACGCATCCCTGTTTCACTCCATTTTTCACTGGGAATGGGTCAGAGGTATCTTCATTTTCTTGCACCCTCGCCTGCATGCCATCATGAAATGAATGGAATGAAACTGTCAGTGAGATGAGCTTTTCTGGGCAACCAAACTTGTGATGGATCTTCCACAAGCCAGTCTGATTAACAGTATCAAAAGCCTTGATGAGATCAACAAACACCATGTGGAGTTCCTGATTCTGCTCATGACACTTCGCCTGTAGCCGGTGAACAGCAAATACGTCAAGTTATTTTGATTCCACCAATGGAGTCACTAGTGCACCCCTACCCATGAACACCAAAAATTGGGGTAACATGTGATTGATGCATAACATTCAATTCTACTCATGTTTGATTCCCCGAAACTACCCATTGTACTAATAGCCCAGACCTCTCCACAAACCAGGACTGATGTTTCAAGTGTTTACTACACTCTACAGCCAACAAGGTGCAAACCACTCAATAGGCCGAAGCGTTCTCGAACGTGTTCATCCATCAGGCAAGAACGGCTGAATGGTCACTGTGCCCTGCCTGCAGGCCGACGGTCACCTCGCCTCCCCTCAGGCCCACTGAAGAACCTAGTGAATAGCTAGTGTTGGAGTGGATGCCTTCCCCACCCAGGACCGGCAGGTCGACATGTACTTGTTACTACCCTCCTGGACATGTGAATCACTTCCCAATATCCCTCCCTCCTTCAGCATACAACACGGAATATTCCCCTTGAAGAACCCAATGGAACTGATCTCAACATCGGCAAAATTACCCTTAATTTGCCTATAGGACTAAACGGCTCAAGAACATTCGGCCGATTCGTCACACATGCTAACGACTTGGACCAAGCCAAGCGCCCTTTCCTCCCGTCTGGCAACTCCTGGACTGACCTACATGTCAAGAACTCACCCGTCCTACAAAACTGAACTTTTCTCACTAATCACGTGCCTCAGCGTCCAATCAAAGTTAGATTTTCAAACAGTGTTTACCCGCGTATACATACCGACCATAACAGTCACATCAACACGATGATGTAACCTAACTTACATAGTGGACGTTTAGTAGTATGCTGATGACAGACACTTGAATTACGATCCTAACTAACATAGTGGACGTTTAGTAGTATGCTGATGAAAAACACTTGAATTACGATTAAGTTTTTTGCCAGGTGCTAAACAGTACACTGAAACAGACACTCGAAAGAGAGAAGGTGGAGTGGGCGAAGAGAGAGAGAGAGAGAAGAGAGAGAGAGAGAGAGAGAGAGAGAGAGAGAGAGAGGGAGGGAGGGAGGGAGAGAGAGAAACAGATAGAAGGACAGACAGAGGGGAAGTAAGCAACAGAGAGAGAGAGAGAGAGGAAGAGAGAGACACACACACACAGACAGAGAGAGAGAGAGAGAGAGAGAGAGGGAGAGAGAGAGAGAGAGATTCACAAAATTCGTTCACAGGCCTTGACCCCTTAGGGTGGCTATGCGAACACTGTCTTGTATACATCAATCATGAACAGAAATATGTAAGTATTAGTGAGAGAGAGAGAGAGAGAGAGAGGAGAAGAGAGAGAGAGAGAGAGAGAGAAGACAAGACAAGACAAAATTCTTTATTTACGAGGATAATAGATAAGCACTAACGTGCTTTTTTTACATCCAGTCCTCGCCCTGAGTAGGGACTACAACATGCAGTGAAATCAATTAATGTAAGAAATCAAAGAAGCAGTGAAGAGAGAGAGAGAGAGAGAGAGAGAGAGAGAGAGAGAGAGAGAGAGAGAGAGAGAGAGAGAGAACGAACGAATTATTTTTTTTTCATTATGTGGAAGGTGCGGTGGTAGAAACGGAATAGGCACAAACTGGCTTTTCCTTTTACGCCCGGCCCCAAATAAAAGGGAATTATGAGGAAAATACAAAAACAATTATATAGCTATTATCCAAAAAACAACATAAACTTAGACAATAGAAAGAGAAAATTGTTGCACACACAAGCAACGTACTATAAATGCATGCGCAAAGCTGCAGAGAGAGAGGTGGGGGAGGGGGACGTCATGGAATTCTAATTTAATATAGAAAATTAACAAAAACAGACTACAAACTACAAAAATGTTAAAAACATAAATAACCAGAAAAAAAGTTATACCCTATGTGAATATGTACAAAAGCACATTGTCATTTAAACATACATACATTTAGCATAACAGCACCTTTGGAGTAAAAACTAAAGAGGAGAGAGAAAGAGAGAGAGAGAGAGAGAGAGAGAGAGAGAGAGAGAGAGAGAGAGAAGAGAGAGAGAGAGAGAGAGAGAGAGACAGACAGACAGACAGACAGACAGACAGAACGAAAGACAGACAGACTGACAGACAAAAACAAAGATAAAAAACAGACAGACAGAGGACAGACAGACAAAACTGACACAGACAAAGACAGAGAGACACATGCAAAGAGTTGTAAGCTTATGACTAAGATGTGTTTACCTGTTGACGAGAGGGAAGACGGACAGCAGCAGAAACACAAAGGGGTATAGCCGTAAAGGTTTGATCTCCTCCTTCAGAGATACCTGCAGGGGTGGGTAGGGCAGTCGCAGGTGGCAAGGGGGGTACAAAAATTTTAAATGTCATTATGTCCGTCTTATTTAATTAGCTAAAAATCATCAACAGATCGACATGACGCTATGAATTAAGTAAGATCTCACACAGTTGCCCTTCTTACTTCATCCCTACCCACCCAATTCTGTCCCCACTCCCAAGGTATATATAAATGTTTCAACACATGTAATGGCAAGAACGTTTCTGGTAAAATGATGATTATGCTGTTAATAATAAAGCCGGACAAAGAATAAACACTGTATTGCGCACTGGCTGTAATTCGTGAAATTTTAATTCAAAGCACAAGTGCCTATATTTTTCTCAACATCGATTATCAATAAAAACATAGTAGACAACACAAAATGCAAAACTGATCAAAGCACAATAATGATAATAAAACAGGACCAAGAGTGAACACTTTACAGCACACAAAAAGCACAGAAGAAAAATCAGCATGACTTTTTCAATTAAAGAAAGTGACATCACAAAACACACATGTGGCTCACAAAACACACGTGTGGCTCACAAAACACACGTGTGGCTCACAAAACACACATGTGGCTCTATTTATGATGGTATAGTCTGCCACATACCTGGGCTTGTCTGTTTTCAGGATTATATGTCTGTGTCCAGTTGTTGGCCTGTTAAACAATACCATCGAACATGTATGTAGTGCGCCCACTTTAAAAATGAAAAGCATATGAAATCTCAACATATGAAAATAGATCATTGAATCATGAATAACGTACAACACTTTTAAAATGACCAGACAGCAACATGAGCAGACCATAAATAATTTCTGATAAAAAATCAAAAGGTCGACCAGAGGATGAGTAATGAAGAAACAAATGCAACAGGTTGGTACAATTTCTCACGTTATCCATTTCTCAAGTTATGTAAGGTTTCAGATCATGAGAATTACTAAAATGTC
>CM031613.1:65439362-65441862 GCA_018398815.1 Conus ventricosus
TTTGTTGTATGGTAAACGTAACCTCTGATAATAAAATCGTATTTTAATGTCCTGTAACGCGAGTGCCTGTGATCGTCGAAGCAGAGCAGTCGACTCATGCGGGTCAAGTTCAGCGACTGTAGACTAAGGCGAGATGCTGAAAAGACGAGGATGGGGTGAAGGGGAAGGAGGGTGTCAGTGTGTCAGGCTTTGATTTGATAGGCCATTTCATCATGGCGTCTGCACGTCGCAATGTTCTGAGCTAAAGCGAAAAATCTAAATTATTTAGGAAGTTGAAAGAAATCTAGCAACACAGATGAAAAAATAATGGAAGATTATGAAACTGCGCCGTCAACACTGGCAATCATTCTGGCTTCCAAACAGAAGTGTAAAAGTCAGAATTGTGGAAGTGAAGACACCGCAGCACGCCAGAACTCGTTTTTAAGTGCCTATTGGAGAGAATCAAACGAGGAGTTTGACAGAACTGCTGCATGCACAAGAACTTGGGTGCCTTTGTGCACTCATGTGGACTGCTGTGTTACGAGGATGAAAATCAAAATTATTTTCCTTTTGAGATATTTTTCTTCACTGTTCATAATTGAGTTTTGATTGCTTTTTGTTTCATCTAGCCGTGGCAACAATCAATCTCATCTGCTCCGTAAAAGAGTGTAACATTTGAGGGATTTTTTTCCGTCCAGTGTGGCAATAATCATCCTTTTCTGTTGTTTCACAGAATGTGAGAATTTGAGGGATTTTTTCCCCGTTCAGTGTGGCAACAATCATCCTTATTTGATGTTTCACAGAATGTGAAATTTGAGAAATTTCTTGTTTTCATCCAGCTGTGACAACAATCATCCTTTTCTGTTGTTTCACAAAATGTGAGAATTTGAGGGATTATATTTTTTGTTCAGTGTAACAACAATCATCCTTTTCTGTTGTTTCATAGAATGTGAACATTCATATATCAGACATTATAACTGCCATTCCATTAACTGTATATGCGTGACCTAATGTGTACTGCTAATAATAAAGAACTCTTGCTGTATACTACTGATATATTCTCCCGTCGTGTCCGATGGAGAGTAGCAGGCAAGTCATCTGCTGATATGGGTCCTCATGCGGGAATGAAGACCGATTCCTGAGGCACAAAGTCGTCCACAGACGCTGCATGGAATGAAGTCCCGTTTTCTTCGATCCCTCGTTTCCTTGATAGCGGCTGCTCTGTTGCGCTCGAATGTCATTGAGCCCTGGATTCTCCGTTACTTCCACAGTGTTCTGTCAAGGGCGACATCTTCCCACGAAGCAATGTCGATGTTGCAGCGTCTGAGGCTGGCCTTCAAGGTGTCTTTGTATCTCTTGAGAGGCCTTCCTTGCTCCTTGTTCTTCATTCAGTTGTCCATAGACCAGCATCTTTTGGGATTCTGCTGTTCTCCATACGGACAACGTGTCCTGTCCATCGGAGCTGGCTTTTGATAAGTATACACTCAATGCTGGGTAGGCCACACTTTTTCTGGACCTGTAGGTTGGACACTCTCTCTTGCTCTTTGATGCTGCAGATCTTGTGCAAGCATCGCTGATGGAAGTGTTCGAGTTGTTGGATATATTGGCGGTACGTGGTCCAAATCTCAAAACAGTAGAGGAGAGCACTTAGAACCACAGCTCTGCACACGGCAACCTTTGTGCGAAATTTGATGCCATGGTCTTACCACAGACTCTTTGACAGTCTGCCAAAGGCAGACCTGGCCTTTGCGATAAGCGACATCACTTCTGCATCCAGAGATCCGTAGCTGCTAACAGTGTTGCTCAAATACCAGAACTTGTCCACATTTTGGTCACTGTGATGTTGATGAGACATGTGGTGGTAGTGCACTCCCATGCCAGCTCCGGGCAATGATTGCTGGAACCAGGACTGATTGTAAGTCCAAAACGTTGACAGGCCCTTGCAAAGCGATCTGTGATACACTGGATGTCTTCATGGGAATATGCGGTCAGTGCACAGTCATCAGCAAAGAAGAACTCTCTCAGAAGCGCATCAGATATTTTAGTCTTGGCCTGAAGTCGTCGAAGGTTAAAGAGCTTGCCATCTGAACAAAACTGGATGCATACTCCCTTGTCACAATACCGGAATGCATCAATCAGCATTACAGCAAACAGAATGAAAAAGAGGGTGGGGAGCTAAAACGCATCCCTGCTTCACTCCGTTTTTCACTGGGAATGGGTCAGAGTTATCTCCGTTTTCCTGCACCCTCGCCTGCAAGCCATTATGAAATGAAACGATCACTGAGATGAACGTTTCAAGGCAACCAAATTTGTGAAGGATCTTCCACAAGCCAGTCCGATTAACGGTGTCGAAGGCCTTGATGAATTCAACAAACACCATGTGGAGCTCTTGGTTCTGCTCATGACACTTCAGCTGCAGCTGGCAAACAGCAAACACCATGTCAGTTGTGCCCCTGCCAGCGCGAAACCTGCACTGTAATTCAGGAACGATGGAGTCTGCTATGCGGGTGATGAGTCCGTT
>CM031613.1:65446862-65454362 GCA_018398815.1 Conus ventricosus
GTCTGTAGTCATTGAAGGTAACAGACATTTTTTCTCTGTAGTCATCGAAGGTAGCAGACACATCTTCCCCTCTAGTCACTGACTCTCATAGACACGTTTCTCTGTATTCGTTGAGGCAAGGAACAGACATCTTTTTCTATAATGACTGTGCGTAACTGTGACGAGAGTTGGGAGTGGGTCGGTGTTGTCCTTTAGGGGAAGGACTAAGAATATTTTTTCTATTAGAGTTACAGTCGAAGCCGCTTATAACGAAGTCGGATGTAACGAATGCCAGATATAATGAAGCAAAAAGGTTGCTCCCGATAAAAATCCTTCTTTACATGACTAAAAATACGTCGGATGTAACGAAGTCGGATATAACGAATAGCCGCTTATAACAAAATGGTTCTGGGGTTCCCAGCAGGCAGTCATGTCGGTTATAATGAAGTAGCCGCCTATAGCGAATCGTATGTTCGGCATCGTGAAGAGTTCAAGCCGGATATAAGTTAACGAAGTGGTTACTTTTGTGTTCGGAAACCATTTCTCGGAAATGGTTGATTAGTTCGCTGCTATGCATGTTGCTTTATACCGTCGCTTGCTATTCTAGGGAGATGAACAGGATTGTCAGCATAGCAAATGAAATTCAGAGCTTTCTGTACGTTGCTCTAAGTAGAAATCACACGTTAAATACATGTGTTTGACTAGCTGCATAACCTAACCTTATTTCATTTTCTTATACAGCTTCACATAGGTAGATTGAAAGTCACAGTATTTCTTTTTTTAATTTATGTTCGTTGTATGGTAAACGTCACCTCAGTAAATTGTAAGCATTAAAATTGTATTCTAATTTCCTGTGATGTGAATGCCTGTAATTGTCAAAACAGGACAGTTGTGGGGCCGAGTTCAGCGACTGTAGACGGAAGAGAGATGCTCCAGGGACAAGCTAATAATAAAGAACTCTTGATTGTACACACTAAGACATAATGACACATCTCTGACTTTTGCAGCAGTGATGGAGAAAACTATAATAAAAAAAAAAGTATCTTATAAGACCTTATTGAGGCACTAATTATTTTTGGTTACTGCAATGTCTTGTCAAGCTGTGACAAACACTGAAAAAAAAATTGCTCTCCAGTACGGCAGAGTGCGTGTATATTTTACTTAAGTGTCAGTATTTCCATAAAAGTGCCTTCTCAATGACCTAACAGTAAAACGAACAGTGCAGACACCCCCACCCCTCCCCTCTTGAAATCGTGGCGCTGTGTAATTTCTTCTGACAAGCTATTCTTCTGAAGTTTTCGGAATGATGCAGTGAATTAAGTTTGCTTTTTTCATTTACTAAGGGTTTCAAAGACTTCAAATCGCAAAATAGGCCTACGTGATCTGTTTTTATCAATTTACAGCCATATTTTGGAAACAATTTTCTTTAAAAAAAATGTTATTACATATATAACGGCTTAGGGAGCTTGATTACTGCCCATCATGCAGGCGTGCACGTGTGTGCGTGTGCCTGCGTGTAACCGAGAGAGAGAGAGAGAGAGAGAGAGAGAGGAGAGAGAGAGAGAGAAGAGAGAGAGAGAGAGAGAGAGAGAGAGAGAGAGACGTCACGCCGGATATAACAAAGCAACCAGGTAGAAATTCGTAATAACCCCGGCGCGTCGGTTGTAACGAAAGCCGGATATAAGGAAGCAATTTTGAATGTCCCCGGCGATTCGTTATACGCGGCTTCGACTGTATATTAAAATTTCACCTCCACCCTCTCTCTTAGTAGTTATGGAAGAAGCAACTTTCTGGTATAGTTGTCGATAGAAATTTTTTTTCTTGGGACTGTTAAAACTACTCACGAGTCACTCAGGAATTATTCTCCTTAGGCTTGTACACTTAAAAGCGCTTGTAGCTCCGAGAGACAGAATTAGAGAGTTTAAACATTCAATACTGAACGAACAACAAAGAACTGACACAAGTTAAGTGTACTTTCACACCTCAACTTTACTTGATATAACGGTGAAATATTCAAATCAATTTCAGTAATTCAGTTCTGGCTGACTTTTTCCCCACTAGGTTTCATCATTAAGATTGGGAAAGTTCTGGATGAGTTGAGTTGGGAGTCCACTTGGAATATCAGAACTTATCTGATGTTGGCGAAGAGTGTTGATCTCTCTCCAGTAGCCGGTGACTGGTCCACCTTTTCATTAAGCAGGCTGATCTTTGGGTGCTGTCTCAGCTGGGCCAATAGAAGGCACACCTGGGGTAAGTTTGAGCCCAGGCTCTGATCAAACAGACAGAACCTGGTCTGTAGTTAAGTAGCTGACAGCCCAGCTTGTCGAGTTCTCACACTTGTCCTCTTGCTTTCAGTAAATATGCGAGATCTCGGCCGACAAAGTATTAGAAAGAATAAATCGTGTCAAGATGTGGCTTAGGGTCGGTTAATAAAGTAGAATAAAATAAGCATGGATTAAAGTGACATTCTGAGAAAAATGAAAGACAGCTTTCAGCTTTAGCTTAAGGTCAAGTTGAGGATGTTTAGAGCTGAAGTCACCTCAAGGTCGAACCAATATTGTGTGAAGGTCTGGTGTCAGGGCCTGTCGTGGTGCAGGTCTAGTATTAACGAAGGAGCACTCCGCTGAACAGATCACTTTGGATTGATTGTATTGTATTGTACTGTGTTGTGTGGTGCTGTACTGCATTGTATGTCCTTACGTTATATCAGAAAGACAAATCTAGTTGAAACTGTATTGTGCTTCATTTGTTTTTTTGCTTCGATGTTTTCTTTTTTTGCTTCTGTTTTGGTTTGTGAGTCAGGAGTTTATGGGTGCGACTTACGGAGATGCTGCTGATGTGTTGACTCTGCGCACTGTCCTCTTTCTGCGCACCTGTAATCTCCCAAAGTTTGATTTTTTTAAAAAGACAAGAGAAAAAAAAGAAAAAGTATTAGACTAGCATAACTATATCTGCCATAATTATCAGTCTCCAATTTTACTCAGATTTTGAGTCGATTGCAACAAGTGGTAGGAGACAGTAACATACTGCTCAGCAATGGAAATCAAACAACTCTTCAATTTTTCTTATGAATTAAGTTGAAGTAACTTGGAAAACACTTAACCCAAGTACACATGTTGATTTGACTTTAAATCACCTACTACAAAGCATTCCGACAATCAACAGTATCATAAATCAATTTAACAGTTTTCACCCAGTATAGGCATACTGCTTTTCTTGTCAGAATTTGTCATTCAGTTATCATCTTAACACATAGTATCGAATACTGGCAAAAGTCCGATTGTTGACAAAGAATGTTAATGAGATTGTTAACAAAGAATGTTAATCAAGCATCTTAATAGTTTTTGTCAAGTGGTGGCAAACAAACTATTACAACAGAATACTCATTCACCATCTGGCTAGATGTCACCAAGTATTGGCATAAACTTATACTGTTGAAACATGTGGCATACTACAACCAATGCATAGTCTCAAATTTTACAAACATAGTTTCAACTTACAGTTCTTCTGGGTGAATCAGTGAAACCTTACACAGGAGATGATCTTCCCTTTTTCTGATCTGCACCTGTTTTCTTATTAGTTTAACTAGAGGAAATCAGTCTTACAGCCGTCTGTGGAGCAGTGGAGCAGTGGTGTGAAGAGCCATGCTTTTTTGGTATGTGCTAAGCTACACACCCAATTTCCGTTTCCGGTTTGATTTGTGTCCCTAAAGACAAAGAAGGGGGGGGGGGGGGGTATCATTCCCCACCACCTAGGGCGTAACGAAATTCGAAAAAGATTCTAGAACGCTCTCTCATGGCTATTGGCTTTACTTTCAGCCTGTATGCGAATTTATAAATCTACATGGCCTGCATATGTGAGACCCATGTACACGTTTATAAATCTACATGGCCTGCATATGTGAGACCCATGTACACGTTTATAAATCTACATGGCCTGCATATGTGAGACCCATGTACAAGTTTCCGTCAGTAACTGCAACCTGCACGGGCTGCTCGCCGGGCGGTGGAAGGGAACGAGGAGAGAAAATAAAACACGAGCCCTTGTCTCAACCAGAGACGATCACTGGGGGAGAAGAGGGAGCAGCGTGTGGGCGGCTTTCTTCAAAAGAAAACCAGACAGACGGCATGGAGGGTGGGAGTTGAGGGGGCGGGGTGTGGGCGGCTTTCTTCAAAAGAAAACCAGACAGACGGCATGGAGGGTGGGAGTTGAGGGGGCGGGGTGTGGGCGGCTTTCTTCAAAAGAAAACCAGACAGACGGCATGGAGGGTGGGAGTTGAGGGGGCGGGGTGTGGGCGGCTTTCTTCAAAAGAAAACCAGACAGACGGCATGGAGGGTGGGAGTTGAGGGGGCGGGGTGTGGGCGGCTTTCTTCAAAAGAAAACCAGACAGACATGCCCGTCTGGAGGGTGGGTGGACGAGGCGGCGGGGTGTGGGCGGCTAACAGACAGTGAAGTAAAGCTAAAGTGGTTTCAGCTAAAAACATTGCATAGATGTTTGGGTACCAATGTTGTCTTAAATAAGATGGGAGTTGCAAATAATGATAAGTACAATTTCTGCAGATATAAGATAGCACTGGCCATATATTTTGGAAGTGCAGACATGTACAGATATTTTGGAATTCACTTACTAATCTAATGAAAGAGAAATGTATAAATGCAGAGAATATTAGGATCACGGAATCCTTTGTCTTACTTGGTCATGACAGTGTTATTACTAGTGATGAAGTATTCAACTTTATAATGATCTTTGCAAAATATTACATATTCAACTGCAAAGCAAAAAATGATGTCCCACAATTAAACGTGTTTCTCAATAAATTAAAAATTAGATATAAAACTGAAGAATATAATGCATATTTAAAAATGGACCACACACATTTTTGCAATAAATGGTCTACATATATCCCATTACTATGCAATATTGACCCTTTACCATAACTATACATACAACACAGAGAAGTTATTTAATTACCAACATTTCTAGGGAACTGACTCTATATCTTGATAACAATGCAAAATTATAATTGAGGCCAACATGATATAGCAAAAGATATCTATATGTAACCATGTGCATATGCTTGCATTCTACAAACAGCATGTCAGATAATGCGCAAGAAATGTTCCCAATCTTTGAAATACTATTGATACCCATATTTTCTTTTCTCTCTCTCTCTCTCTCTGCTCTAAATATTAATAATAAAAAAAAAGCATAAGAAATGTACATTTGATGCTTTATGCTTGTTTATGTACTCATACTGCTCTATGCTTTGGAAAAAAACGTTAAAAAAAAAAAAAGAAAACCAGACAGACGGCATGGACGGTGGGAGATATGGGGGCGGGGGAAGTAGCGTAGATTAGGGGTGGAAAGTGGGGAGTAGAAGGGGTGGGGGTGAGGATGGTGTGGCTGTCACGTCACAGTAAGTAGCATACCCGTCTTTACCTGTATGCACTGAGGCTAAGTAACAGAGAACATTTTGTCAGTATTCACTGAGGGTAAGTAAAAGACACGTCTTCACCTGGATTCATTAAAAGTACATTTTAAACGCGTCTTATATGAATTCACTAAGGGTAACAGACACAGCTTTATCAGTGTTAATTATAATGCTACTTGAACCTTGCTCTTCTTGATTGTGTGTGTGTGTGTGTGTGTGGTGTGTGTGTGTGTGTGTGTGTGTGTGTGTGTGTGTGTGTGTGTGTGTGTGTGGCCATGGACAAGTCAGTTACATTTTAGTATGGTTCCATGGTGCCAATCCGGATCTAATGGCAGATCAGTTCTGGATCCGTTCGACCTTGTCAGAAGTCCGAGCTCTCCTGGGTGTCCTCTGCTGTTACTAGTGTTAGTTTTTTGCATATGTTGTCGTCCTCGTCGCGTCATTGTCGTCAGTGTTGTTGTTGTTGTTGTAAACAATTAGGTTATAAAGTTTATCGTCTTCCCTACATTATGATATCCATGGTGAAGAAAAATTAGTTGTTGTTTTTTAAATCATTATCATTATCATCGTCATCGTCGTCGTCGTCGTCGTCGTCGTCAGCATCATCATTGTCGTTGTCATCATCATCAAAGAATAACAAGCTTGATTTATTATTTTCAACATCATCATTATCGTTATGGTTATCATTACTGTCATTATCATTACCATCATCATCACTACTATTATTGTTATTATTATCATAATTCTCATAATCATTATCATCATTATCATCATCATTAACAAAGAAATAATAGGCTCTGATTATTATGATCATAATCGTCATTATTATCATAATCATTATCATTACTGTCGTTATCATTATCATTATCAAAATCATCATTGGTGTCATCATCATCATCATCATCTCATCGTCATCATCATTATTATCATTATCTTTATCATCATTATTATTATTGTTGTAGTATCAATATTGTTGTTGTTGTCTTGCTTTGTTCTTGCTGTTTTCTTTAACAGCTATTCTTTATTTCTGTCGTGACCAAGCATTAAAGAAGGTAGCAAGGTAAGCGACATGCAACAGCCATTACGACAGTTGGCCAGCAGTCAGAGTAGAGACCGACTCACCACCAGGAACCAGAGGGTCCATAGTGACTGCCGATGAAGGGCAACAGTGAGAAGGCCAGCGACACCCCCCAGCACACCCCGTGGTACCACCTGAACCCACAGCAGTCGGGGCAAACAGTGAGCATGGTCTGGTTTCCTTTCATCCATTTGGGGGGCACGAAGGATAACAGCATTGTGCAAACAGTCATCAGCAAGAATTTCGAAGGAAATAAACAGTCGCACTAAGACAGTTGGAAAAATTGAAGTTAAATACACACGTGTATCAAATGAGATAGTATTTTAAGTACAAATTGGGCTGATCAAAGTTCATGAACTTTGACAATTTTAGCAGACGTTTCTGCGAAGAGCATGATCTTAAAAATATAAAAATACACAGTCACACACATACATTGCTGAAAATTTGAAGATATTATCCATGTGTATCGAGAAAGAGATTATTTCCTGTACAGGTTGGGCTAATCAAAGTACATGGGCATTCATCATTTTGATTGATGCTTCCTCAAAGAGCTACTTAACACATTTCTAAGATTAAAATCGAACATGTTTTCAATTTCGTTTCAGGAGACACTGATGACGTAAGGTCGTTTTTTTTGGCAACCATAAACAAATTGGAAGTCATCAACTAGATCATCCATATTGCAGTCTCTACACATTCTTTCTTCGCTCAACAATTCATTTCATCGTCCTTTTTACTGTTTCAAGCTTATGATTTACAAAACCAACACTTCATGAGCGGAATGATATAGGCCCTACTGATCTATTAGTTCAAAAATATACTTTACAAAAACCAGATTTCAAGTGTCTGTAAATATGACATTTATCACTTCTTTCGAGAGATGCTTGACAATTCTGAATGAATATGTCTTACTCAATGTTTGCTATACCATTACATTAAAAAAAAATCGCTCTTGTAAAATTCTGTTAATACGTCTCCACGTCATCTTAAGTTTCCTTACATATTACGCAA
>CM031613.1:65461862-65465758 GCA_018398815.1 Conus ventricosus
GAAGCGCTGTCTGTCGGGCAGTCCTCTAGGGCCTTGTCAATGGTTCTGGCGAAGCGTTCGCGCAGTTCGGACACTGACGTCATGGCTGTGTTGATTCGAGTACGTCCATTCTGCTTGGAGTGGTGGATTCGCTTGGGCCAAAGACGCACCTTGCTGCCGACCAGGGAGTTGTCAGTGATGCAGTCAGCACTGTGGTAGCTGCGGGTGACGAGCACATGGTTGAGCAAGGATCTTTGGGTGATCATGAAGTCCAGCTGATGCCAGTGACGGGATCTGAGGTGTCTCCAGGACACTCTGTGGTGTGGCTTGGTGGGGAAGAATGTGTTCGTAATACAGAGCTCGTGGAAGGAGCAAAGCTCAAGTAGCCGCTGTTCGTTCTCGTTGAGCTTGCTGATGCTGAAGCGGCCGATGCAGTGGGGCCAGGAGCTGTGGTCTGCATCAATCCGGGCATTGAAGTCCCCGAGCAAAACAGGTGTTTCTGTACAGGTATCTCTCTGATCTTGGCTTCCAGCTCTTCATAGCCTTGGCTGTAGAGCTGAGTGTGGGTGCGTAGACGCTAAGGATGTTTGTTGGTCCAGAAGAGGTTACGAGTCGGAGAGAGAGGATTCATAGTCCCTTTGAAAGGTGATCTGTGATGAGTCGGCCGAATGTTCTCAAGTCCATTAAGCAAATTAAGGGTAATTTTGCCGATGTTGAGCTTAGTTTCCTCGGATTCTTCAAGTGTGTGAACTCAAACATCACCGGAGGGGGGTATCCCGAGTGGGATGCTTGAAGAGGAAGAGCAACTGGGAAGTAATTCACATGTCCAGGGAGGCAGTAACAAGTACATATCGACCTGACGGTTCTGGGGGAGGAAGGCATCCAGCCTTCACCAACAGCTTTCATTTCATTCTCCACTAGGCTTCAGGAGAGGTACTCGCAGTTTGGTAACCGTCACAGTTTAGTGACCATCGGCCTGCAGGTAGTTGTCCTGAGGATGAACACCATCGGGAAGGCTTCAACCTATTTAGGTCAGTATTACACTTGAAGCATCAGTCATGGTTTGTGGAGAACTCTGGGCTGTTAGTTTCAATGGGTAGCTTCAGGGAATCGAACATGAGTTTGAATTGGATGTTATGCATTTTAAACACTCGGTACCCAAATCTTTGTTGGTGCTAGTCGCTGTGTGTGTGTGTGGCGTGTGTGTGTTTTGTGTGTGTGTGTGTGGGGTGTGTGTGTGTGTGTGTGTTGTGCGCGCGCACGCGCGTGCGCGCAGGAGGGCTGGTGTTCTATTGGTGGAATCAAAATAACTTGAAGATTTTATTGGCCCTGAAACGTGTGATGTGGGGTGTGCAAGTGATTTCTTTGCTTGAACCCTAGATCTCGGGTTTCTTTGTTTGAGAAGGTTATGTCGGAAAACAGAAAAGCATGACTCACAGCGGAAAGTAAATCATCCCGTTTCTGCTGAGGCTCAGGAAAATCCGCGAGGAAAACTTACATTAACAGAGTTTGCTGTCCCCCCCAAAGCCGACGACAGAGAGAATTTTCCCTGGTGGGGACAAAGGACAGTGAAGGTTTTTGCTGTAGCCTCAAGCGACGACAGTGCAGAATTGTCCTGGATTTGGGGGGGGGGGGGGGGGGTCATAAAATGGAGGTTTGCTTAGCCTCGAGCCAAACAACGGAGAGAAAGTCTCGTGACATGTCACTTGACACTTAACCGATCTGTACTAAACCCACACCTCCTGCAAAACAACACACCGGACCCCTTTTCTCCCCTATTTCCCCTTTCTTTCTCTCTTTCCTTGTCCCCCACAAAGGCAATCAAGATTTCAATCTATCACCCCTTTTCCGTTCCCCCCTCCACCCCAACCCCCAACCCACCCCAATCCTTCTCTCCCTGCTTTGGCGCGTTTGGGGTTGCGTCCCCTTTGTTAATACTTTCCACCCCTCCTTCTTTGTTGCACAGGAAGGAAGGGGCTTCCCTACTCCCGGACGAGGGGGGGGCCCCCCCCACCCCCCACCCCCCCCCACCCCCCCCAAATCCCCCCCCCCCCCCTCCCCCCCCACCCCCCCCCCCCCCCCCCCCCCCCCCCCCCCCCCCCCCCCCCCCCCCCCTTCGCCTCCTCTGTCAAATTCAGATACCCTTTATTTTCAGAAGTGGACGTTTTTGTACATGGTGCAAAGGAGCTGTCTAGTTTGAATGTTAGTAAGACAAAGGAGATGGTAGGCCTAATTGATTTTCGAAGAAACCTAGCATCTGTCCCTCATTTGTATATCAAAAACACCAAAAATGGAATGTGTAAGTGAATACAAGTGTCTGGGTACTATTTTAGATGATTTAAAATGAATTTTAATGCAAATACTCAATTCATCTACAAAAAAAATGCCAATCTGTGTATACTGTCTTAAGAAATTCGGTCTCATGCTATTAAAAAAGGGTTCCCCTGATCACCTAGAAAGAACTGTAAGTTGAAACTATGTTTCTAAAATTGAGACTATGCATTGATTGAATTATGGCATTTTGGTTTAACAGTAAACTTTATGCCAATACTTGGTGACATCTATCAAGGGATGAATAAGTATTCTGTTGTAATTTGTTTGTTTGCACAAATTGGTAAAAACTTATGAAAGCTTGGTTAAGATTCTTTTTTAACCATCGATTAATAAATCTTTGTTAACCATCTGACTTTTGCCAGTATTCAATACTATTTTGTTAAAATCATAACTGGAATTATAAATTCTGATCGGAAAAGCTGTATGCCAGTACTAGGTGAAAACTGTTGATTTATGAATACTATTGATTTTCGGAATGCTTTGTAGTATGTGACTCTAAGTCTAAACTACATGTGTACTTGGGCTAAGTGTATTCCAAGTTGCTTCAACTTAGATTATAAGAAAACATTGAAGAGTTATTTAAACTTCCATTGTTAGCATTATATTCCTGTCTCCTACCCCTTTTTCACTCAAACTCTGAGTGAAACTGGAGATTAATAATTTTGGCAAATACATTCATGCTAGTCCAATCCTTTGCTGGCCGAGATCTCACACATTTGCTGAAAGCCAGAGAGAGCTCGACAAGCCAGATTATCAGTTACTGAACTACAGACCAGGTTCTGTTTTTTTTTAGAACCTGGGTTCCTACCTACCCTGGGCATGCCTGTTAGTGGACAAACACCGCAGCCCAGCACATGATCAGCAGGTCTACAGAGAAGCGGATCAGTGACCAGCAACTAGAGAGAGATCAACTATCCTCTCCGACATCAGATAAGTTCTGATATTCCAAGTGGACTCCAACTCAACTCATCCCGAACTTACCCTCTCTTAATTATGAAACAGTGTAAACTTAAAAAAATCAGCCTGAACTCAGTTTGTGAAAGTGGTTTGAATACTTCACCTTGTATATGTTGATGTGTGAAAGTGCAATAACTTGTGTCAGTTCTTTGTTGTTCATTCAGTACTGAATGTTGGAACTTATCTCTAATTCTGTCTCTCGGAGCTAAAAGTAATTTAAGTGCACACGCTAAGGAAAATTCTTCCTGAGCCAATCTTGAGTAGTTTTAACAGTCCCGACAAAAATAAAATTTCTTTGATGACTAGTACCGGAAAGTTGCTCCTTCCATATAGTAAGAGAGAGGGTGGAGGTGAAATTTTCACATAACACTAATAGGGAAAACACTGTAAGTCCTTCCCCCAGAAGACACACCCACCCACTCCCAACTCTCGTCACAGTCTCTGTGTGGGGACAGTAGAGGGCAAGACATGTTAGCCTGTTTGCACCTAGGCAGGGAGCTGCCCGACAATGGTGGGGTGTTTTCAGCAAGAGAAGACCTGTGAGAGAGGCCAACATAAGCCCTTCCCATGGAGAGGGGGAAGTGCAGTGGAATCCGGGAGATTTCTGGTCTGATGTCAATCCGAGC
>CM031613.1:65465858-65492630 GCA_018398815.1 Conus ventricosus
TTTTCCATAATCCCCCCAAGAAAAAGAAAATTTCCTAAAGATGGATCCAAGGAACCCCTAAACTTGTGCCAAAAATTCTCGGGGCAAAAAAATTATGTTGTCTTTACAGACTTCTAAAATTTTATTTAAGACATTTGAAGTTGACAGCATTTCTTTCGCAAAATTGCTTTTGATCAAAAACATTCAGAAACCAAAAACATAAAACACAAAACTCAAAACAAAAATCCACAATGCCTCAAAAAAGTTTTTTTTAAAAAGCTATGAACAACACTTTTCGGTAAGCCCTATGGGAATCCGCACAACTAAAGATTTTAGATTGGCCCCCCAAAGGGGAAATAACCCCAAAAAAAGCACTTCAAAACCAAAATTATCAGGACTTAAAAATTTCATGACCACTTTTTGGGCAAAATGATAAAAAAAAAAGAAAGTAAAATTTGGACAAACCTTATTTTGGTTCCCTTTTTTTAAAATTAATCAAAGCTTTGATGTTAGATTTTCCTTTATGACTATTTTTAAGCCCTCGTATTCCTGATCCAAGTATTTTACACAGATACAGATATTTTTTTAATAGAAAATTCCACTAAGAATTTAAAAAAGAAAAGGAAATCGAAGTAAAAAAAGGGACATGCGGATGGTATGAAACTTCGTTTTACCCTAAAGTTTCCCCTTTTGCATTCAATTACAAACCCAAAGAAGGTTTTAGGAAAGATAAAGGAAAGAATTCTGGAAAGGATAAAGGGAGTATGGGGGGTTAAGACGAAAATGAAACATTTTTTCGAGCCGGGAAAGAAAATCAAAAGAAAAAAAGGGAAAATATCTCGCAGTGTGTGCAGTCAAAAAATTCACATGACAACTACAAAGAAGCATTTTTTGGCAATAAATTTTTCCCACATAAAACAAAAACCCGCGTTCAAACTACATAATCAAAAACAACAGTTGTAACAAAAAATCTTTTGATAGAACAAACAAAAAAGGGTTTTTTTGTTTAATCCAGAGTTTTCTTTAAAATTTGGGGCACTGGAGAACCGTAAAAAAATTTAAAAGGGGAACAGGTCTGGGGGGTTTTATCTGCAGTTTTTCCCCAACAAAAACCCTTTGGGGAAAAAATTTTTTGTTGTGCCCAGTTTCCCCGTAAATAAACACCGGATTAAATTTTTACAATTCTTTTTATTTCGTCCCGGGTTTCAACACCCAAAATTTGGATTTTTTCCCAAAATGCAGTCCCCCCCTTTATTTGTTTCCCCCCGGAAAAATAAAGTACCTTTTTTTTAAAAAACCAAAATGGAAATAGTTTGCTGGGGGAACGGGGCCCCTTCAGAAAACATTTATTTTTTTTTCTTTTGTTTGTTTTGTCCCTTTTTTACCCCTTTAAATCTTCATTATTCATTGGGGCGCAAAACGGGGGGCAGCCCTTCTAACCCATTCTTTTGTTGCGAGAATTGTCAATCACTCTCTGTGAAAACTGGTAAGAAAAAGCCCTTTTCGCTAACTGTTTTTTAAATTTAAACTAAACCGGGAACTGTAACTCCTGGAATGCCCCCTTTTAAAATAGTAACTCTTTTTTTTAACAATAATTGATTCACTTGGGCCTTTAAATTCTTTTCCTCCCCAACTTGAATAAATGCGGGGAAATTTAGCGGGCCCTCTTGGTATATTATTTTTAAAGGCGAAAAGAAAACAGCAAAGCACCTTTTTGTTTAAGGTTTCTGCATCTTTGTATCTTAAAGCTATATCAATGACTGGAGTGCGTCCTTAAATTTTTTGGGTCAACCCCATCAAGGTAAATATAAAGCCCCTTTGTTTGGTGTCTTTTGGGGATTTGTTTTAAAACAAAGGGGGGCCCTCTGTTTTCGTCTGGGCGCTGTAAAAAAAATTTTTTCCCAAATCGCTTTTTAGATAACCATTCTTTTGCTGTTTTTTTCACTATTTCCAGCGTTTGGCTTACTTTTTAATTGCGGGTTACCCCCCCCCCCAAATACCCTTTTTCAATAAAAATTTTTTTTTCATTTTTACCCACCAAAATTTTAAAGTGCAACAAAATACACAACGGCCCCATCCCAACGACAAAAACCCCTTTTCTTGCATTTTTTGTTTTTTCGATTTAAAAAAGTCACTAAATTTTTGGTGGGGAAAATGTCTGATTTTTTTGCCTTTTAAACAAAAATAAATGTTTTTTTCTTGAAAAAACATTTTTAAATGTGTAAGCGGGCATGCCCGGTTTTTTCAGTGTGTAAATTAATAAAATCTAACTGCTCAATTTTCTCCTTTTTCATAGGCGTTTTGGCAGCTCCCTAGTTGTCCAAAGTTTTGTTTTTTTTTTTTCCCCTCTCGCTGTCCCCCGCATTTACTAAAATGAAAAAATTACTGCCGCAAAAGCAAGCGCATTCCCCACAGCGCCCCCCTATCTTTATTGCGATGAAGCCTTTTTTTTATAAATGTATTTTTTTTACATATTTATTTTCCCCTGGAATTTTTTCCTTTGTTTAAACAAGAAAATCTTTCTACAAACGAAGCTAAATTTGATACAATCGGGCTTTGGGCTGTTTCCTCAAAGTCTATTTTCCAAGATCTCCCCGGTTTTTTTTTTAACAAGCTTTTAACCAAGAAATTGAGTTTTCCCTCCCATTTAGCCCTCCAATAACAGCAGAATGGAAAAAAGGGTTAGAAACATTTTTTTCCATGCTCATTTTTATAAAATAAAATAATTTTTAATTATTAAAAAACAGAACAGCCCATGATCTACTTTCAGCTACAAGGCGCCAAACCCCTTCCAAAATTATGAAAAAACCAAGTTTATGACAACTATTTTTCCCCCAAAAAAGGGGAAAGGGTTATTTTTTGGCCTGGGAAAACCAAAAAAGTTTTTCCCCGAACTGAATTCCCGCTTTGAAAAAGAAAAAAAAAAAATGTCACCCGGGAAAACATTTTTAAAAACAAAAAGGGAGAAGGGCCCGCTGGGGCCCAGAATGGGGGAAAAAAAAGGGGGGGAAACCGGGGTTTTTAGTTTTTAAAACTAAACTAGTCAGTAATTTGGGTCCCATTGATTTTGAACAAGACTTTTCGTAGGTTTAACGCAAGATTTCCCTTTTTAAACCCAAAATCATTAATCCTAGGGTGATTTTTTACTATAAATTTGGGGAAAATTTTTATGCCATAATCATGGGATTTAAAAACTTTTTAAAACATATTTGATTTTTTTTTCCCTTCAAAAAAACGTCTGGAAAAAACCCGCAGAACCCGAAAACACTGAACCTGGAGAAAGAAAAACCCCGAAAAAGCTGGGAAACAAGGGGAGACCATTAAAAATCCTGGGGGTGGGTTTAACAGGAAGAAAAAAGCAGAGTGGAACAGACCAAAAAAAAATTAAAGTTCAGCATCATAAAACATAAAACCTCCAAAGCCCAAACAAGTTTATTCAATGCCAAATATAAAAAATCCATTTATACCAAAGGGGCCCCCAAAAAATTCCTGGAAATTGAACTTTAAAAATGTTGCCATTTTTGGCGCCATGCCCGCTGTTTGGGGGGGGTTTTTAAAATGTTATAAAAAAAATATAAAGAAAGGCAACAAAACGAAAAACTATCAAAAAAAATCTAGCCCCCAAAAACAGAAAGAGACAACGGGACGCCAAACCACCAATAACAAAGCCCCTTTTTTACCATTTTTAAAAAAATAACTTTTAAATTTTTTTATAAAAAAAGGGTCATGGGGTAAATTTTAAAAAAGGGTGAAGTCAAAAAAATAAAGACCTTTATCTATAAAAGAAAATTTCCATAAACCCAAAATTTTAATCAAAAGGGCGTTCCGGGTGAAAAAAAACCCTTTCCCTTAAAAAACAAAAGCAAAAACGCCGAGCAAAAACATACCAACGATGACACGTTTTTGAGGCTGTGTGTACTATTTGACAAACTACTATTTAAATAAAAAAATACTTGTATTTTTTGAAAAATTATAAATAACTTTTAAAAAAAACTTGGTTTTAATTAAAGGATGACTTAATCAAGAAAATTATTTAAAACTTTTATCAAGAACTTAATTAAAAACTTAAAAACAAAAAACTTTTTAAGAACTTTTTAAAACTTAGAAGTAACTTAAGTAAGAACTTTGGGGGTAACTTTAAAATTTAACCCTTAAAAGGGCAACTTAGAAGTAACTTTAAATAAGAACTTAAAATAAATTGTTTAAAAAAAACTTAGAAGGGAAATTAGTGTTTTGGGATCGTGGGGGGGGGGGTGGGGCAGGTGGGGGTGGGGGGGGGCATGCGTGGGGGCAGGACAAAACCCCAAAAAACAAACCAAACCCAAAAAACAAACACACAATTTAAAAGTCCGGGTGGGGGGGGGGACTTCGTGCGTGGGTGGGGGGGGTGGGCGTGCGTGCGTGGGTGGGGGAGGAAAGGGCGTCGTGCCCTGGGGGGGGGGGGTGGGGGACGGCCCTGTGTGTGCGGGGGCCAAAAAAAATTGAAGCAAAGGGCGTTGGGAAACGAAGCAGTGAAAACCAGTAAATCACAGCAATATATAAAAAAGTCATAAAGTTCTTGGTGAAAATTTAAGGCCTCAACTCAAAAAAAACCCACCCCCCCCTCATTAGCAGTATCTAAAAATAGATCTTACTTTGTGGGAACTCGTTTCCCCCCTTTTTAAGGGTTAAAAACGGGGCTCCCTGATTTACCCAGTATTTCTTGGGTTTCTTTCAAACCGTCCTTTCCCGTGCGCGCCACTGGTTTCTAAAGCCTTTAACTCAAACAAACCCGACCGCTCCGCCTAAACCCCACCTGGCGCGGGTTTCAAACCCGAAAAGAAATAACCCCCCCCCCCACCCCCACCCCCACCCCGGGAAGCCCAGTTCCCTCGCTTTATTTTATTTTTTGGGGCGCGCGTCTTTGCTGTGCAGCCTATCGTTTTCACATAGTTTTTGGGGGAGGTTTTTAGTACATCCGTCATTTTTTTTGAAAACATTAAATGAAGATATGCTACCCACCCCAAACCCCTCCATAAATGGTTTGATGTACTAAAGGCTGGGCCTAACCCTATCTAGTTTGTTTGCCAAACATTTAAAACCGGGCCCTTCCCGTTGCAAAAAGGGGACACTTAAAAGGGAGATGAACTGGGTTTGAAAAATAAAAAATACCCAACTTTAAAACACAAATCACTTGCCCCAAAAACACTGAAACTGTAGTTAACCCTCAATCAAGTCAAAGATCAGCCGTGTTTACCTTTGCCCTTTTGAAATGAACGCTGGTGGGGCAGACAGTGAATAGTTAGCTTTTTCCTTTACTAACTAACTCAACTAAATTTTTTCAAAAAATACTCCAACAAACAGTTAAAATAAAAAATTAAGGCCTCAATAACAAACCGTTCCTTTATAACGTTTTTAAAAGGGCCCTTTTTTAAAAAAAACACAATTAAAAACACAGTGGTCACAACAGAGCGCCGGCCCAAACACGCACCTTCTTGATGGGGCCCAAACAATGACGGCCTGTCGTGGGGCCCCGTCGACAAACCTCGATTTTGATGGCAATCCGAATTTTTTGGGTGCAATGGGATGAACCAGCCAATGTGTTTCGTTAAACAACACAGGGAAGGGGCAAAATGCCGCGAGCCGTAAATTAAGTGGAAACAGATTTCAGCCCCGTGTTTCAAAATTTTGTAGGTGGAAATTTGTCAAAAAGGTGGGGGGATTTTATGTCATTTAATTGAGAGGGGAAAAAAGAGTGTGTGTGGTGTGTGTTTTCCCTTTCCCCCTCTCTGCTGTCCCGTCTGTCTCTCTTCCTTTTCCCCTTCTCGGGCTTTCTGCCCGGGATTTTTCTCCTCTCTCTTCCCCAAGGAAAAAAGGGGGCTTTAAGGGCCCCTTTTTGCCCCAAAAAACCCCGGGGTTACAAGTGAGTCCCGATCGGGGTTTTTTTACTTTCTCTACTGATTTTCTAAAGGGTTTTCTTAAATTCCTGAAAGTCGCCGCCAAAATGAGCCTAGACTGTATTATCATGTTTTCTTTAAAATTTCCCGAAAGGTTTGCCGCCAAAAATGACCATAGACTGTATTATCTATGGTTTTCTTTTAAATTTCCCGACGGGCCCCGCCAAAATGAGCCATAGACTGTATTTTCTATTTTGGGTTAAAATTTCCCGACTCGTCCCCCCCAAAAGAGCCATAGACGATTTTTTTATGTTTGCTTAAATTCCCACGTCTCCCCCCAAAATTTTTCAGTCTTATTTTCCCAACCCTTTGAAGGCAGGAAAAAAAATTTTCCTCTTTCACAGGAAATGTTTTCAAATTTTGAATTTTACCCAAGCCCATTTCACTTTTTGTTGTTTATATCCACTTCAGGGATAGAACGTAAAAAAAAAGAGGATGTACCCGAAAATGTGTTTCCATATTTGCCATTGCTCGTAATCCTCGAATTGGTTTCCTTTTCCTACCCACAAAGGTATGATAATCATCGTGAATGCTTAAGAAAAAGTCATCCTCAAGACCTGTCCACCCCCCCCCCCCCCACCCCCACCCCCACCCCTGATGCCATTCTCTTCCCACAGGTGACATCCGTGCTTGACAAAATCAGTCTCAGAAAATTACATGGGTATGCATCTTTAACACGGGGTTGATAAAACTGAATGAGATCCGAATTTAAAAAAAAAAAAGAAGAAACAAACCAAAAAGCTCATTTCCACTTAACTAAAAAACGTTGAAAACATTTTTGTTATATAATTCTGAATCACAAAACATACATTTTAGCCCTGGGACATTCTGTGTTTCCCGCAAATCACTATTGCAAGGATTAGAAGAAGAAAAAAAAGATAAATCGGCCATTCTGAAAATGGGAAAAGAAATCAGAATCTGGATTACGTAGCTTTTGTGATTCAGTTTTGTTAAATGCAGGTCTTCAATTTCCAAATGCTTGCATGACTGAAATCAAGATCAGTCATCACCTCCAGTACACAATCATGTTCATTTTCTTCAATTTAAAACTATAATAGTTTTCAAGCACAAGGCTTAAGGGTATTCATTACGTGCTTTAAAACATGAAAAAAACCTTTAAAATGTGAACAAAAATCAAATATCTTTTAATATAGAATCACAACGACGAAATAAATGGAGGTGTACGCTTACAAACAGTAATCGTTGCTCAGGAATAATTTCAGATTGTGTGTGTGTGTGTGTGTGTGTGTGTGTGTGTGTGTGTGTGTGTGTGTTGGTATGCTTTGAAAAGAAATTGATGAGCAGACATGTACAACCGAAGGTGCCAGAGAAGTACTGTTTTCAACTGCCAAACCAGCCAGCAGTCCTGCACCACCCTTGGAAGCCTGCACTGTGCTGATAGCGGATACAGGCACGCACAGGGCAGTTCGTTAAGCCGCCAAGGGACATAAATGCTCCCTGGCAGGTGACACTGTGATTGCCACTGAACATGACACAACGGAACCTCCAAAGAAACATCCCCACGGGCGTATCAACCCGTATCAACCCGTATTTCATGACTGCAGTGCTCACAGTGAAAAACACTACCTTCTTGTAAACTGCTGCGAGCATCCCGCAGCCCCATTCATCGCTGTTTCACCGACAGATTAAACCAGTACCACTCCAGACACAACCAAGCTTCAGCCACACGGTCATCTGAAGAGGAATCCAGGTTGCTGTCTTTTCTACTCTCCATGTGGTCAGTGGGTCATTCCTCACCGTCACTGGGCCTTTTTTTCAGATCCGGTAAGAAAAAAAAGAAAAGAAAAGAAAAAAGGAGATACACCTGAAGGTGCCAGTGGTACCTAGGAAGAAACTGTCATCAACCGCCGAATCAACAAGCCGGGAGCAATCCTGCGCCATCCTTGGAAGCCTGCGCTTTGCTATCATCGAGTGCAAGCACGCACAGGGCATTCCGTGAAGACGTAAGGGGACGTAACTGCTCCCTGGTAGATGCCATTCTGTGATGGCTACTGGACGCGACACAACAGAACCTCCACACACACTCTGTGCGATTACATTCACAAACAAATAAATAAACAAACATTAAATGAATGAAGTACATGAGTACGGATCTGATGACGAGATCTTTAAATATTAAGGCGAAAACGTTAAAAATAAAGGCTGATGGTGATGTTTTATCAAAATTTGGCAAGATACTTTTAAAAGCGGGACATCCAAAACGCACAGCTGATTTACGAATCGTTGACCTCAAGGACACTCAACGCTTTTACTGAATTTGGTTTCAAAACCGTTTAATTTCACTCTGTGATATAAAGATGTTACGTATCTGCAAATATTTAACAGTACTTTGCTTTGATAAAAGTATTTATGTAAAATGCTTTTTTTTTTTTTCAGTTTGACTTTGACATGACAACTTTTCAAGGATCCATTTAAATCCTTTCGACACTGTCTAAAGTGATTCCAGAATGGTTTTAGTCAGTTTCATTCTTGAACAGTAATTGCAATGCATAATTCCACTGACTGACATTATCATTTTGTTCCTGTCTTTGTTGTCCTGTTTTTGTTGTCCTGTCTTTGTTGTCCTGTCTTTGTTGTCCTGTCTTTGTTGTCCTGTCTTTGTTGTCCTGTCTTTGTTGTCCTGTCTGCCGAATTATTAGCAGAACTTCCATGATGTGACGGTATCCAGAAAAATGTGATATTGGTCACTTTTGAAAATAAATTGATAAATTTTCTCGGTATAGATTTTACAAATTATTCCTATTCTAGCGACAAAGTCAATGCAGAGCACATAAAACAGGTCAAGAATCAATACAAATGAGCATTGGTATATAGACAAGTGTTTAAAATCTAATTATTGCATAGGAAAAATGGATAAAAATGTTGGATAATTATCAAGCAATGAGTATCAAAGCTACGAACATATGAAAATCAATGAGAATCTACCAAATATGAAATAACAATAGCGCATTGTGTGTGTGTGTGTGTGTGTGTGTGTGTGTGTGTGTGTGTGTGTGTGTGTGTGTGTGTGCGCGGCGTGCGCGAGCGTGCAATAGTGGATGTGTGTGTGTGTGTGTGTGTGTGTGTGTGTGTGTGTGTGTGTGTGTGTGTGTGTGTGTGTGTGTGTGCAATAGTGGATGTGCGAGCAGTGTGTGTGTGCTAAAAGCAAAGGTACTATCACAAAAAGGGGGGTTTGGGACGATGAAAACTGAATCAATCACAGGAAGATACCAACTGGGCACTTAATCAAACACTCTGGAAAAAATGCGAAGAAGTGGATAACTGTTAAAAATAATTTCAAGAGAGATGGAAGACTCAGATATAAACTGTTGTCCCACTCTTTGAGATACCAGTTATTTGACTCTGGAGCAATGAACGAGTAAATGATTCATCGTTCTTTCCCTTCCACAAATGCACTGGACATTTTTGCTGTATTTTGTGCAGACAGCATTTAAACGAAACCTATACATCAGGCTGGAAACTGTCCTGGAGTATGATCCGGACAAGAAAAATAAAAGAGGTTTATTTTTTCTTTTGTTCTTAGCATTTAGGCAGTGCTGATTGTAGTGACACTTTAGATTTTTAAGTTTCTCGTCAAACATATCGTATGACACATTTACTAAACATCTATGACCTTTTTGTAAATTTAACCGTATCTTAACTGATTATCATGATTGTTTGCTCCTTTTCCTGCAGCTCGATCAGCCCATTCATTGGAAACAATGCCACAATGGAAAGGCGCCCAACAGAAAGTCCAATGATAAAAGACGAACAGTGTGTTTAATTTCAATTATCAGTTCCGATCGCATTTTCTGGTTTAGAGATCTAAGTGCCTATAACACTGATTTAGAATCAACACATAAGCTTAATAAAATTTAGAATACGTTTTTCGGAAAATAAAAAATGCAGTCCAGGGCCTTAAATATTGCAACTAATTCAGCAGTAAAAATAGAAACATTTTCACATATGTGAAACCGTTTCTCTACTTTTAAAGCTGGTATAACGAAGGCAGCTCCTGCTTCTCTGTTCCCAAGTACAGATCCATCAGTATAAATCTTTGAATGTTCAGAATACTTGTTATCAATATGGGAGCAGACAGACCTTCAAAGGATATTATTTGAATCATTTTTGGATACGTTTGTGTGATCTATGTCAAGCTTCAGACTGTTCATCTCCCATGTAGGTATAGGTGAGCAGGGATGTTTGGTTTGCTATTTCCTTTCTGTTTAATTTTGATTGTTTTTAAAGATCTGAAGTAAATATGTTTATGGATTTTAATAATTGGATGGATTTAGCTCTTTTTGCAAAATGAAAATCGGACCTCATACAAACTTTGGCCTCTGTGAAATTTTCGAACGAGGAACTTCGTAAAACATATTTAGCAGCAGAGAGAGTTCTTAGCTCATCAATAGGTAGAACATCTGCTTCTTTATATGTTCCGAATTTTGATGCTCTCCTAGGAACTCCTAGGGAAAGTTTATTGGCTTTGCAGTCAACACTTTGTATTTTAGTTAATACATGTTGTGGAGCACTAAAAAATTCCTCCTGAGCATACGTCAATTTGGAACGCACAAGTGATGTTGATCGTAATATTAATATTTTTGTATCCTGTCCCCACTTTTGTTTACTAACGATTTATAAGAAAATATAAATGTAATTAATAGCGAACCGCCAAGAAAACGTAGACAAACGAATCACAAGACAAAACACGACGCGTTTGGACCTTTTAGGTCTTCTTCAGGCAAGATACAAAACACTCACGACAAACGAAAATGAACGAGCAGTCACTTATCTTCATTCACTTCAGCGCAAGAGGACGTTGAATGAAAACGAGGCTGTTGAGGAGACAATGTGAGTCGGGGTAGTAATGATGATAGTTACATTAATGATAATAGTAATGATGATAGTTACATTAATGATAATAGTAATGATGATGATCAAAATTAAAAAAAGTAAATAAATAGACAGGATTACTACCATTTTAGGTGGTAATATAGCAATAGCAGTTGTATGGGTAAAATGAGAATGAGTTCGAGGATTCTTGAACAGCATGGTTGCCGTGGCAACGGTCTTAGTGGTGATGGCGATTGTGATGTTAATGGTAGTGATGGTAATATCAATACTAACAATCGTATTGATAATAATGATGATAATGCTAACAACTATAGCAACGGCAATGGTAATGATAATACTGATAATAAAAGCATGATTGAGAAATATGATTTAAAAGAAAAAAGAAAAAAGGTATATTAATGATTATAATATGTATCTTAATAGTTTTGATAACAATAATCTCTCTCTCTCTCTCTCTCTCTCTCTCTCTCTCTCTCTCTCTCTCTCTCTCACACACACACACACACACACACACACACACACACACACACACACTCACACACTCGCACACTCACTCACACACACACACACACACACACACACACACACACACACACACACACACACACACACACACATACACACACACACACTCACACACACACATGCTCGTGCATAAGTGTGTGTGCCTCAAAGGAAAGGGTATGTCAGTGTTGACAGTATGCTTGGAGTATACATACCGTGCACAATTTGTGAAGACAGTGTACATATTGTACATAACCAATCTCTCTATTTCTTAAGTCTTGAGTCTTGGGCTCTCTCTCTCTCTCTCTCTCTCTCTCTCTCTCTCTCTCTCTCTCTCTCTTACTTTTTGGATTTTCCCCTTCTCATTTGTGCACTCCCTATCCCCCCCCCCCCCCTGCCCCCCCCCCCCCCCCACCCCCATCCATTTCTTCTCTGGTTTCTTTTTTTTCTTTTTCTTTTTTTATAGTATTTTTGATTTTCATAAATTTCTGTGAGTTTTCGTCGTTCCACCGAATTTTTTTAAAATTATGGATGGCTTGATGTAAAAAAGCAGATCTATTGCTTATTCAATGTTCCATCTGAAAATAAAATTTTGACTTTGACTTTGACTTTGACTTTCACACACACACACACACACACACACACACACACACACACACACACACACACACACACAGTTTCTTATCCGGGCGTTCAAGCCTATTTACAACTTTCGTTATCACCGAGGAGAAAAATCTGAAATCAGACACACATTAACATTGCACTTACTCAAAAACCGGCTATAATAAACAGAAAAACAAACAACAAAACAAACCAAAAACAAACAACAACAATAGCAGCAATCAAAGCTACCGGCTATAACAAAACAAACAAAACAGAAAAAAGCAAACCAACATAAAACAAACAAACAACAACAGCAGCAACCAAAACCCTAAAATGCAATAACAGTTGACGGACATCTGAAAGACGATAAGCAGAACAGACCTAGATCCCCATGAATACGCATTACTATTTTGTGGAAACATGCTCACCGCTAAAAACAGTTGTTTTTTTTGTCCTCAGGGCTGGGAACGGTCACAAGTTAGCAATGGAAGTGACTTGATTTCCCCCCCCCCCCCCCCCCCCCCCTCAATAATGTCGTCTTGCAGTAACTGAGTATACAGGTCTCTATTCACTGATAAGCATCTCAGGAAGATGAAAATATTACGATTCCCATTTAGGTAACTTAGCACCAATGTGTTCTCTCTCTCTCTCTCTCTCTCTCTCTCTCTCTCCTCTCCTCTCTCGACAACAAACAAGAAGCATTCCAAAGACAGCGCAAAGTCTGCGAGTGTTTCACAGATAACCTTTCAATATGCCAGTTGTGGACTTTCATCGCGTTTGGAAAACGTTCTTTATACGTTTCTTCAAGAAATATGCTTATTCACAATAATAATGAAACATTCATGGGATGGATCAGTATTTTGATATTAAAAGGCAGAGTGGTTATGGTGTGTCCAATGTTTGTACGTTGCATTTTTAAGTAACGTTACACTCGATTTTTTTTTCAAGTTAGTAACAACTTTGCATTTCCAGTTTTAGTTTTTATCTAGTTTTAATACCATCAAAGCCCATCCAACCACACTAACGTGGTAGCAGCCCTGATATGGCCCTGTGCGGTCGGCTGGGCTATAAACAATATGACTTGACTCGTCCCACTGCACGTCTGTCCACCATGCAGGCACAAGAAGACCTGTCTTACACAACAGCAACAATAACAACAATGAACAACTCTTAACATGTAATATACCCCAGGTTCATATCACACTAAGGAATATATTGATGTTATTGAGGCTGATATCAAACTAGGCTGTGAAGAGGGCACCAGACATTCCCTGTAATTTATCGCCCTTAGATTGGAAAAAAACAACCCAACAACTTTATTGTTAAAGACAAGTGTCACAAGCATTTAGAAACAGTCACATGAGCAAACAGACATTTCTGAACATCCACGCTGCATACTATGTACTGTTTCTTTACCTTATAACTGAAAATGTTTTAATTATTGTATGATATATAGGGGAGTCGTTGAGAGAGAGAGAGAGAGAGAGAGAGAGAGAGAGAGGCAAAGGGAAGAGGCTAGGTGAATCAAAATGTTCTGGTTAAGTTTTTAAGGATTACCGTTTTCCTTGAAAGTTTATAAACAAAGATTTTACGCATTTTCCCATTGTCTTAAATGGTATAAGCTAAATGTCTTACAGGCAATACAAGGTATTAAACAAATCCAAAAATGGCGCTTCTTCGTTTTACAATGTACATGTCCCAGTTTATAGGTTCAGAACCTTACAGAACCTGACTTTCTCTAAATACACTGATGAACAATTTCAAACATCGATTAGTATTCTATGGGCATAGATTCCTAGGTTTGTACACAATGGGGTTTCAAAATAAATGTTGCAGACGAATGAAGACGTTATCATCACCGTTTTCTTTATCAGACCCGCAAATACACTGGGATCAATGCTTTTTTTTTCTTTTTCTTTTTTTTTTTTAAAAGAAAGAAGGTGTTTAAAGCAATTAAAAAGCTATATAAAATTTTTTTCAGAAGTTTAGTCATAGGGGTGTGTCTATGTAGTCTTAGGGGTCTATGTATATAGTCATAGCGGTGTGGAGAATACAGAAGTACATCTCTTATACGTAATCTCCCGTAGATCATATAATATGATATCTGACGATTGAGCAAAGAGCCTAGGATGGGGGTGGGGGTGGGTGATACTATGAAATGAATAAGCACATGAATAATGTGGGAGTCCTGGCCCGGATGATTTCACGACAGAGATTTTATAAATCGACTAAAGTATTTTCTTGTCCGTTTCATGAATGAAGGTTTTGAGTGTATACAGCTCTCTGTTAATAGGCACCAGGGCGCTATAACACTTGAATCCCGAAGGAAGAATAACCTAGGCATTTTTTTCAAAACCTGGAGGCTAATATCTCTGTTAAATGTTTGATATCAAATAGTGCATCGGGGGTTCCTGTCTGAGCGAACAACGAAGAAGAAGAAATAGTATTAGACTGAACTGCTAAACTCTTATAAAGTGTCCATCCCGATCTAATTCGTTACTGCCAGAAGACATTCACTAAGCTCAGATATGCTGGGAAAAAAATATGCTTGTTATAGATTTACTTTTATTCACCGAAGACAGCAAATTTCAGGCCTGTTATTTACAGCAGATTTTGAAAATGCTTCCGATAACGGTTCTTGAGTTTTTATGTAAAAGTCAGCTTTCCTCCCATTTCCCAAAGTCATTTGTTATGTGGGGTTGAAACTATGTATAGAAATGCTTCATCTTGTTTATCATTCAATGGCCAATATTCACGTTGGTTTAGATCGATAAGAGGTTGCAGATATGGTGACCCTATTTCTCTACAGTTATACTTAATCTGTGCTAAAAGTTTTTTTCATTAATGCTTAAAAACAAAACCATCGGCATGAAATTAAAAAAAGGACATGAAATCTTAGTATTACCATACGCAGATAACACCGTTATATGTGTGGACGGCTGTGGAAAGTTGTTCACTGAGGCGACATCTACATTAGACACCTTTTTAAAAGAACGTCTGATCGATTAATCAATAATGATAAAACAAAAGAATTATGGAATTAGTTTTACGAGAGTAAGAAACTTTTAACGGATTTTTTTTCTCATCTAAGATAACTCAACTTTGTAATCTAAATTACGCTGGAAAATTAGAAGCAATTAAATTCATAACTGGGCATTGGAGAAGTAAGATTACTCCAGCTGGGAAAACAATGACTATCAACTCATTTTTACACTCTAAATTTTAAAACGAACAAACAAATTCCCCACATAAGTATGAAATAAATCAGAATGAGACAAAGTGTGACCGAGTACGTTACAGAAAAAACGAATTGAGTTAAAGAAGAGGAAGAACAGAAGGAACTGAAACGTCGAAGGTGGTAAGACGATAGAAGAGAGTAGTGATGGGGATATGAAGGTGGATGGGAGCAATGATAGTGTGACGTGAAAGAGGTTGGAATCCGAGCTCACCACCCCCTCCCACCGACCACCTCCTCTTCCCCACCCCCACCCCCTCCCTACCCTACCTCCACGTTCCATCCCTGAGAGAGCGCAGCATCATCAGATCTCAATTCAATGAATTTTATCGTGAAGAGTTTTTAGCTCTTTGAGACCCTAACTGCAAATTATCGCAAGCATTCAGCACCATTTGCAGACTAATCCAATTGATCAGCCGAAGGAGCGGGTGACAAACTGGATTACTTCCCCTTAGCTGTCGCCATATTGGATCCCAAGTCGCTTACATCATTGAATTTGTTGATTTTTTGGGGCCACTCTTCTATTGACTTTCTTTCTTTTCTTTTTTCATCACAGCCAGTGTGCCCTCTGTCCTCCTTCCCCACCCTCATCGCAATATCAACACCCACCCTCGCCTCCGTTTTACATCCTTCTGCGAGCGCCCATTCACTTGGTTCAGCGTTCTCCGACTGCGAGTCAAGAGAGCAATTTTGTATGAGTTGAAAAAAAAAAAGAAATAAAGGAAAAAAGAAAAAGATCATAAATCTATTTCTTTCTCTCCCTGTTGATTTGTTTATTTGTTGCTTTGTTTGTCCGTTTGTTGTTCGTGACGTTTTCCCATGAACTTTGAAGCGTTATGCGGATTTTTCTTCTGCTTCATACTGTTTTGTTCATCTTCCGTTTGCGGCTTCTCGTTTCGCGCCAAGCCCCTTGGGCAATTAAAAACAGATCAGAGAAAATGGGAAAAATATATCTTGTGTTAGCTATACACGTGAAAAAAAAACAAAAAAAAACCTTTCCACCTACATACTCTGAAAGCGTTTCTCTGACAAATGTACCAAATTGACCGGAATTCCGAGAGGTTTATTCATATCGAAAAATTTCATTCTTGAAAATTTAATATCATTTTATTCGAGTTCCATTACTTGTGTTTCAGTTTCATTTTGCTAATTGAGTTTAAGTTTGTTGTTATATGTATATTCGTATATTCATGTTTGTATAAAATATTTTTCTTTTAATTCACGTTGAAAATTAAGTTAGGCATATCAATTATTCCATTGTATTATTCAAATGCGTATTTTTTCTGAATTACATTTCCCGTATATATACACATGGAAATTTGTATATAAATCTTGCACAACATAAAACAAATGATCTTTTGCATACGTCACACAAAAGGCTAACATATCCATTTACTTACAATTCGTTCTATCTGTGTGTGTGTGTGTGTGTGTGTGTGTGTGTGTGTGTGTGTGTGTGTGTGTGTGTGTGAGCGAGCGCACTCTGCCACAACGTGAGGCAGCGCTGTGTGCCGCGCAGTTTGTGCTGACACCACCTCTCCCTTCCAGGTTTGGGGTATTCCCTGTCGAATAGTGAAGGCAGTGCATGGTGTGCAGCTCCAAACTGCAACCATTCCCGTAATAATGGTATAATCTAAGTGAATGCCTGGTAATAATGGTATAATCTAAGTGAATGCCTGGTAATAATGGTATAATCTAAGTGAATGCCTGGTAATAATGGTATAATCTAAGTGAATGCCTGGTAATAATGGTATAATCTAAGTGAATGCCTGGTAATAATGGTATAATCTAAGTGAATGCCTGGTAATAATGGTATAATCTAAGTGAATGCCTGGTAATAATGGTATAATCTAAGTGAATGCCTGGTAATAATGGTATAATCTAAGTGAATGCCTGGTAATAATGGTATAATCTAAGTGAATGCCTGGTAATAATGGTATAATCTGAGTGAATGCCTGGTAATAATGGTATAATCTAAGTGAATGCCTGCTATCTTCTTTTAAAACAATATTTTTTTTTAAATGACGTGTTTCAATTCCTGCTCTGTGCGATCACTTTTAAGATCTTAAAGCTATTTGTCTGACATATTTTTACGTTTACTGTAACTCTGTTGTACTGTTTATCTTTAATGTTCAGTATTCTTTTAAACATACAGTGCTAACGTCATGATGTTGTCAAAGACCTTGGGATACATGCATGCAGGTTTAGTGATGTGAATGCAGTGCGAGGTCATTTTAGTTTAGAGAATTGGTCACTGATTACTTCATGTGCCTACCCCTGTTCCATGTATTTTAACTGTTGCAACTGGTACAAATTTCTCGTTTTTGAGATAATAAAGTGGTTTTGACTTTGACTTGAGTTGTGTGATCCATTTTAAAGTCTTTTTGAAACTTGAAAGTTATGAAAAATGGAGGTCACTGATAAAATGAGCGCTAATAATCCGTGATTTTGATGTTGCTGTAGTGGTCCCCAAGAACAGTATTGTTAAAATTTAATTGAACAACGTTATTATTGTCAATCTGTCGATGTAGCAGTTTGTGTTTTTCTGTTGCAAGCTAATTTAAGTAGTCAATAACGCAGATACTGTCTCTTTTCTCTCTCTTTTTACTATGTGCGTCTGCTTCGCGAGCCGCGGTTCTGCTGCCTTCCACCTTCCACCCCCCTAAGCTCCCCCCCCCCTACCTTCCCGCGGTGCGAGAGAAAATGGCCGACAGTTGTTACGTCCTGTGACTGGCACATGAAAAGTAGTAACGATCTCTGACTGCTACACAGAACGAACTAAACGCTGACCCGTCAACAGCAAGAAGATTTTAAAGTGACCACATCAATTTCGATTTTTGTCTTGCGCTCGTTTCTTTATCCCCTCGCCTCTAACAACCCTCGCCACGTGTTACAAAGGTCTCAGCCTGCTTTATTGCTCCATGACAGTGCGTAGTAAAGATACTGTGATGGACGCTTGGGCACCCAGGGATCTCCGCCACAGGGAACTGGTGCTGTGACGTGTTCTGTCCTTGATGTTGTCCATCCAAGGCTTGTGTCCCATTCCTGAATAGGGAGTCATGGCGAGGCACTCCTACAGCAGGCTTGTGTCCCATTCCTGAATAGGGAGTCATGGCGAGGCACTCCTACAGCAGGCTTGTTAAGGGAGTTTGATCATTCAGGATAAATTGTCTGCGAGCCTTACTTGTTCACTGAAGTTCTTGGTACGAGATACGTCCCAGAGCAATTATTTTCAAATGCGTGAATAACATGGATTTCTACGCAGATTCCTCTTTTCATTCGGCACAAGTTTGTTAACCATCTCCTTTCTCCATTCATGACTTCTTATGGCCACCATTTAATGATGAGCAATTAACAGCTGACATCATCGGATCGATGGTCAACCGATGGCAGTATCAATAAAAGTATGTGGTATGATATCGGTCACAGTTAATCATCCTCGAAAGTGTAAAAAGGTTTAAACAGTTGTCGCGAGTCTAACTGAATGTGGCAGTTGCATGTGTTATATGACTCTACGGAGAAGTTCAAATTGCGTTAACGCTGTACAGTGTATGCATTTGGAGTTACAGAAATATCCGTCCCGTGTCCTGCTCTTCATTTTACTAACGATGATCCATTTTTAGCGGTGACGGTGTTGCTGGCAAGTCGGGAGCACAGAAGCTTGGGAAGAGAGTGGGAAGAAAATGGGAGAGGGGGTAGAGGTGGGGGAGGCTGGAAAGGGGGGAAGGAAAGAAAGAGGCAGCGCCTCACAAAAGTGCTTTATTCTGTAAACATAGTAGTCAAAACGGTAAAAATGCCAGTATTTCTTGTAACTTTAAAAGAGGACAATCTCTTCTTCGTATAATACATCTTTCTTTCGTTCCCCCTACCCCCCTCCTTTTTTGTCTCATACAGCCGTCAAAATACTGTGAGTTTCTCCACCGATTTCAGAGAGCTTTTAGAGAATTCCCATTGGCACGTTCACCTCGTCATCCTTCTTGGAATCTCGTGGTGTCGTAACGCATGTTTTATAAGCAGTAGGAGATCTCCTAAGCACCCCTGTCCTCAGTAATGTGCAGCTAGCCAGGGACGTTGTTTCCAGTCCAGTCTTCCACATCATCTACTCATAGCTTCTTTGATCCTCCGCTGGGAGATTCATCGTCCACTGCCTCGACAGAACGTCCTGGACAGGAAATCACGGCGGCACACATGCCCATGCCAAGCAACTGACCGACGTACTGTTTCCTTTTCGTGCGGCCATTAAAATACCGTACGTTTCTATCATAATCTCGGTTTATGAGTGAAAAAAATTCACATGGTATATTTGACCTTTATGATCCTTGAAAGAGGTCGTTTCAGTTGGTCTGTATCAGAAGTGTGAGCATCTAATTTGCTTTGACGACAAGAAACGGCCTTTGTCATTCTTTTTACCGATACGTTAGTTTATATTGTATAAAAGAACTGTATAGTGTTGTACGGTAAGAATGGAAATCTGCCCTGCATTCTCCGTCTTTGTTTTAGAAATACATGTACAGAGAACACGGCTCACTGAGACAGAGACACCAACAAGTGAACGCTGTGCTAAAGAGACATCACTTGTCGCAAAGTTGACGGTCTTCTGTGAGTCTCGTAGTCCGATAAAGATAACACACACACACACACACACACACACACACACACACAGAACGAACGAACGAACGAACGAACGAACTGATTTAATGAATAGGTCATTTGCCCATGTCATAACAGGGACAGCTGGGGTAAGGGAAGTCATCCAAAGTCATAGATATGTCAATACAATCAAAGAAGTGCAAGCAAAAGACAAAAGTTACTCGCATGTGCACGATCAGCGCGCACGTTATACACATACACTCCCATGCGCATGCACACACACACACACACACACACACACACACGCACGCACGCACACACTCACTCTCTCTCTCTCTCTCTCTCTCTCTCTCTCTCTCTCTCTCTCTCTCTCTCTCTCTCTCTCCTCTTTCTCTCTCTCTCTCTCTCTCTCACTTGAACCATAAACCGTAAATCGCGGTACAGGTTAAGCATGACGCATTAAGTCGTTTCTGAGTTTGAACGCTTTTGACAAATACAAGGCAAGAGGTATACATATTCTTGAGTTGGATAGTAACAGAGTTAGTTTAAAAGCATTTGGCTTTAAATAATATTTTTCTGGTATGTATAACTGACGCAGAGCCTTATATTGTTGGCATATGATAATGAAATGGAATTCTGTTTCTTCAACATTTGGACAAAATGGGCAATTCCCATTTCGACGGAGTGAGTAACGGGAAAGGTGCGTCTTTAACGGGGACAACCAAGCCTTATTCTTGTTAAATATTTTCTTAAATTAGAATTTTTTTTTAAAAATCTTATACATATATTGCGGAATATAACACAATTGTCTAAATGATGAGTAGAAAGTGTACTTTTCTTTACCCCTTAAGTTAGAGTCTAGTTCTTGCAAATGGCAATCAAGCAGCCTTTGTTTAAAAGCAGAAAGAAAAGATTTAGTATCGCCTACTCCGTGATTGTCGAAAACGAAGCGGAAACCATATTTAGATAAAGTATATCGTTCACCTTAGTGACCCAGTTCTTTTTCCCATTGGGAGGAAGTGTATGACTTACTTACTTGACTTATTCCCGTTGGCTCCTAGTGGAGCATAGGTCATCCACGAGCCTTTTCCATCTCTGCCTGTCCCGGGCGGCGACTTCCAGCTGGCCCCAGGAATAGCCCAGTCGAGTTGTCTCCACCTCCGTTGATCTTCTCCAGGTGGTGCGTGGTCGGCCTCTCTTGCGTCTTCCCTGTGGGTTCCATCGCAAGGCATGGCGGACAACGCTGGGTGCTGGTTTTCTGAGGGTATGGCCAAGCCAGCCCCACTTCCTGCGCTTAATTTGATCTTCAATGGGCTCTTGTCCGGCTCTTCTCCACAAGTCTTCATTTGTGACCATGTCCTGCCACCTGATGCGATAGATGTACCTCAAGCATCTGTTCACAAAGGTCTGCAGGCGGTGTGTCGATGGCTTGGTGGTGCGCCACGTTTCACAGGCATAGAGAAGCACAGACTTCACATTTGTGTTGAAGATGCGGATCTTGGTTTTTGCAGAGATGGTGTGTGAGGTCCAGACAGGTCGGAGCATCTTGAAAGCTGCGGATGCCTTGCCTATTCTTGTTTGGATGTCTTTGTCTGTGCCCCGTCCTTGCTGACAATGCTGCCGAGGTATGTGAAGCTGTCGACGTTCTCTAGGTCTTCTCTGTTGAGTACAATATTGTTGTCGTTGGCCTCATTGATCCTCATCACCCTGGTTTTTGCCTTACTGATCTTCAGTCCTGTTCGTGCGGCAGTACTGTCCAGGGCAGCGGTTTTCTTCTGCATGTGGCTGTGACGGTGGGACAGGAGGGCAACATCATCGGCAAAGTCAATGTCTTCCAGCTGGGAGGTCAGGGTCCACTGGATGCCTCGTTGATGGTCTTGTATCGTTCTTTCCATGATCCAGTCAATGGCAATCAGGAACAGGAACGGTGAGAGCAGGCAGCCCTGGCGAACGCCGCTCAAGATGTCAAATGGTTCCGTCAGGGATCCACCGTGTACCACTTGGCATGTTGATGGTTCATATGCTGCTCGGATGAGGTTTATGAACTTCTCTGGTACGCCATGGTGGGAAGAAGCTTCCAGAGGGTTGGTCTGTCGATGCTATCAAAGGCCTTCTCGAAGTCGACGAAGGTGACATACAGGGGCGAGTTCCATTCCAGTGACTGCTCGATGATGATACGGAGAGCAGCTATCTGGTCTGTGCATGATCTTTCACTGCGGAATCCAGCCTGTTCTTTTCTCAGCCTCTGTCGATGTTGTCTTTCAGCCGCTCGAGGATGATTCTGTTGAAGACCTTCCCGGGATGCTGAGCAGTGTAATGCCTCTCCAGTTCTTGCACTCCTTTAGGTTTCCTTTCTTAGGGAGCTTAATAAGGTGTCCTTTGCTTCCAGTCTTGGGGTAGTTCTTCGGTCTCCCAAACTTTCTTGAAGAGTTCATGAAGCATATTGATGGTTGCTTCGCTGCCAGTTTTGATTGCTTCTGGTGGGATATTGTCAGGGCCTGGTGCTTTGTTGTTCTTGAGGTGTCGGATGGCCTTCCGGATCTCTTCCTTGGTAGGGGGGTTGGTGTTGATGTCTAGTGGTGTCTCGGAGGGTGGTATGTCTGGTGGATCTGGTGGTGCTGGCCGGTTGAGGAGCTCTGGAAGTGTTCTTTCCAGCGGTGCAACTGGGCATCTGGGTTGGTGAGTGTGTTCCCGTCCTTGTCCTTCACAGGTGCCTCTGTCACTCGTCGACTCCCTGCTAACTTCCGTGTTATGTCATACAGCTCCTTCATGTTCTTCTGTCCGGCTGCTTTTTCTGCTTCTTCTGCCAGGTTCTCTGCATAGCTTCTCTTGTCCTGTCTTATGCTTCTCTTCACTTCTTTGTGTGCTTCTGTGTGCAGTTTCTGTGCCTCTGCCTTACTTGCTCTGGTCTTGCTTATGTTGACTGTTGCTTTCCTATCTTTTCTCTCTTTCACTTTCCTCAGTGTCTCTGCTGACATCCAGGGCTTGTGGGCTCTTGTCTTCTTTCCCAGAATCTTCTCACATGTTTCGCTAAGCACTGTCTTTGATTGTTCCCAGAGCTGTTCTACTGATGACTCTTCATCGACAAGGATGCTAATGTGTCAAATCTGTTGGAAAGTTCCACATTGAAGCTGTCTTTTGTCTGCAGGTCTTTTAGCATGTCCACGTTGAATCTGTTCCCTGGCTTGTTGGTCTTCCTGGCATGTCTCTTCAGCTTGAACTTGAACTTCCCCACAACAAGGTGATGGTCCGATCCAACATCTGCCCCTCTCATTGCTCTGACATCCAGTAGTGACCTCCTAAAGCTGTTGCTGATACAAATGTGGTCAATCTGGTTTTCTGTGTGGCTGTCCGGTGAAACCCAGGTAGCTTTGTGGATGGTCTTGTGAGGGAACAAACTACCGCCAACAGTCAATCCATTGAAGACACAGAAGTCACAGAACAGCTCTCCGTTTTCATTCATGTCTCCAAGGCCTTCCTTTCCCATGCTTTGTTCCCTATCACTATTGTCATTTCCGATCTTGGCATTGATGTCACCCATCAAGATCAGTAGATCTCCTTTCTTCTTCTGGTTGATGGTGGATTGTAGTTTCTCGTAGAAGTCTTCTTTCAACTGCTTGTCTGCATCATTGGTGGGTGCGTAGCATTGCACAATGAGTGTTTTCCGCACTTTGGTGTAGAATCTTGCGGTGATGATACGTGGTGACACAGCGGTCCACTCCATCAGTGCTGCCGCAGCCTGCCTGGAGAGCATAAGCCCGACCCCCTGGGTGTGTGGAGCTCTCTCTTCTTCATGCCCTGAGTAGATCAAGGTCTCCCCAGTGCCAAGCCGTATCAATCCTGATTGGATCCATCTGGTCTCACACAAGCCTAACACAGCAAGGTTGTACTGCTGCATCTCTGCTGCAACCTGTGCAGTTTTCCCAGCCTCGTACATGGTCCGAACGTTCCATGTGCCGATCCGGGTAGTTGTCTTGGGTGACAGAAGAGTCCTCGGCGAAGCAGCTTCCTTTCGGCTTTCACTGCGACGCTTCATACGCAATCTGGCTAGATTGTCTTCCTCTCCCAGGACATGCAAAGTAGACAAGTTTATCGTGGACGTTTCTGTAACTAGCTTTTTTTACAGGCCGGGCAGTTAACCCTGCGCAAACCTATTATCCTCTAGGAGAGTGGTCCAAATTTCGTCTGGCTTCTCCCCCTTGACCTGTCCAGTATGGTTGCACCTATCTGGCATAGCTCTCGGGATCGTAAAAGCACACAAGCCCCACCACTACGACAAAGTAAGGGACCATGGTGAGGGAGGAAGTGTATACAACATATTATAAGATTTCTTTGGTATACGGTGTTCATTCATCACGGTAAGTTTTAACCAGTACTTTATACATTTAGTGTAGGTTTGTATATACAATGGATGTCTGTTGCTTTCGCAATATATAAGAATATTGGATGTCTGTATACTAACATTAAAAAGACGTTTAATAGCAAATAGATGTACTCTTTCAATTGCTGTATGGTCTGCAGAAAGCCCCCAAATTTCTGCTCCATAAGTTAGAATGGGTTGAACTTGACAGTCAAACATTTTGAAGAAGAGCTTAGAGTTATTTTCTCCTAGAGACCATAAGAATCTTAGAATTCCAAAGATGCTTTTCTAAGCTTTCATTGCCATATCTTTTAATGAGTATGAGAAGGTTAAACCTGTTGAAAAAATTACTCCTAAATACTTATATTCGTTTACAACCTCAAGACGTTTATCATCATAAGACCACTTTTCCTTTGATGCAATAGAGCCCCCATTTCTAAATACAATTATTTTAGATTTCTCAAAATTTACATTTAGTTTAAGTCTATTGGCTGAGTAGTTCAGAATATCTAGTTGACGTTGAAGACCTGCTACCGGGTGAGAGAGAAGAGCAACATCATCGGCGAAAAGCAGGATTAAAATTTGAATAAGATCAGGTGTTAGAGGTATACCATGTTTGCCATGTTGCATACTGTCGTTTGCAAGCTCATTTATGAATAAAGAAAATAAAAAAGGGCTACAGTTATCTCCCTGCTTTAACCCACAGGGACATGAGAATGCTTCTGTATTACCCTGCCTAGTACGGACTCTAGCTGTCACAACGCTGTACATGCTTCTAATCCCGTCGCTTTATTCATTTTTCCACGAATACCATTTTTGCGCAATAGTAGCCACAGTTGTTTCCTATCTATAAGGTGAAAAGCCTTTTTAAAATCAATGAAACGCACACACACACAGAGAGAGAGAGAGAGAGAGAGAGAGAGAGAGAGAGAGAGAGGATGGTGTGAGTGAGGACTGACACACAAAAGAGTATTGTAAACAATCCCATCTCTAATGCAGCTGCTTTCCGTTTATAATCCACTTTAACGTCGACATGAACAAGATCAATGTTTTCTTTTGTAACCGCTAGAAGTCGGAAAAAAAACTCCTCTCTAAATGTTCCCCATTTGAGCATCATAAACAGAACCGTCTTCTGTTGGCAAAAATTTCTCCACGGAATTTTCGCACTCATCACCTGACGCTCTGTTCGGCGCATGCGCACACAACTGCATGCACACAAGCTTCAATGTACGAGCGGGCTCTAAAGCCTATGCTGCTTATATCTGCGTGTCTAAAATATTGTTAAAATATTGTTCATTCATTCGTACATGAGTTTGAGTCCTCACTGATTCTTTGAAAACTAGCTCTCATGACTGCTAACACCCCTCCCCTCTCTTCCCCCCACCCCCAAACTTCTCTTCTTCATTCTTTCTCCCACTGTCTGCTTCCATCGACTCTCGCGCTCAAGGAGGTGAGAAGTGTCTTTTCCAAGATGGCGGCCAGGTCGAGCCCATTGTCATTCGGGTCGGTAAAGGGGAGTAAAAGAAAAGCCTCCGAGAGAGAGAGAGAGGGGGGGAGGGAGAGCGTCAGCATCAAACGGGAAGACTAATCTCATCACACCGCCTCTCCCTCAGCGCGCATTTGAGAAGGCAGGGCGAGCGCAGCGGAGAAAATTAAATAAAGATGAACTGTTTTACGTTAATTTGGGGAATCGAGTCACGGGGGAGTTCCGGTCACTTGCCTCCCCCTTTCATTGGCCCGAGAAAGACGGGCGGCTGCGGTATTGCCAATTAGCCGGATATATCCGCCTTAATTAAATTAATTAACTCACTATGGGTCCCGAATGCCTAACATAAGGTTAATAGAAAGTTGGGGGTTAGAGACGTGGCTCGGCTGTGGAGGCTTCGTCTTGATCTGATTAATTTGTAAAATATTCATTAAAAGGGTATCTGAATTGGATCGGTTTAGGCTCCGGCTTGTGGCGAGGTGGGAGGCCGAGACGAGGCGGATTTGAAAGACACTTCTCCCACCACGCGACTGCACGCCCACAGGGTTCTTTTCGAGGAGTTGGTTTTGTATGGTTGGGGGTTCGAGCACGAGCGAGCGAGCGTGTTGTGTGTTTCCTGTGATGTGTGTGTGTGTGTGTGTGTGCGTGTGCGTGTGTGTGTGAAAGAGCATGCACGTGCGCCCCTCCCCCCACCATACACACACACGCTCTCTCTCTCTCTCTCTCTCTCTCTCTCTCTCTCTCTCACAGGCTAGTAAGACCCATCTTTTTCTCCCTCTGTCTCTCTCTCACTCTTTCTCCTCTCTCGATCTATGTCTCTGTTTCTTCTCTCTCTTTCCCCGCCCTCTCTCTTTCTCCCTTCCCTCTGTCTGTCCCCCTTTCAAACTCTGTCTCCACTTTCTCTGCCTTGCTCTTTACCTCTACCTGTCCCTTCTTCAAGGCCTAGGGCAAGACTGGGCCGATCGTCCACCCTCACTCCACCTCCTGCCGTCCCTTTTTTTCTTGTCGTGTCTTTCTTTGGGGGTCCGTTTGGTTTGAAAAAAAAATTCACCAACAAAATATTGCAGTAAACAGCAGAACAAAATGGAGGCACAACAAACCAAGGCCTATAACTAGTCCTCAGTTTACATCCTAATTTACACATTTGCACTGCAGATGAAAATTGACAATAATAATGAAAGTAGAAGGAACACTGGACAAGAAATAAGCGATGAAATACAGCGAG
>CM031613.1:65492730-65599692 GCA_018398815.1 Conus ventricosus
AGCATAAACCACGTATGGGCTCATTTACATTTTGTGTAAATTTTTAAAACTAACTTTAGACCTTGGTTTAGGTGTGAGGAGTTCGGTTTCACAGTCTACAAAACTTTACAATGTTTCTTATGACTAGCAGCTGCTTCTATAGTTGGAATTCTAACCAAACACCTTCTACAAGCCCTTGCTTAGCATGATCCTTTGATGTAAAAACCATAAGCCTGCTAATCGTTCGGATAAATACATAATGACTCTTTGTACTATCTGCAAACAGTATCAAGTCTACATGTTTGTTAAGTGATTAACCTAAAGTAGGAGCTTTAGGAGAAATCCTTATAGGCACTAGATTGTCTACTACAGACCATGTGTATACGTTTACGGTGATTGGTTTGTTTTGCTCTTCAAACTGAGATATACTTTCTATACTTACTGGGAAGGTTATGTTATCAAAGTTCAGCTCGTTAAGATGAGGCATATAATTGGAGACTCTGTTTGCATGATTTTTAACAGGATGCAAGTGCGCCAAAACACACCACATAAAACACATGTTGTCAGAATTATGTATGTTTAAGACTGCTCGTTTTAACTCTAACTCTTTTGGAAGAGGAAGGTAAGAATTGCCGACTATAGCATAGAACTTTGTTTGTCTTAATTGATTTTAAGGACTGTTCCTTCAGACCAGCCAGACCCCCTTAACTTTGCCTCCTCACTTGCATGGTTAAACTGTGTAAGCATGTAATCAGCCCAGTCAGAATTAAAGTCGTGGTAACTAATTACTTCTTTCTGTTTAGTTGAAACCCAAACTTGCATGTTACTATCATCAGGCGTTATTTTATCAATCAGAACGGCCAACAACACTTTTACTGGCGGATCGCGGTTTTGAAGAGACGTAACTGTGGGGATTATCTACTTCGCTAAATTGTTAATTTTTCCAGCTGTCCCAATCGGACATGCAAAAAAACCCTTTTACTTTTTCCAAAAATACAAAATTCCAAAGGGATTTCAAAAAAAAAAAATTTTAACCAAACCGTTTTTACCCCAAAAAAAAAACCAAAACAAAAAAAAACAAAAAACAAAAAAACCTTTTACCTAAAACCCAAACAAAAAACAGGTTTTAAAAAAAAAAACCCAAAAAAAAAAACTTTAAAAAAAACCCCCAAAAAAAACCTAAAGCCACAACCCCAAAATTAAAATTTCCCAAAGGGGTTTTTTACCAAAATTAATATACTTTCTAAATTAATAAATTTTTTAACAATAATTCCCCAAAAAAACCAAAATTAAAACCCAAATTTCCAAAAAAAACAAAAAAAAAACCAAAAATAACCACCCCAAACCCAATAAAAAATTTTGCCAAAAAAAACCCCCTTTTTTTAAAAACCCCAACCGGAAAAAAAGGAAAAAAATTTTCCAAAACCAAAATATAAAAAAAACCCCAAAAAAAAACCCCAAACCCAAAAACCCAAAAACCCCCCAAAAAAAACCCCCCTCCCATTTTTTAAACAAAACACCCCAAAACAAAAAAAAAGGGGGAACCCAAAAATTCCCATTAAAAAAACCAACAAAAAAGGGCTTAAAAAAAAAAAAAGGAAACAATCTTTTAAACCCCAAATCCCAAAAATTTTTTAAAACATAAAAATTTAAAAAACCCAAAAACAAAAAAAAACCCCAAAAACCAAATCAAAAAAAACCCCTTCCCCAAAAATCCCCAACCAAACTTTTAAAATTTAAAAAATTCCAACCATAATTTTAAAAATTAAAAAACCAAAAAATCCAAAAAACCCCCAAATTTTAAAAACCCCAACATCCCCAAAAATTTTCACAAAAAAAAAAAAAATTTTCCAAATCTTTTTCAAAAAATAAATTGGTCCCAAATTTTAATTTTTAAAAAAACCAAAAACAAAAAATAAAAATAAAAAAACCACCAAAAACCCCGCTAAAACTAAAAAAAACCCCAAAAAAAACAAAAGGGGCCCAAAAAAATTCCTCCCTAACAAAAATTTAAACATTAAAAAAGAAAAAAAAAACCAAAATTCCCTAAAAAAACCAAACCCCTTCGAAAAAAAAAAACAAAAAAAAACCTTTTTCCCCAAAAAAAACCAAAACAAATTTAAAACCCCAAAACAAAAAAAAATTTTCCCTAAAATAGGGAAAGAACCCAAATTCCCCTTTACTCAACGGCCCCAAAAAAAAAAAAGGAAAACCCAATTTCTTCCCCAATAAAACAAAAAACCTTTAAACAAAATTCCCCCCAAATAACCATCTTTCCCCAAATTTTCCCAAAACCCATACCCCCACCCCCCAAATTATAACCTAAAAAAAACCCCATAAAATACAATTTTCCTCCACAACACCAAAAAATAAATTTTCACCCTTCAACATTCAAAATTTTCCACACAAAAAAAAAAAAACCAAAAAACATCAAAAAAAAAACCAAAACCCCAACTAAACTTCCCAACCCAACAAAAAATCCACCCAAAAAACCCAAAAAAAATAAAATTTTAAAAAAATTTTTTAAAAAAAAACCCAAAAGGCAAAAATTTTAACCCTCCCACCCCCATAAATTTTTAAAATTTCCCTAATCCTTTTTAAAACCACCCCCCCCCAAAAAATAAAAAAAAAAAACAAAAAAAATTTAAAATTTTAAAACCCTAAAAAAAAACCGGAAAATTTTCCCCAAACCCAATTTTCAAACCCCAAAACCCCCAAAAACATGGGTCCAGAAAACCTTTTTCCAAACTTTTTAAAGGGGGCCCAACAATTGTTTTTTTGGACCCCAAATAAAAAAAAATGAAAAAAAAATTAAATTCCCAAAAAATCAAAAAACCCTCAAACCACAAAAAAAAAACCCAAAAATTTCCAAAAACAAAACGGCAAAAAAATCCCAATAAAAAAAAAAAAAAAACAAAAAAAAATTTCACAAATAAAACAAACCCAAACCCAAGAAAATTTTTTGACAAAATTAAAAAACAAAAACAAAAAAAAAGGGAAACAAAAAACACCCCCCTTAAACCCAATAAAAAAAATAAAAAAAAATTAAAGGGAAAAACAAAAAAATATAAAAAAATAATTAATAAAAAAACTTCCAAAATTTAAAAAAGGAATTAAAATCAAAAAATTTAAAAACCAAAAATTTTACCCCCTTAATTAAAAAAAAACCCCCCCCCCCAAACCATTTAAAACCCCCATTTTCCTTTTCATCCTTCCAAAAAATTTTTTTCCGGTTTGGACAAAAAAAAATACGAAAAAAACACCCAAAATTGAACAACCTTTTTAAAAAAAAACCCCACAAAAAAAACCCCCAAAAATTTTTTTACCACTTCCCCAAAAAAACAACCCAAAAACCAGAAAAAAAAAATTTTTTCCCCTTTTTTAAAACCAAACCCAACCCCTTTTAAAAACAAAAAACCCAACAAAAAAAAAAACAAATCCCATTTTTTCCCCTTTTTCCAAAAAAAGGGGGCCAAAAAAATTTTTACAAAAATTTTAAATAAAAAACCCTCCTTTTTTTCAAAAAAAAATTCCCTTCCCCCAAAAACTTTTTTTTCTTTTTTTTTGGGGGTAATTTTTTTTAAAAAAATAAAAGGTCGATTTTTGGGACAGTTTTTTTGTTAAAATTTTTTTGGGGACTTTTTGGGCTTTTTGGAAATGAAGTTGCTAGGTTTTTGAAGAATTTTTTCCCCTTATTTTTTGTTTTGGGTTTCCCGTTTATGGGGGGTTATCCCATATGATTTTTTTTTTTCCCATTTTTCTTGCTTTTATTTGTTTTGGTTGTCCGGGTTGTATTGTAGTTTGTAATTGTATCCACTTTTTTTGTAGTGCCTCCTGGTATTCCCCCTCCCTGAAATTTGTTAAACACTCTTCATTGAGGGACAGATTTAAATGGGTCTCTTGTTTATGAAATGGGTTTTGGTTTTTAATACAGATGGTGGATGGTTACTTTTGGTGTGTACATAAAAGGGGTTTTTTTCTTGGGTTTCTTGTATGGTTTATATTTTGGTTGTTGAGACCCGGGGTTATGTCAAAGTAGTTCAAAAACCTTTTTGTTTGTTAAATTTGGTGATTTTTAAAAGTTGGGGGTTTTGGGGAAGATTTTGCATTAGTTCTTTTTTCCCTTGTTTTGGGAATGGTTCTTGGGTTGTTTGTTGGGGTGCAGAAAGGGGGCCATCGTTCTGTCAGTCAAATTGGGGTTTTGATTTTTTTTTGATGTTGGACAGCATGAATAGTCCGACCATTTCCCATTTTTTTCGGCCCTCATATAAACCCATGGTTACGTCAAAATGTTGAGTTTTTTTGGTTTTTCCCTTGATAAAAGGTTTCATTTCTGCGGTGTAGAAAGGGTTTTCTTGGTTGGAGTTTGTTTTTCCTTTTCTGCCCCCTTTTTATGTCTGTGTGGTTACGGGCCCCCCCAAACTTCAGGGCTTTGGAGAGTTTTTCCTCATCTTTGGAGGGAAAAAAAGTCTACTTGTCAAATGTATAAATACTGTATTACTTTGTTTTTTTGGTTTTTAAACCATTGGTAACTTGTTTGTGTTCTTCAAGGGTTGAAAATTCAGAGTTTGATTTTATGTCCTTTGTTTTTTTTCCAGTTTTCTTGCTTTTTTTGCCTAATTTCAGATTTCGTTGGGTTTTTTTGTTTTGCATGTTGGATTGTTATAAAAGTTGGGTTTGTGGTTTTAAACTTTTATGAAAGCTTCTTTTGTTGCTGTGTTCTATCCGGTCATTGGCCCTTTGCGTCTGCCAAGTTCTTTATCTTTAGGGGGGATTTTTCATGTATATTTTTTAAGCTTTTTTGTAGTTTTTTGGATGTTTTTGTCAAGGGTTGAGAATTTTCCCTTTGGGTTTCCCTTTTTTGTGGTAATTGCTAGTTTTTTTCACCCTTCAAAATTTTTTTTTGTCATTTTGTACTTGTTTTTTTTGGTTTTTTTAATGTTTTTTGGGAAAATTTTCGTTTTTTTGTTTTTTTGAATTCAATATTGGTTACATTCTTTTCTTTTGATCTTCAAGGGGTTTTTCATAAGGTTTTGACTGGTGGTGTTCCCCATGATTTAAAATTCGTAGGTTTTTTTGTCCTTTTTTTGCTTTCCGGGTTCAGGAAAAAAAATTGTTTTCCCAATTCATATTGCGTACGAATTTTTGGGGGGTTTGGGGCTTTTAAATTCTTTTTAAGTGTTTTGGGGGGTTAGAGAACGGTTTTTTTTTTGTTGATGCTAAAATTGATTTCCCCCTTTTTAAAAATTTCTTTGGGGCCCGTGCTAACGTGAGGGCAATCAAGATGAATAAAACCAAAGGCCTAAAATGATTTTAAAAGTGCTCCCCCCCTTGGGGGAAACATTTGTAAATTGATTTTAAAAAAGGGAAAGGGTTTAAAAACCTCAAGGTTAAAATCCCGCCCAAATTTGTTTCTAGGGCGTTCCCCGTGTCTTCAGGAGGGTTTCTCTGTTTCCCCAACCCCCGAGGGTTATATAGCGTGGGCTAACTTTTGCGGTTGTTTGAGGGTGGGGGTTTGGGCTGCCTTTTTTTTTTTGGGGGCTTTCGGTTTTTGTTTTGGATGGGTGTTTCATAAAAACCCCGTTTTCCTTTTATGTGGAGTTTTTTAAATATTTCTGTTTTTGGTTTTTAAAAGGTTGCTAAGTGGGGTTTTAAAAATAGTTTTAAAACCATTTTTCAGTTAAACATAGGTTGACCTTTTTGAAAAAAATTGTGTATGGTGTTGCTCTTTTTTTGATTTTCCAGGTTTTATTGTAGCTTGTTTTTGCGCCCTTTAAGTTTCCAGTTATTTTCCCTCTGTTCGGGTTTTGGTTTTTTTTTATTTTTTTTTTTCTTTTTGAATGATGTTTGGGTTTGCTTTTTTGGTTTTGAAGTGGTTTTCAGTAAACCCCCTATGTTTGTTTCTTTTTCATTTTCTAAAGGTTACAGGGCCTGGTATAAAAAATGTTGTTGTGGTGACTTTTATTGTTTAGTGGGCACTGTTTCCTTTCTCGTGCAAATTGAAAAGTTTTCCCTTTTCCCTTAAACCTTCTTTGCTGTTTTTAATTTTCATTTTGTTGGATGCGTAAATAAGGTTTTTGGGGTTTGGGGCCCATACATGGTACGATTTTTTGGACAGTGTTTTTGTTAAATTTTTGGACGTTTGTGCTTTTTTGGGGAAATAAAGTTGTTTGGAGGTTTGGAATTCTTTCCCTATGTTTTTTTTTGGGTTTTTTCCCTTTCGTAGGGGGGGGTTTATCCCAAATATGATTTTTTTTTTCCCTATTTTTCTTGTTTTATTTGTGTTGTTGCCGGGTTTTATTGTTTTTTGAAATTTGGGTTCCACTTGTTTGAAAGTGCCTCCTGGTTTTCCCACTCCCTGCATTGTTGAAACTCTCTCATTGCTTGCCAGATTTGATGGTCTTTTTGTTTATGCCTTTGGGGGTTTATGGCCCTTTTTTACAGTGGGGGGGAGGGGGTTTTTTTTTGGTGTGTAAATAAAGGGTTTTATCTTTGGGGTTTCTTGTTTGGTTTTTTTAAAATATGGTTGTTGAGACCCAGTGTTATGTCTAAGTAGTTCACTACCTTTTTGTTTTGCTTCAATGGGGGGATCTTTTTTTGTTGTGGTTTTGGAAGTTTTTTAAAAATTGTTTTTTTCCCTTCTTGTTTTCGATGGTTCTTGGGTTTTTTTTTTAGGGCCGCAAAGGCCCTCGCTCTGTCCCAGCCCGACTTGTTTTCCGGGTTTTTTCTTGATTTTGGGGACGCTTTGAATGTCCGCCCCAGGGTCAGAAAGGGAAAATTCATTCTCCCCCCAAAGGGAAAAACTTTATTTACTGCAAAAAATGAAACCTGGATCAGGAAAACCCAAAACAGAAATCAACTTTTCAAAAGGGTTTAAACCGGGGGTCAAAAGGGAAGGGTTTCAAAAAAAATTTTTTTTTAAAATTTTTGGTTTTTTTTTCCCTTTTTTTTTTGGGCGGGGGGGCCCCAACATCAAGAAAAAACTCGGAAAAAAGTGGGCCCTTTACAGAGAGGGATGGCCTTCCCCTGCACTAACAAAAAACCCAAACCACCCGAAAACAAGAAGAAAGAACTATGCAAAATTTTTCCCAAAAACCCAAAATTTTTTAAAGATCACCATTAAACCCCAAACAAAAAGGGTTTGTGAACTATTTTAGAAAATAAAATGGATTAAAAAAAAACCTTTTTATATAAACCATACAAAAAACCCCCCCGTTCCCTCTTTTTTTTACCCACCAAAAGTTTCCATCCCCCCATCTGTATTAAAGAAATCCCCCCATGGAATAAAAAAAGGGGACTTCAAATCTTTTCATCCCATGAGAGAGTGTTCAAAATTTGCAGCAGTGGAATACCGGAGGCCCCACAAAAAAAACAAGTGGATACAATTACAAATAAAAATAAAAACCCGGAAAACAACCAAAAATAAAAGCAAGAAAAATAGGGAAAAAAAAAAATTTCATTTGGTATAAACCCCCCATACGACGGGAACTCAATAAAAAACCCTTTGGGAAAAAAATTTCTTCAAAATCCTAGCAATTTTTTTTTTTTCCCAAAAGAGCACAAAATGCCCAAATTTTTTAAAAAAAAAAACCCCACTGTAAACCCTATCGTACTCATTTTATCCCCAAAACCTCAAAAACCTGATTGACGCCCCCAACAAAAGGGAAAAAATTAACACAGCAAAAAAGGGGGTGAGAAAGGAAATCTTGAAATTGCACGAGAAAGGAGCTTTTGCCCCTAAACAAAAATTTTCCCCACAACAACATTGAAATTACCGGCCACTGTAACTCGAAAAATGAAAAGAAATAAAATAGGGTTCACTAAAAACCCACTTAAAAACCAGATATGAAAACCCCAAACAGTCATTCAAAAAAGAAAATTTTAAAAAACCCCCCCCCCCCAAAAAGAACTGAGCAAATATTTTTGGGAAAAAAATTAAAGACGCAAAAACAAGCTAAAAATTATCCTGGAAAACCCATAAAAAGAGCACACCATACACCCAATGTTTAAAAAAGGTGAAACCTTTTGTTTAACTAAAAAATTTGGGTTTAAATTACTTTTGAAAACCAAAAACTTAGCAACTTTAAAACACCAAAACAAAAATTTGAAAAACAACTGCGGCAAAAATTGGAAATCGTTGTTAGTGAACCACCCAAAACAAAAAACCTGAAACCCCCAAAAAAAAAAACCTTTGCCCCAAAACCCGAAAGTGCAAAAAACCCGAAAACGGAGCCCCACGTTTTAAAAACTTCGGCGGGGGGGGCAAACAGAGACCCCCTTTGATGAAAAGCCCCAACCCGGCCTTGAAAAACAAATTTTTCGATTTTTAAACCCCTTGGGTTTTTTTAAACCCTTTCCCTTTTTTACTTCCATTGTAAAATGTTGTTTCCCCAAAGGGGTTTCGGCAAAATTTTTAAAATTTTTTTTGGGCTTTTTGGGGTTATTTTTATCTTGATTGCTCCAAACCCGTTGGCACTGTGGCCCGAAAGTTTTTAAAATTGGGGAAATAAAATTTTAGGCTTTCAAAAAAAAACTTTCCTTTCTCAAACCCCAAAAATTTTATTTTAAAAAGATTAATAGAAAAACCCAAAAAAGTTCGTACGCAATATGAGATGGAAAGCTTTCTTTTTCCTGAACCCGAATCCCAAAAAAAAGAGGACAAAAAACACCTACGATTTCAATTTTGGGGCAAATCACCCCCCCAGTCATAGACGATATAAAACCCGCTTTGAAGATAAAAAGGGAAAAGAAGTAACCCAAAATTGAATTCAAAAAAAAATTAAAAAACGATTTCCCAAAAAACATTTAAAAAAAAACCAAATAAAACAAGTACCCAAAAAGAAAAAAAAAATTTGTTTTAGGCCCGACAAAAAAAAAATTACCCCCCAAAAAGGGGAAACCCAAAAGGAAAATTTTTTCAATCCTTGACAAAAAAAATCCCGAAAAATAAAAAAAAAGTGGGCAAAAATTTTCAGACCAGGGATCCGCATTTAAAAATTTAAAGAATTTTCAGGGCGGGTAGCCCAAGTGCAGGATAGAAGGACGCAAACCAAAAAAAGCTTTCATAACGCTCAAAGGGCCACAAAAAACCCCAATTTCATAACAATCCCAAAAGCCGACTAATAAACCCACGGGAAAAATTTAATTTGGCAAAAAAAGCAAGAAAATTTTGGGAAAAAAAATAAAAAAAGGGACAAAAATTTAAAACTCTTTTATTACAAAACCCCGGAAAAAACAAATTTCGAAGTTATCCCCAAAGGTTCAAAAAATCAAAAAAAAAGTTAAAAACAGTATTTTTCACTTTTTTACATTGTTTTGACTTTTTTCCAAACCTTTGATGGGGGAACTACTTCCAAAGCCCGAAGTTTGCCAAATAACCAAACAGAAAATAACCCGGGTCAGAAATGGAAAAAACATTCTCACACCAAGAAAAAAAATTACTACACAGCAAAAAATTTAAATGGATCAGGAAAAAAAAACAGAAAATAACATTTCGGGGCGTAACCATGGGGTTTTTATTGATGGGCAGAAACAGTGAAAATGGGCGGCTTTTCTTTCTGTCCAAAAAAACAAGGGAAAAAAATCGGAAAAAAGTCGGGGACTGTACAGAGGGCGAAAGGGACTTGCTGCCAAATAACCCAAAAAACCCCAAAAACCATCGAAAAAAAAAGAAGAATGAACTTTGCAAAATCTTCCCAAAACCACAAACTTAAGATAAACCCTTGAAGCCCAAAAAAAAAGGTTGGAACTACTTAGGGCTTTTCACTGGATCTCAAAAACCCTTTTATATAAAACCCTACCCAAAAACCCAACGATAAAACCCCTTTTTTGTACACCCAAAAATAACCAAACCCCCATCTGTATTAAAAACCAAAACCCCATGGCAAAAAACAAAAGACATCAAATCTGTCATGCATGAGAGAATTTCAAACCCTTTTATTTTTTGGGGGGCCAATGGAATTCCAGGAGGCACTACAAAAAAGTGGGTACAAATTTCAAACTACAATACAAAAACCCGGGCACAACCCCAAATTAAAGCCCCAAAAAAAAAATAGGGGAAATTGGGAAAAATTTTATGGTATTTTCCCCCCCCCTACGTCGGGAAAACTCCCCCCAAAAAAAAAAAACATAGGGAAAAAATTCTTCAAAATTTCCCAGCAAAATTCATTTCCCCAAAAAGAGCCAAAATGTCCAAAATATTTAACCCAAAAACACTGTCAAACTTTCGTACTCTTTTATGCCCAACCCCAAAAAAATGATTGACGCATCCAACAAAATGAAAATTAACACAAGCAAAGAAGGGTAAGAAAGGAAATTTGCAATTGCACGGGGAAAGAAGCAGTTTTCCCCCCTTTAAAAAATAAAATGTTCCCAAAAACATTGTATAACCCGGCCACGTAACATCAAAAAAATGAAAAAAAAACAAACATTGGGAAACACTGGGGAAAAACCCCTTCAAAAACCCGTAAGCCAAAAAACAAACGGGCATTCAATAAAGAAAAAATTTTTAAAAAACCCCAAAAAGAAACCCGAGAAATATATCTGGAAACTTAAAAAACGCAAAAAACAAGCTACAATAAAATTATCCCCGGGAAAAACAAAAAAAAGGGGAAAACATTTACCATTTCAGCCCAAAGTTTCAAAAAAAGGGGCAAACCTATGTTTAAATGAAAAAAGGTTAATTTCTAGAAAAACCCCCTTTGCAAAAATTTAAAACCCCCCCCCCAAAAAAAAGAAATTAGTAAACAACGCAGGCCCTTAAAAAGGAAATCGTTGTTAGTGAAACACTCCAAAACAAAAACCTGAAAGCCCCCCAAAAAAAAAGGGCAGCCAACCCCCACGTTTAAACAACCCCAAAAAGTGAGCCCCCACGCTATATAACTCGGCGGGGGCAAACAGAGACCCTCCTGATGACGCCCCAACGCCGCTTTGAAACCAAAAATTTTTCGAGTTTTTAAATTTAGTTTTAACCCTTTTTTTTAACATTCAATTTAAAATGTTGCTCCCCAAGGGGTCGAGCAAATTTTTTTAAAATTTATTTTAGGCTCTTTGGGCTTTTTATTTTCTTGATTGCTCTTCACGTTGAGGGGCCCCTGTGGCCCCAAAGATTTTTTAAAAAGGAGGAAAAAATTTTAAGGGCCGTCAAAAAAAAAACATTTCCCTTCTCTTTAAACCCCCAAATTTTTAATTAAAAAGATTAATTTGAACCCCCCCAAACCCAAAAAAATTCGTACGCAAAATGAGATGGGAAAAAAATTTTTTTTTCCTGAAACCCTGGGAAAGCCAAAAAAAAAAGGCAAAAACACCTTTGTTTCAAATTTTAGGCGATCACCACCAGTCTAAAACGATTTTTAAAAGCTTTGAAGTTTAAATGAAAAAAATGAAACCCAAATTGAAAAACAAAAATCTAACAACGATTTTCCAAACAACATTAAAAAACCAAAAAAAAAAGTTTAAAAATGACAAAAAAATATTTTGGGAAGGCTGACAAAACTAGCAATTACCACCAAAAAAGGTCCAAAGGAAAAAATTCTAAAATCCTTGGGCAAAAAACTTTCCAAAAAAAAACTACAAAAAAACTTTACAAAAATTTTACAAAGGGCGTTTTCCGGATAAAGTAAAGGGAAATTGCAGAGGGCATAGACCTTTAAATGACGGATAGAAGCGAAAAGCAACAAAAAAGGGAAATTTCATAACGCCAAAGAACCCCAAACCCCCAATTTCTTTAAAAATCCAAATGCAGCCTAAATTAAAAACCCTCGAAATCTGAAAATTTGGCAAATAAAACAAGAAAAATTTAAAGGGAAAAAATTTTCATAGGAAAAAAAACAAATCTTTATTAACCCCCTGGAAGAACACATTCGAAGTTATCCCAAAGGTTCAAAAAAACAATAAACAAAAAATAATTTCGTATTTTTTACATTTGCATAGGGAGGGCCCTTTTTTCCATCCCCTTTGATGGGAAAACTCTCCAAAGCCTGAAATTTTTTCCAGGGAACCACCCGAATAACAGGGTCAGAAAAGGAAATCATTCTCCACACCAAAAAAAAAATTACTAACAGCAAAAAATGAAAACCCGGGGTCAGGGAAAAAAACCCAAAAGAAAACTAAACATTTTGACGTTTCCATGGGTTCATATGATGGTGCAGAAACATGTGAAAAAGGTTTTTGGGCTATTTTATGCTGTCCCCCAACCCCTCCAAGAAAAAAATCGGAAAAAAAAGTCGGGACTGTTTCAGAGACGATGGGCCCTTTCTGCATAAAATCAAAAAACCCCAAAAACCCTCGAAACAAGAAAAAAGGGAAATAAAGCAAAATCTTCCCAAAAACCAAACTTAAAAATTTACCATTGAAGAACAAAAAGGTAGTTTAACTACTTAGACTAAAAAAATGGATCCCAACCTTTTTTATTAAAACCCTTTCAAGAAACCCAACAAACACCCCTTTTTGTTTCACACCAAAGTAAACTCCACCCTTTTGTTTTAAAGGGCCATCCCCAAAGGCCAAAAAAACACAGAGGGCTATTCAAAAAATGTCATGCCCAAAGGGAGATGTTAACAAGCAGCAGTGGAATTCCAAGGAGGCACTACAAAAAAGGGGAAACAAATTTCAAACTACAATAAAAACCCCGGGCCAAAACAAAAACAAATAAAAGCAAGGGAAAAAAAGGAAAAGAAAAATTAAAATGGTTAAACCCCCCCTACGACGGGAAACTCAAAACCAAAAATAGGGAAAGGGAATTTTTTCAAAACCTAGGGAACTTCCCTTTCCAAAAAAAGCCCCAAAAAAGTCCCAAAAAATTTAACAAAAAACCCCTGTCCAAACTATCCTTTTCCCGTATGCCCAACCCCAAAAAACCCGTTGACGGGATCCAAAACAAAATGAAAATTTAAAAACAGCAAAGAAGGGGTAAGAAAAAAGAAATTTGCAAAATTTCACGAGAAAAAGGGGCAGTGCCCATAAACAAAAAAGGGCTCCACAAAAAACATTGTTTTACCAGGCCCTGTTTTAAAATCAGAAAATGAAAAAGAAAAATACTAGGGGGTCACTGAAAACCCCTTCAAAAAAACCGATATGCAAACCACAAACAGTTTATTTCCCCCTAAAAAAAAAAATATTAAAAAAACCAAAAAGAACTGAGCAAAAATATCTGGGGAAAAAAAAAGGCAAAAACAAGCTTCAAAAAAAAAAAAATAAACCCGGAAAATTTATTTAAAAAAAGAGCACCCCCCATTTCAGCAAATTTAAAAAGGTGCAACCTATGTTTAAAATGAAAAAAAGGTTAAAACTATGCAAAAACCCCAATTAGCAACTTTAAAAAACCAAAACAGAAATTTGTAAACAAATGCAGGCCCTTTAAAAGGAAATCGTTGTTAGTGAAAATCCAAAAAAAAAAACCTGAAAACCCCCAAAAAAAACGTTTCAGCCAAAACCCCCAGTGCAAAAAAACCCCCAAACGTGAGCCCCCCACGCTATATAAAATGGGGGGGGTGGGCAAAAAAGAGACCATTTCCCGATGACGCGGGAACGCGCAAAAAAAACAAATTTGTCGAGTTTTTTTCCTTGAGTGTTTAAATTTACCTTTTTTTAAAATCATTACAAAAGTTGCTTTCCCCCAAAAGGGGGCGAGCAAAATTTTTTAAAAACATTTTAGGCTCTTTGGTTATAAATTTTAAACTTTATATATTTTATATATAAAATATTTATATATATATTTTAATATATATAATTAAATTTATTTATATATTATTTTTATCACGAAAAATTTTTAAAAAAGTCCTTTGGGAAAAACTAGCTCAACCCTTAGGGTCAACAAAACTGTTTAAAAAAAAATTTTTTTAAAAATGAAAAAATTAAAATTTTTTAAAACTTAAAGGTTTTTTAAAATTCTTTTTTAAAATTTTTTAAATAATATATATATGTTTTTTTTTAAAATATATTCCCCCCCCATTTTTAAAAAAAATTTTTCTGCCCTTTTTTTCTCCCTCCCTTTTTTTACTTGTGGTGTGTTTTTGTTGTGTGTGTGTGTGTGTATGGGGTGTGGTGTGTGGGTGTGTGTTGGGAAATAGAAGGGGGAGAGAAAAGAGTGGGTGTGTGTGTTGGGGTTTTTTTTGTGGTGTGTGTGTGTGTGTGTTTTAAAAGGAAAAAGGGGAGTGTTTGTTGCGTGTGTTTTGTGTGTGGGTGTGTTTTGTGTGTGTGTGTGGGGGGTGTGTGTTTCTCAATTTTTCGTCTTCTCACTAAAAGTGATATCAGACGATGTGTTAATGGTGTGTGTGGTATTCGGATGCGTGCTTATGAAAAGAACAGTGGAGGGATAGAGGGAAAAGTGTGTAGAGCTTTGAATACTACTACGTGTTCAGATAAAACCAATTAAAGATAAATGCCAACTGGACTCTGTAAGAAACTTTGACTAACTAATCTGAGAAACGAATAATCATTCAACATTCTAGAGAGTGTTAGTATTACCACCAGCCATGATAATCAAGTTCTTTGTTTTGGGGCAATGAATTAACAAATGTGAAACACTTAGTGCATTTCCACATATACATCTAACATTTCTACTGAATTTTGTTTTCAGTGAATCTAAACGTAATCTGTGAATTAAGCTTCTTACATCTCTAGGTATATGAGTTAAATACGTTTTTGACGTTTTATTCTGTGTTCTAGAACTGTATGCAATACAGTTATGCTAGTACTGAGATTCCGGGTTCTTTAAGGACTGTTGGAAGCTTTTCTCAGTCTGTTTGTCAATTAAGGAATAGCATTCTGAAAGATCTAAAGGTATATTAAGTGAAGTTGTGCTTTCCATATTTCTAGCTGCTTTTTGATGCGTGATCAACCTTTTCATTTGATACAAATCCACTGTGAGATGGGGTACCCAATAAAACGTAACACTGATCCCTTTGAGTGATAAAAGGTGAATGATATGGTTAATTTCTAATGTAATCTCAAGTCGATTTTTTTTTTATTTTGGGACTGGAGGGCACCAGAACCGATTTGCTATCAGTACACACAAGAATTCGGCAAGAATTTAGGGGGAAATGTAAAATAAATTCCAAAGACATCAAAATGGCAATGAACTCTGCACTAAATATGGAAAGGGTTTTACCAAGATTATAGTTTTTCTACATTCAAATCTGGAAAAATAAAAGCAGCACCTGCTACATTATCGTCTAAAACTGAGCCATCAGTGAAAATCTTCATATAATTCTGTAATTTTCATCCAGATGAATATTGACAAAATCTTTTAATACATAGGGGATCTCTTTTTTGATATTTCATTGGAACTAATATCAAAAGAGGCTTTTTTTGGCACCCACCTGGGAATTGGTGAAAAGGATGGTTTAGTAGCAATGTTAGTGATTTTAGAGTCTATGTTGATTGATTGATTGATTTAATTTAACGTCTGTTCACAACGATGGTGATATTAGACTAAAAATGAACCAATCCACAAAAACAAACAAACAAACAAAAAACCAAAAACGGGGTGTGTGTGTGTGTGTGTGTGTGTGTGTGTGCGTGCGTGCGTGCGTGCGTGCGTGCGTGTGTGTGTGTGTGTGTGTGTGTGTTAGTGTGAATATGCACTCATGTGTGAAAGGCTACATATGAACATTAATACAATAACTATAAATGACTTAATATTTACAATAAATTTGAAAGTATAGTGCTGGATGCAACTGATGCAATTTGTATCATTTCTTCGCTGTAGATTATATCATTTAAAGATCCCATTTTTGCTACATCTATCCCAGATATGTTTGTATAATAGGGATAGCAATGGGCAATCAAAAAGAATATGTTCAATTGATATTGGATGACCACAAGCACATTCTACATTTTTTGAAAATTTAGTCTTCCATGAATTTAATCGAATTTTGTAAATGAGACTAGACAAGGATCTTGAACACAGTAATATTTTTGACTTTGAAGGAAGCTTTTCTGTCATTATACTACTTTCTAACATCGAATTTATTTCATGTTTTTCTAATTTATGTTTTGATTGGAAATACAAGACTCATAGTTTTTAATGATTGGATTTCCCGCGCTCGTTTAGCAAAATCTACTTCAGATTTTAAAGATACCTCGTTTGTACAGAAATTATTCAAGGTGAGACTCTTTAAAGTAAATTTTGAGGCAGATGCTTTTCTCAACTCTTCAAGAGGTAGTATTCCAGCTTCACTATAAGATTCCTAAGTTAGATGCAGTGTGGGAACACCTAGAGCAAGTTTATAAGCCTTGCAGTCAATACTTTGTAATTTATCAAAAGATATTGGGGCGTGCTAAAAAAAATATAAAAAAAAGACTTCTTGGGCATAAATATGCCATGAACGCACGAGAGCCGTTGCAAGAGCAGTTAAAGTTGTTGTATCTTGTCCACACTTTTGTTTAGTTACGATCTTCAGAAAGTTTTAAACTTTTTCTTGCTTTGTTTGTAATATAGTCAATAAGATAATTCCAAGAAAGTTTAGAATATATACATACACCTAAAAACTCTGCAGATTTCACGTACTGTAAGATACAACCATTTATAGTAAACACAGAAAGATTCTCTGGGTCGTACCCTGATCTGAATAGTGTAATATTTGTTTTTTTTTTTCAACAGAAAGATAGTTCATTTTCTAGGAGAAAACTATTGACTTTTTTTTAGTTCATTGTTGATATTTAATGCGTATATAATTAAGTGATCGTGAAGATGTTTTTCACTTCATGATAGCATTCATCCATAAAAATCCGGAATAGCTCAGTTGGTAGAGCGCCTGACTCGTAATCTCGGTGATCCTGGGGTTGCGGGTTCGAACCTCCGCCGGGGCGTTTCGGTGCAGGGGGATTTTTCCCTCGGAGTTAACATTGGTTCTGACTCCATTTCCCATACAGTCCTTCGAATGAGACTATAAACCGAGGTTCCGTGTATGAACGCACGCATAACATCTTGCACACACGTAAAATCCCATCACCAACTTTTGGAAGAGTAGGCCAGTTTGGCCGTTGGTATGGATGACACGTTACACATAGCATGCACTCTGCGTGAGAAATGGAAAGAATGAAGGAAGTAAGGAAAATGAGTGATCGCTATTGAACGATACTGACTGGATGACACGGGAAACGTCTGAATGAAGCGCCAGCTGGCAGCTCTTCAGTCGGCACTAACCCAGGTAGGCAGCCCGTTGTGTAAACGAGTGTTGATTGTAAAGCGCTTAGAGCTTGGCCTCTAGCCGAGAATAGGCGCTATATAAGTATTCATTATTTATTATTATAAACAAATGTCGTCCGCGAATTGCACCAATACAATATCTTTAGATAAATCTTTTGGTAAATCGGCCATTAGTATATATTAAACAAGATTGGCAAAGTCACAGATCCTTGGGGTAATCCCATTTCTAATATCCTTGGGGTTGAATATATCTGTTCAATTCTTTTTTTAATTCATCTTTTTTTTCTGAAAAAAAAGTTTGAATAGGATTAATACATGTTACCGTTTATACCAATATTATTTAGTTTATACAAAAGTCTTTATGTTTCACACGTTCGTACGCTTTCCTTATATCCTTATATTTTTTTCGGCGTGTAAATTGTTGTTTGACATGAGTTGTTAGTTTCACTAAGTGTTGTATTGTAGTTCCATCTGTTTGAAACCCAGCTTGGTTTTTTGGAATGATTTGATGCTTCATACAGTAATGAATTAGTCTGTTTAATACGATACGTTCCATTATTTTATCTGTGTGGGATGTAAGAGCAATGGGTCGATAATTATTAATGTCATCACTCCGGCTTTTTCCATGTTTGTGAATGGGAACTATGATTGAACGTTGCCATACTTTAGGCATTTGCCATCACTCCATCACTTATGAATAAAACATGGAAAAAAAAACATAAGACATTAGATGGAAGATGTCGTAGCATGTCATTGGACACCCCATTAAGCCCTACAGACGTTTTCTTAGTGCCCAGTTTAGATATACATTCTGTACTTCATCAAATGTTATGGGGCCATTCAGATATAAATCAGTCTCATGGATTGCTCTACCGCAGGTAAGCTCCTTTTCTACATAATCTTTATTTACGTTAGTCTGTGCAGACAAATTGTCCAAACTGCTGTTTCTGCGAAAATGTCAACAAAGGCTTCAGATTTTTCTGATTGGTTTGGAGATTTGCAATTGTTGAATTTGACAGGTATTGAGGTAGATTTACTCCATGTTTCATTGTTTTCATTCTTCCCCATACTTTTTGTATGTCTTTATAACTGTATACTTCATTATTGCAAAAGGACGACCTTTTGACAAAAGCAATGGTTCTGTTGGATTTATTTTTGCTTTCTTTTTTACTCAAGAGTTTTTCAGCGCGCCCAGGCCCCTTACTGCGCAAGCCTCGTTCCACCAGACATTACCCACGTGTTTGTTTGTTTTTAGAAGGTACAGGCTTTATCGTTGGTATCGATTGCCTTGCGGCAGTCATTAAAGCATTTTGAAACGGTCATATAACTCATCGACATCTTTGTTATCTACATTATAAGGATCTATGTAAAACGATCTTAGTAATAAGGAAAATTTGTTCCAGTCCGCAAATTTGTAGTTAAATTTTGGAATTTTTTCTTATTCGATTCAGTTGGTTAAGTGTAGGTCTTGCGGTTTCTAGATCAGTTATGATTGGTAAAAGATCGCTGTTGAGCGTATCGTTGTTAGGCGGATTCCAGTCACATAGTGGCGCTAGAGCAGGAGAAATGAAGGTTAATCCTATAGCGCTCGGCTTATGATTAGGATTGTCAGGGATACGCGTAGTTCTACCGTCATTCCAAGGGTAGAGGGACGAATTAACTTAATTTTCTACAAAACGTTGCATAGTTATTTTATCATTTTCTCTTTCCCAAAATGGAGAATGGGCGTTAAAATCCCCTGCAATTATACATTTGTCATCAGAATCTAAACTACGAAGCCATTCTGTATTCAGGTCATTGGGGCCTTGCGGCAGGTAAATAGACACTATATTGATGATCATGTTAGCGCTGACCTGAACTTTGACCGCGCAGGTAAGAGCTCCTGTGATGACTGGTGGAACAGGACTTTGGCATGGAAGATATTTTTCACCTTCATGGATTATATTGCTGCATTGATTTTATTGTAATTCCCCACATTTTGGGTAATGGGGGGGGGGGGGGGAATAGTAGAAGCCCTTGAGTTTTGGCAACTTGTCTCTTCGGACATTAAGTGATTGCAAGGCTAATGCATGGTAGTTTCCTGTCCAAGATGTTGACTCAATTGGTCAAGGCCAGTGGGGATAGACCGACAGTTCCACTGGAAGACCCTGAAGATTCTAAGGTGGACATAAACTCTCCAAAATCAACAAAAATTATAAGTCACTTAGGCTTAATACTTAGATAATAAACAGGTAACCTTGATGAGTAAAGAAGGTCTGTGTGAGCTTGAAAGTGAATAAATGGGAATAGGGAAAGAGTCAAAATGAAATCTGATTACTCAGACACTAAACAGTCAAGTAATTTGGTTGCCTAGTAACACAAGTGGTGGGTGTAATGAACATACAATCAGGATTCCTGCTTAAATTTTTTAAAGTTCCCCATCACCAGTTATGGAGAGCGCCAACGGGTTTCTCCAGGGGTGAAGATTGTGTAGGAGGCGTCGACTGCAAAGTGTTGGGAGAGCCTGGACGGGTGGAAGCGGGGTCGTCTGTCTCCTTTTTTTTTTGCAGTGGTCGACAGCAGCCTTCTGATGTGACGCCCCATATTTCTGGTAAGAATGCTGGCTTCACGGTGGGTGGGGTGAAGGTTGTCAGTAAGATGCCAGGTGTCCACAGTTAAGTTGTGGTGGTGGTGGTAGTGGTGGTGGTGGTGTGTGTGTGTGTGTGTGTGTGCAACGATTGCTTGTTTATAATGCCTATCAGAATGTCACGAGTTTGTCACGAGGCCTACGACGTTTGACCCAACTGGGTGGCGGAATTATTCATTTGTTTATTGTCGTCGTTGTTGTCGTATATCTGTCCCTTAATGTGGCTTGTGGTGTGGTTGCACCTTTGGCGTGGTTTAGCTCAGGTTAGGTTTACTTTCTCTCTCTCTCTCTCTAATTCCACTGCCCGTGCATTCATCCTGCAGGTTCACGGGTGGTGGGTATCTTTATCCGGATCAGCTCATTACTCCCCCGGCTCGTTACTTCCCCCGGCTCTTTACTCCCCCGGTTAGGGTTAGGGTTAGGGTTAGGGATAGGGTTAGGGTTAGGGTTAGGGATAGGGTTAGGGTTAGGGTTAGGGTTAGGGATAGGGTTAGGGTTAGGGATAGGGTTAGGGTTAGGGATAGGGTTAGGGTTAGGGTTAGGGATAGGGTTAGGGTTAGGGATAGGGTTAGGGTTAGGGATAGGGTTAGGGTTAGGGATAGGGTTAGGGATAGGGTTAGGGTTAGGGTTAGGGTTAGGCGAGCCGGGGAGTAACGAGCCGGGGGAGTAACGAGCCGGGGGAGTAACGAGCCGGGGAGTAATGAGATGCTCCCTCTTTTTCTTGTACTGGGCCGTCTATCGGCCTCTCGCCTGTCTTTTTACCTGTCGCACGTGCTTCATTTCTTTTAGTTTGAAGTATGCTCACTCTGTGACGTAGCGTGGCATGTTAGCCGCCATCGCTGAGGGAGGTTAGCTCTTCACTCGAGCGGAAGATGTCTCTGGGAGCGCCTGCTCCGGTCTTGGTTCTTCACCGTATCGTCGAAGGTACAGTCGGTATCTTCAATTCCTACAGTCGGCCTGTAGGAGAGGGACATCACTTCTTCTTTTTCCGCACCTGTGCCTCTGTCCTCTCGACTGGACAGAGGGCAGAGAGAGTCGTTTGACCCGCCTCTTCGGGGTCACCCACGGGTAGCTGGTAAGCATCAGTTTCGTGGTTTGTTTGTTTTGGTTTGTTGTTGTTAGCCGGCTTATTCTTCTATTTTGCGCAATTTTCTTTTGTTTGCAAAATTGTAAGAGAGATATTGTTTGAGACCTTTTTCTCTGGTTAATTCAATCTTTAACCTGGCCATTCTAAATTATATCCAAAATTCTTTCTCCTGTTTATGCATCTGGTGATGCGGTAGTCGGTGGGGATGGAAGAGAACCTGGTGATTCAGGGTTGGTACTTGCTTGGTCTCGCTCGTCCGCCCCTGTCACATTCACCGGACTCTTATCCTTCGGCCACCGTCTGTTTGTGTGTGCAAGGAGAACGAGTTTTATGTTGCGAGCGTGCGTACGCATGATTTGTCGTTCGGATGCGTGGTTAGAGATTTGTGTTATTTTGAAATGTGGCTATAAAATGTGACAATTATGCCATTGAATTATTATTTGCAAATGTGGTGGCAGTTATAAAGCGATGGTCGCTGTGTTGGTTTATTTCCTAAGAAAGGAAATTGTTAAATGTGAGTGAGAAGAGTGATGATAATTCATATTGGTTTTATAGCCTGTTGATTTAATGCAGTCTTTTACCTGCTTCGTGTGAGAAGACTTTAACGAACAGCCCTGATTTGATTGGTTTACTGTGTTATGCTCAGGTCTGTGTTGAGCTGGTGTTAGTGTATTTAGTAGACCTCCCCTCGCCCATCATGCGAGTGGCTGTTAGGATTTAACAGCATGGGTCAGATTGCCCTTCCTTCTTCCTCCCCTCCCTTTCTTCTCTCCTCCCAGCTACGTTTTCCCCCCTCCCGGGGGGGGGCTTCACCCGGAGTCTGGACTGGTTGGTGCCACGTGCTGGTTGAGGCCACGCTCTGGTTGGGACCGCGGACTGGTTGGTGCCACGTGCTGGTTGAGGCCACGCTCTAGTTGGGACCGCGGACTGGTTGGTGCCACGCGCTGGTTGAGGCCACGCTCTGGTCGGGACCGCGGACTGGTAGAAAAGCCCGCCGGCTTGACTGGCCGGCCCTGATCCCCGTCCAGGACCTCCAGTAACAACGCCACGTTCCCCCCCCCCCCCCCCCCCCCCCCCCCCCCCCAGGACGCGCTCTTCACTGTCTGCTTGTGCGTGTCAAGGGTGTCGGCCTTGAACGACTCTTTTCAAGAACCGACCCGGTTCGGAGCACCTAGTGCGACAGGGTGCTCCCAGTAGACTTGAGAGAGGCAGGGGTGTGGAGACACTCCATGGTGTGGAAAGGGATGGATGCTGGAAATGTTTATTTATAATTGAGTATATGTCATATGTGTTGAAATGCTGCGATTATGATTGTGTACGTCGTATGGTGAAATGTTTATTTATAATTGTGCATGTTGTGTGTGTTGGAATGCTTGATTGTGATTGTGCATGTTGTGTGTGTTGGAATGCTTATTTATGGCTGTATGTTGGTGTGAATAAATGGGGTGTTGAATCGTAATCTTTATTGTGTGGTCTCTTGCGGGGCGTGTGAGGTCAGTCACTCCCTTCACTCCCACCTAGACCGATCCTGTCAGGGCAGACCTCCAGGGGTCGGTCGTGACACAGAATATGCTTCTTTTTCTTCTTTCCCCAGTTTCTTTCTTAGTCTCTGGGCTTCTTTGCTTTCTCCTTTTCAAAAAAAGTTTCTTTCTTGTATTATAGTTGTCCCTGTATCGTTCAAATTTGGGAAAGATGACGGTGATGGTGAATTTGAGTTTAGAGAAGACCGTCACAGATATACACGGTTTGATCTATGTTCTGCCATCTTCATCAGAGACAATGATTGGTTTCCATGTAGAAAATGTTCAAGGAAGCTGGCGATGATTATAACAAGATATGTTCATGTTGATGATGATGATGATGGTCGTGAAGATGATGACGATGATCCGTTCTTTCCTCATCTTACTCTTATTCCCGATCGCGCGAGCGCTCACACACACACACACACACACACACACACACACACACACACACACACACACACACACACACACAAACAAATGCGCGCGCGCAAGCATTGGACTATAGTAAACACACACACACACACACACACACACACACACACACACACACACACACACACACACACACACGCACGCACACACACACACACACACACACACACACACACACACACAGATAAATAAGCAAACGAAACAAAAACTAAAACAAAGAAAGAAACAAAAAAACAATACTGAAAATGCAGGGATGGGTATTCCTATAATTGAAGAATATACATAGGCATTGAAAAATAATGTGGATAAGGAAAATACTAACCCAAAAAAACAACAACAAAAGAAATGGGTGGTAATATTTCTATCGAAATGTCCAGAATTAGAATCAGTTCATAAAGTTGGGCCGCAGTTGTGTGTGTGTGTGTGTGTGTGTGTGTGTGTGTGTGTGTGTGTGTGTGTGTGTGTGTGTGTGTGTGTGTGTTGTTGTTGTTGTTGTTGTTGTTGTTTTCAGTAAAACGAGTTCTAGTGACTTCTGGAGATACGTTTTAGGTGCATATGGTCAATTTTGTAATCATGTAGAATTGAATGAAGGGCATGAACTTGCATCAGAGCCCATATTCTACAGTGAAAAATTAAAGATTGCCAATAAGACTGTCACACTGTCACTTGCATACACGCATTCATGACAGCATTTACTCCATACGCACACGCAATCCCTCCAGTCAACCAAAAGGCGCACTACAGAATGTTTTTTCTTCTCCCCCTCTCCTCCGGGGAAAACACTTTACTAAATGAATTGAACAATCCAGACAACGTTCAACATACTCCCGTATTTATCAAACAAATTCTATACAATTTTCTCTCTTTCTCTTCACACTGAGAGATAAATCAAGTCACGAATTGATATCAATAAATTCCTACAAGATTCCTCCTTGCCGGAGAGAGAATACACACATCCTCCAAGAATATAATGTCATAGCCTTTTATACAACATTGGCCCAAGATCCAGACCAGGAGAATAAACGATTCATCCGATCATGATGCCCTACCTGCATCAGAGTAAGCACTCGCCCCAAACCATCGTGATGCCCTGCCTGCATCCGAAAAAGCACTTGCCCCCTGAATTCTCCAGTCACTGGGGAAATGATGAGATCCGACTCCTCTACCCGGAGTCTTTAATTGCAGGGGCTGACTACTTCGTGCTGTGGAGTTGACCAGACCCTCCAACATCAGAAACACCACAGTCCATAATACTGTGGTGTTCTCACCACCAAGGGTGCAAAAAATAGCACCCCCAAAGCAGCCAGTGAAGGGTAGTAAATGAAACTAAACGAAAGCGTGGGGAGGAAAAAAGTTGCTGAAAAACTAAAGACATTATGTAAATAGTATAAACATAAGGCAACCATCCCTTTTATTTACTACCCTTCACTGGCTGCTTTGGGGTGCTATTGGATTCTTTTTTGCACCCTTGGTGGTGAGAACACCACAGTATTATGGACTGTGGTGTGTCTCTATTTGACGCCAGGAGCGCAGACACAACCAGCCGTGTCTCCCTGATGAGTTCTGACCCAGCAGACGAAAGGCCTCGGAGCAGGCAATACAAATATATCTGCCTTCAAAAGGGATTACGATGGTTCCCTTTTGCAGCTAGTGAAGAGTTTTCATATCTGTAATATATTTTCTTTATTTCCTGTTCCCAGTTTCTCCATCTTCAAACTCCCCCCTCCCCCTCCTTAAGTCCAAATCTTTGCCAAATCATTACTAAGAAGACAGTTCAATTGTTGGCCTGCGCTTGTTTTTCCCCCCACTCCCCCACTATTAGATTGTTCGTCTATGTATTTGTCTGACTTTATTCAAGTTTAAAAGGCTGTGCCAGTCTTGAATAAAAGTTACTCTGTGTTAGGTTTTCTTATGGGAGCAAAAGTTACCCCACTTGTTTACTGTTAATTGTTTACTGTTCCCTGCCTCATTTCATTCCCAATTTTGTTTCGATTAAATTGAGGTTATTTGTATTTGTTTCTGTCCGTCTGTGTGTTTGTCTTTTGATCTCCCTTGCATCTTTGGGTAGATCCTCAAGCGTAGGCTAAAAGATTGTCCCCTACTTTTTATACTATTTGCATAATGTCTTTAGTTTTTCAGCAACTTTTTTCCTCCCCACGCTTTCGTTTAGTTTCACTTACTATCCTTCACTGGCTGCTTTGGGGGTGCTATTGGATTCTTTTTTGCACCCTTGGTGGTGAGAACACCACGGTATTATGGACTGTGGTGTGTCTCGATTTGACGCCAGGAGCGCAGACACAACCAGCCGTGTCTCCCTGATGAGCTCTGACCCAGCGGACGAAAGGCCTTGGCGCAGGCAATACAAATATATCTGCCTTCAAAAGGGATTACGATGGTTCCCTTTTGCAGCCAGTGAAGAGTTTTCATATCTGTAATATATTTTCCTAATTTCCTGTTCCCAGTTTCTCCATCTTCAAACTCCCCAACCTCCCCCTCCTTAAGTCCAAATCATTACTAAGAAGCCAGTTCAGTTGTTGGCCTGCGCTTATTTTCCCCCCACTATTAGATTGTTCGTCTATGTATTTGTCTGACTTTATTCAAGTGTCAGTCTTGAATAAAAGTTACTCTGTGTTAGGTTTTCTTATGGGAGCAAAAGTTACCCCACTTGTTTATTGTTTACTGTTCCCTGCCTCATTTCATTTCCAATTTTGTACTAATTTAAATTTTAATGTACGGATTCGCATATGTTGGTTAAAACAGTTACATTGTATATTTGAACCATGGGTTAGCATTGTCTTTGATCATTAGTGGTGATTAGGAGCTGTAACTTCTTCTTTTTTAAAAGAAAAGATTCTTCACTGCAAGGCAGAAAGAAAGACCTTTTTTCCCTAATGCAGTGCAAGCAACAGCCTTTGAGCAGGTCTTGCCGATATGCCGTTCATATGTTGACAAACTGCACACTGTCCTCGATAGCTTTTGAGCAGGTCTTGCCGATATGCCGTTCATATGTTGACAAACTGCACACTGTCCTCGATAGCTTTTGAGCAGGACTTGCGGATATGCCGTTCATATGTTGACAAACTGCACACTGTCCTCGATAGCTTTTGAGCAGGTCTTGCCGATATGCCGTTCATATGTTGACAAACTGCACACTGTCCTCTTTCGGCGCATTTGTGAACTCTCAATCTATCAAAATTTGATGTTGGGAAAAAAACAAACAACAAAAAATTGTACCCGCTAAAAGCCTGTATGTGTAGTGGGAGTGGTACTTCAGTTTTACGTCCATTCACATCTGTGTGTGTGTGTGTGTGTGTGTATCTAACACTATACATCTTCAGTCTTTCAGCATGTGTATTCACATGCGTTTGTTTTCATTTTTTTTTCCGTTTTTTCTTCTTCTTTGTTTTCGCTTAAAAAATAGTTTAATGAATCTCATCCAAAGTGATATCTATTGATGGTTGTCTTTTCTTCTTTTTTTTTGATGGTGGTGCAAATATCATACCATATGTAAAGGCTGTAAAAGAACATTGGCAGCAGACAACTCAGAGAGATGGAGTGAAAGTGAGAGAAAGACCAACAAACCGAAGCGAAAAGAGACCGAGAGCTGGACTGAGAATAGAAACAATTTTAGGCAACCAAGGGAGGGCTTGACAGGAAAGCTGAAAGTTGGATACAAACATATCAAGATCAATCACTATGCAAGATTTGGATGAGAAAATGTTTATTCTTCAAATAAAAAAGCACACTGATGATGCTATGCATCATGTATAATATCAACAATATATATTTTAGCAAACATTTGATCTGGCACATACACATATTAACACAATCCCTCTCCCCCACACACACGCACACACACAAAGGATTTACTGAATAGCAGCTCAGGGAGATATAATGTGCAACTTGCGAAAAAGTGTACCATTAGAAAAATTCATGCAGAAAGACGAAAATCAAATGTAGTACATATAAGCTCATAATGTGTTGATTCATGTGCATGTGTGTGTGTGAGCGCCGTGCAAGCATGCATGTATACAATGTGTAGGTAGTTAACATGTGCATGTGCTGTGAAAATGGCTAAAATATTGTCGAGTGATCAAGATTTCTTCTTCCAACATCCAGATTTACTGTTGCTGAGAAATCTACCATCAAGGTGCAATAGAATCCCTGAATAACTATCTTCAGAAATCTTACAAAATTGGGTCTCTAGAAAGAGGGAGTCTTCATCAGAAAGTAAAAGATCATGACAAAAATCAGTCTCTGGCAGGAGTGATACTTTCAATGGAGGTAAATCTAAAATAGACAAAAGACAAAAATGCTCCACAAAATTTTAACACGTCTGAGGAGGAAGGGCATTTTTGTTGGGAAGTTAACCAAGTAAAGATGAAGATGGGACTCTGACTAGCCTAGCGAGTAAGCCACTGGCCTCATGTTCCAAAGTCTGCAGTTAAATTCCCACTATATCTTCAGATCACTCGGAAGAGGTTTTCTGTTTTGAGTTAACATAAGCACAGACTTTGATTCCTTCCTAGAGATTCAGATGAGACTTTCAATCAAGGTCCTGCGCATGAACACATGCATAACAAATCCTGCAAGCATGTTGAAGCCCGTTCCATCTTTTAAAGAGAAGGCTGTCATATGCCAGTGGGACAGATGACACAAAAATATAAACACATGCACACTGGTGTCATGTTCAGCCATTGTCCCCAATGCTGGGACGGGCTACCATAATGGTGGAACTAAAAACCATTACATACCCCAAAATCTCACCAATAACTAACCCCCAAGTTATAGCTGAGGAAACAGGAAAGGAAAACAAAGGCAAAACTTCAAGTATAAAAATATTAAGACAGACTGGGTTTTTGTAGAGAGTTAAATTTCGTACAAAGAGAAAAAAATTATACAGGAAGGGAGGAGGAGGGGGGGGGGGGGGGGGGAAGAAAAAAGGAACAAACGTGAAAAAAGTCTTTGATAGAAGACAGTCTTGTCTGGGAGGTAAATCTCATGTAGAAATACAGAAAAAGGTTGAATCAAAAAAAGTTTGTGCCAGTAGGAAATCTCACCAGGGATGTAAATCTATCAGTGTAAAAGAAAAACTGTCCACAGCCAAAGCTTTAAACGCCAGAAATCTTTAATGGGAGGTAGATCCACTGCAGAAAAGGAGAAAAAATGGTCAAGAAAAAGAAGGTTTTCAAAGGGAAAAAAGTCTTCATTCCAGAATCTTTCTTAGATGGTTATACAGAACACAAGGAAAATGAACAGAATTCACCCTTCACACCCATCTCCACCACGTACAAGACGACAAAGAAAGCATATGCTTAGCATAAAACAACCATCACACAATTGGAAGTATCTCTGAGAATTGAGGATAGTAATCTCATTAAAATCCAGTCAAGTGTGGAATGAAAAACACATGTAAAGAGTATTTAAGGAATGACATCATTTGAGGGAAAAACATCAAACCCAAACACACAAACAAAAACTTCAAAGACCATCTACAGAAATAATGCTTAAGAGCTTTACAAAAAAGAAAGTACTTTTTAATGTGAGACAAAAAATAAACGCCAATCACAAACACATCTATAAACATTCACTGCATCTGATATAAGCATGGCCTAAAAAAAAGATGCATCTGGTCTCTGAATGCCATTTCCAAAAAAGACAAGAAAAGAAATTTCACACATCTGTAGGACTACAAAAGAAAAACATGATCACATATCTGACATTTTTATTATGATCTATATACTAATAAAAATATGCAACTCTGATGTAAATGCCCATCTTGAGTTCAAACCCATTGAGCAAGTTGATCTGCAGTCTGTTCACATTAACTGCTCAATTTTATTATTTTTTATTAGTTTCAGCCTGAAAAATCATTCTCTTCTTCAAAAATATTCTACTGACCACTGATCTCCGAATTTTCCTTTAAATGAGCAAAGTTTGCATGCTGCACTTTTGCAAAGCTGATAGAAGCAGCAGTGCGATAGTGGAGGGGAGTGATTTCGCAACTGAAGACGACACATTTCTCACTTGTAATAGTCTTCCAGTCAAAGACCTAAAGATTACTGTAGTGTAGGCCGATGTGTAAAACACAAATAATGCAGTCATCAGCGACAAACTCAAGACATAACACAATGATCACCATTTTAAAGGATGTAAAATTCATTAAAGTAAGCATAGCTTAAACAGACAGAATGCTCTTTAGCTTGGTTTGAGTGTTGAGCTGGTAATGCAAAGATCGCTGGTTCGACTACTATGTGGGCTACTATATTGGGAAGAGGAGAGGAAATGGAGGGGGGGGGGGGGGGGGGGGGGCTGGCTCGAATATGGAGAGATGTGGGTTGGAAGGTTGCTGTTGGTGGTGGTGGGTTTTGTTTAATCTTTTTATTATGCACTGCAGTGTGGGCATAGAGTAAATTCCCCATTTTTACATCTATACTAATCCCCCTCCCCTTTTTTCTTTCTTTTTTTTCTTCTTTTCATGCAAGTAATCATTATCATCATAATCCATTTAACCCCATAAGGCTGTATCAGGGCCAACACAAGTAAACAAAACTGACTATACCTAAACCGAATCAAACCAAACACCAAACAGAGATTCATCAGCAAATCTGCCCACCACACCAGACCAAAACAAGAATAAGAAAAAGGTCACACATGCCATCACCAACAGTCCACAACACGCCATGGACCTAAGTAATTTCATCCAATGTCTCACCAGATATGGAACCATAGAAAAAATGAAGATTTATAAACAAATACTCCTATTCATTTTCCACGTCACACACAGTATGCTCCTTGTCCTCAGGGAGGCTCACACAACCATCTCTTTCACAATAATCACCTTCATGTGACTCCCCTCTCTACTCATCCTCCCTTCATCTCCACTCTCTTTCCATCCATCTTAAGAAAACAAACAAACAAAAAACCAATGAAGGCAAAACAGAAGCAACTATGAGGCCAAATTCCTGGCTTCAATCTCAAACATGGCAAGATTTTGTTCTCCTCCCTTCACCACACCTTCAAAACATAGAACTTTTTTCAACAAATACCATGGAAATACTAGATTCCATACACTGAGTGCTCTTCACACGAAGATGAAAAACATAGCAAAAGAAACCCTGCTTTCCCAGGAACAAAAAAGGGTAGATATTTCATTCTTATGGCTCAAAATTTGTATTGCGATATTTCATTCTTATGGCTCAAAAATTGTATTACCATAGAAAAAAAAAAGAACGCAAAAAACGAAAGTATGAGAGATTAGTTTAGTTTTAACCCGATAGTCCACCTGACTTCTGCATATAAAAGACACATCCATTAACATGATAGCTGACCCTCTCAAGGCCTTAGATGAATAAGACTAGCCCCTAATGACAGCGCCAAATGTTTTTCACTCCCAGTTTACCAAAAATTGTTTAATCAAACACACTGAAATGTTATTTTTTTAAAAACACATGTAACAAATGGCACACATATTTAAACACATTTAAATGTTTGAAAACAAACAAACAAACAAAACATACATAACAAATGCCATGTGGCACGGACACTGCAGAACAGACAGCTTGTGTCAGTTCTGGACAGTGTATACACTCTACCAACCTAGCTGCCAGATAAAACACACACACACACACACACACACACACACACACATACACACACATGCACACGCACGCACGCACAACACACACGCACAGTCATGCTACAAGAGAAAAAAAGTCTACAAGAATTCTATAACAACGAAAAGAGAACGGGTTACAATGGTAGAACAAATTTGTGACAAAACACTGGCAATACATTTTACTAAACCAGTACAGCATTCTGAATTGTATACATGGAAAAAATATCAGTACAACAGCAATAGAAAATTCATGCATGCAATCATGCACGTACGCATACACACACACACATGCACACACACATACATATACATTTAATCCAGAAAAATTATGAACACTTTCTCTAGGAAACATCATTAAAAAAGGTTTCAGAGTGCCAAACATATTATATGGCCAAAATTTCTCTTTCCTTTCTCCCTAAAACTTTCTCTAATTTCTTTCCGCATGAAACAACAAGCATATTATGCATATTGAGCAATACTAACAAGAATACACATCAGTAGAAAAAAGACTATGTATATAATAAGAACTTGACGAGTTTATATGAATCAGAAGATGATAGAAACAAGAAAAAACAAACAAGCCTTATGCATACTGCGCAATGCTAAAAAGAATACACAAAACAGTAGTAAAAAGTCTGTATGTATATAATGGGAAACTAATGAGTGTGTATGAATCAAAAGATGATAGAAACAAGAAAAAACAAACAAACAAATGAAAATTTCCTATCCTCTTGCTCTCTGATCTGCATGATCTTCCTGTTTCTTGTTGGATCAAATGCAAGAGCACATGCATTGCTCAAATGTTATAACGGCACCTCCTTGACTGTCTGCTGAACTGATTCATCTGAAGATCCTGTTACATTTCCTTTGCTCTCCAAATCTTTCACATGTGTAATCCAACACATGGCAAAAAGTCCTTATGTTGGCATGCTTTCTCTAATCTTGGAATCTGCTTTGTGGAATGAGCATGCATTTTCAGTGTGTCATGCTCCGTCTCTTACTGCTTTCAAATATAGGTGGACATCTCATTCACATTCAAAAATGCTTTTTTTTTCTTCTTCTCTTCATTGACAGTCTTCCAGCATTTCTATATTATATCATTTGTACTTCTCCTATCACACTGTGAGAGTCTGTGGATGATGATGTATTATGTGTGTGTGTGTGTGTGTGTGTGTGTGTGTGTGTGTGTGTGTGTGTGTGTGTGTGTGTGTGCCTCTGTGTGTGTGTGTGTGTGTGTGTGTGTGTGTGTGTGTGTGTGTGTGTGTGTGTGTGTGTGTGTCTGTGTTGGTGTGTGCTTGGTGTGATGTGAGGGGGCTGCGTCTGTGAGGTGAGCAGGGATGTGGATTGTGGTGTCGGTGTGTTTTTTCATGTGCATCTCATGGGAGTATAAGCAGACAAGTGTTTCAACCATGACATCTTATGTCTTTGCTTTTTGAAAGTGCTCTGAGCTCAGCCAAGATGAGAGGCTCATAAATCCTCCTTTTCATTATTACTACATGTACTACTATTATGATTACCATTATTCTAATCATACAAGATTAAGTATCACATTGAAATATTCAGCATTGTATTGAAATCACACACACACACACACACACACACACACACACACACACACACACACACACACACACAGTTAGTTTAAATAGATCCAAATATCACACAACATGTAAAGCAGAACAAGGCGTTAAGTACGTAAGCAAAGTTAACAATGTATATGTAACATTCAACATGGTAATCTCTCTGATACACAGCTCTCTGTCACTGCTTTAACATGTTCCCAATTCATAGTCGACCACAGGTCCTGTTTTGTTATTAATGTACAAAACCTCAAGTAGCAGGAACAACAAAAATCTTTATTTAATACATTCAGTGTGGAATGTAACAACTAATCTGCACAAAAGCAGCTATTACTGGCTATATCTGGCAAGCAGTTTAATCATACATGCAAGTTTATCTGCCAACCGCTGGCAACAAAATAAGTACTCCTGTTGGGCAGGAGAGTTGGGGGAGAGGGCCAGGATAAGGGTTGCCTCCCTCCGACATATGGTGGATGTGGTCAGTAACTGCGTTTGCAGACCCCTTAACTGAAACTCTTTTTTTTAAAGGAAAAAAGATGGTGCAATTACATAGACACAGAATACTGAATTGAGGTTAGAACACACTAGGTAAATGGGTCTTGAAGTTCATACAGATCACAATATAGTTTACAGTATTAGAAAAACTGCACAGAACAACATACACACTCACATACAAGAGACAAGACATGAAAAAGAAAGAGAAAGTTAGAAAGAGAAAGTTTAACAAACCAGTTTTTCATTCTGCCTCTTTCTGTTTATAATCCACTGCATCTTTGACACAAACTTTTATTTTCCCAGTGCTGATCGATGATGAATATGAAATTGATTAAGATAATGCTACGATTTCCATTCTTGGTCTGAGACAGCGTGACAGGGCTGTACTCACTCCATGTTTACTTTTGTATACTGGCATCAAGCAGGCTTGAGAGATACAGACATCTGCAGTGTTGGTCAGGAAATCTGAGCAACATTCTCAAACACATCCTTTCGGTGAATGATTCTCGACTGTGTAATCCCATTCTTTCCCGTGGAGATCATAGCAAACTCAATTTCAGGTATGTGCCAGTCAGGGCTGAAATATTCCACAAACAGATGGCTCTAGTGGGAATCGAATCCACAACCTCCCAGCCAGGAGTCCCTGACACTAACCACTTTGCCATGGCAGCTGATAGACAAGATAAATGATGACTTTTTAAAAGTAGCTAGAGGTAATGAAGTGAGCTACAGGTAATGAAAAAATATTTTCTGATCATGTATCATTCTCTTTTTATTTCTTTTCCATACCACCATGAATAGTAGTGTTCTCTGATTGGTCGACTCTTTCCACAATTTTCACACTCCAGCTTTGGATCAGAAATTACTCTCTCTCTGTCTACCTTTCTTCACCTTTTCTTTTTCCATGTTGGTTGTGATAAACTATTCTATGATCTACAAGGGATCACGGTGGTAAGTGTCCAATATATTTGTGTGTGATAAACTATTCTATGATCTACAAGGGATCACGGTGGTAAGTGTCCAATATATTTGTGTGTAGTTCTTTTCTTTTCTTTTCTTTTTGTGTGTGCTGAATTTCCTATTCCAAGTGTCTGTAAACCTCAGTGACCTATTCCTCTCCCTACCCGTCTACGTCATCCCACCTTCAATGTGGTCCTTGCTGCACAAAATTTCAATTCATTTCTTTACCTTCTGACATCAGCTCCACAGTGTGTCAGATCCATCCAGAGCAATAATGAATATGCATTCACATCCTTTTCAACAAAACTATGGAGTAGCCAGAACTCCAGCTAAATTTTCAGGGTCCTGAACAGAGTCATGTGGTGCAAAGGAGCCAAGGTTAAACTGTTGTCAGCGAGCAAGAGTTCGTGCTCATTCATAATTCGAAGACCACCAACTTTGTCAAAAAATTTTTTTTTTAAATCAAGAAAAAAAAACAACTTGCAAATCTGTAGGAGCTGATGAATATTTGTAAAACTGCAAACCCTCACAGCACGGAAAAAAACGAAACCAGAGTTTGCTTTTACCTCCAAACTGGATTTTGGGCTTCAAAGAGAACTCTACGCTTATTTCTACATGATCATGAACACTACTTAATGCAGGCTGGTGAACTGGTTGCCTGACAAGAAGTTTGTTACTGCCTGGAAATGCAGAAATTTGTTACTGCTTTCAAATGCAGAAATTTGTTACTGCTTTGAAATGCCTTCTTGTAGTTTCCATCTAAACAAGTAAAGATCTGAAGATTTTATTCAGGAAGAAAATGACACTAATAAAGGTCAAAATGATAACTGTCCCTGGTTGTCAACACCTTTTTTTTCAAATTAAACTTAGCTGCCTAACTTGCATAAGTACACCCACTGAAACACACCTCCTCACATATATACTTAGATTAGACAGCAAATAATCCATAAAAGAGGGAAGAGAATGGTGGAAAAACAAAAACAAAAAAGAAAAAGAAAACAGATTCAAAGTTCATATCAACTAGCAAAGATGAGTTGTGCAATAACCAAACAGTCAAAGACAAAACAACAATAACAATATGATATTATACAGAATAATGCCATAGTTCATACTAAGAAAACCATCAGCACTTAGAAATCAAGTTAACAAGAAATGCATACCCTTGTAAATACAATCTTGCAAAAAAAAAAGTGCTCAAAAACATGGTGGTAAAAAAAATAACTGACAACAGATTGCTACTTCCAAATAATATCTATTCCCTTAAAAAAAAAATCAAGAAGAAAACAAAAAGATAAAGAAAAGGACAGAGGGAGAGAGAGACAGAAAGAGGGGGAGGGAGGAGGGGGTGAAAGAGAGAAAGAGGTATGATGCAGGGAAGAGGGTGAAAACATATAAATGTCATATATCAGTTATCAAAACCCTCCACAGAAATTGCCCCCAACCTTTTTACCAAAATGAAAATGAAACAAAATCATAAAAAAAAATGGGTGAAAAAAAAAAGCTCACCACAACTGTCATTTTTTAGATGGTTAAAAAAATCTTCACAAAAGCAAACTTATAAAACACAATTTCAAACATAAACTGACGCTGCAAAAAGATCTCAGATCAAAACCAGAATTCCAAATATAAACTGATCCTGCAAAAAGAGCCCCACATTTGAAAAATTCTTACTAATCAAAAACGTTTCAGAACCAATTCTCAAGAGATTCCCTTTCGCAAAAAACCCCCATCTCCACTCAAATCTTTTTGTGTGTGAAGATTCAATCAAAACATTTTTGATATCACAATAGTTTCCACAAACACAAAAAAGTTATTGCCTTGCATAAGCCAACTTAGAAGCCTTAGCCTTAGCAAAATTATGTGCTTTGGGCTGTCTTGATTGGGAGAGCCATCATTGGGACAAACCCATCCAGCTGTTGACCTCAGTCCTGAGAGGGCTGAGACTGAGGCTGAGGCTGTTCAGCATCATCCTGCAGGATGTCCGTAGTGCCATGCAGGGTCTGCTGGTCCGAGGTGGTATGGGGATACTCCTGTACAGGGGTGCTGGGGGCCAGTTTTGCCATGAACGCCAGCTGTGGAAAGAACCCAGAACACACCGATTGTTTTATGTCTAATGGATCAAATGGAATAGGACTCTTGTCACTAAGTGCTGGTGTATTTGACAAATATACCTGCAATATTTGTATAATTCATTTGCTTTGGGTAAAAAATACACAGACACTACATATCACAATCTTATACATTACAGAGTAAATAGGATACAAAGGGATACTTTGTTCTCACATGATGGTACTTACTGAACATAAAATAGATGTCAGCTGAGCGCTTCATTCTAAAGTGCTTGGAGTTACTTTCTTATTACGAAATCAACATGAAATCTGATGCAGTTCTGGCCATCATCTATCTTGTTCAGTTCTGATTACCTAGTATTTTGTTCAGTTCTAACTACCAATCATCTTGTTCAGTTCTGACAATCGAGCATCTTGTTCAGTTGTGACTATCTAGCATCTTGTTCAGTTGTGACTATCTAGCATCTTGTTCAGTTCTGACTATCTAGCATCTTGTTCAGTTGTGACTATCTAGCACCTTGTTCAGTTCTGACTATCTAGCACCTTGTTCAATTCTGATTACCTAGTATTTTGTTCAGTTCTAACTACCAAACATCTTGTTCAGTTGTGACTATCCAGCATCTTGTTCAGTTTTGACTATCTAGCATCTTGTTCAGTTCTGACTATCTAGCACCTTGTTCAGTTCTGATTACCTAGTATTTTGTTCAGTTCTAACTATCTAGCATCCTGTTCAGTTGTGACTATCTAGCATCTTGTTCAGTTGTGACTATCTAGCATCTTGTTCAGTTGTGACTATCTAGCATCTTGTTCAGTTGTGACTATCTAACATCTTGTTCAGTTGTGACTATCTAGCATCTTGTTCAGTTGTGACTATCTAGCATCTTGTTCAGTTCTGACTATCTAACATCTTCGGAAATGAAATGAGGTAGGGAACAGTAAACGATAAACAGTAAATAAGTGGGGTATGTTTTGCTCCCATAAGGAAACCTAACACAGAGTAACTTTTATTCAAGACTGGCACAGCCTTTTAAACTTGAATAAAGTCAGACAAATACATATACGAACAATCTAATAGTGGGGGAAAAACAAGCGCAGGCCAACAACTGAACTGTCTGGCAAAGATTTGGACTTGAGGGGAGGGGAGAGGGGAGTTTGAAGATGGAGAAACTGGGAAAATGAAATTTAAAAAAAAAAAAAAAAAAAATTAAATAAAAAAAAAAAAAAATGTTACAGATATGAAAACGCTTCTCTAGCTGCATAAGGGAACCATCGCAATCCCTTTTGAAGGCAGATATATTTGTATTGCCTGCTCCGAGGCCTTTCGCCCGCTGGATCGGGACTCATCAGGGAGACACGGCTGGTTGTGTCTGCGCTCCCGGCGTCAAATAGAGACACACCACAGTCCATAATACTGTGGTGTTCTCACCACCATGGGTGCAAAAAAGAATCCAATAGCACCCCAGAGCAGCCAGCGAAGAGTAGTAAATGCAACCAAACGAAAGTGTGGGGAGGAAAAAAAGTTGCTGTAAAACTAAAGACATTATGAAAATAATATAAAATGTAGGGGACAGTCTTTGAGCCTACGCCCGAGGATCCACCCAAAGATGCAAGGGAGATCAAAAGACAAACACACAGACGGACAGAAACAAATACAAATAACCTCAATTTAATCAAAGCAAAATCGGAAATGAAATGAGGTAGGGAACAGTAAACGATAAACAGTAAACAAGTGGGGTATGTTTTGCTCCCATAAGGAAACCTAACACAGAGTAATGATAACTTATTCAGACTGGCAAGCTTAAACTTGAATAAAGTAGAAAATCATGACACATCTAATAGTGGGGGAAAACAACCAGGCCAACAACTGAACTGTCTGGCAAAATTTGACTTGAGGAAGGAAGAGGGGAGTGAAGATGGAAAATGGAAAATAAATTTAATAAAAAAAAATAAAAAATGTTAACAGAATGAAAACGTTCATCTATGTGCTATAAGGGAACCTCGCAATCACCGTGTTGAAGAGTAATTTTATTGCCTGCTCGAAGCCTTTCGACCCTTGATCAGTCGGACATCAGGAGACAATGCTATGTGTCAGCGCTGCCAACCGCTGTCTCAATAGATGACTTAGGACAAGACGATTAATACTGTGGTGTTTCAAACAAAAGTGCAAAAAAAATCAATAGAAACCTCTCAGAGCAGCACGAAGAGTATAAATGCGCAACCAAACGAAGTTTGAAGGAAAAAATTAGATTGTTCGGCCTATGTATTGGACTTCATCAAGTTAAAGGCTGTGCCAGGTCTTGTAATAAAAAGTTATCTGTGGTTGTTTCCTTATGGGCAAAAATCATACCCCCTTGTTTACTGTTTCACTAGCATTGGTTCAGTTCTAACCACTATGGTCATTGTTTAGTTCTCACGTCAAATTATCTTTTCAGTTCTAACCAGCTTCAGTTCTTGAATAAGTTCTACTGTGCTTGGTCTTTACAGTTTGATGTCATACCATCTTGTTACGTTCTGACTGTCTAGCACTTGTACAGTTCTGTCTGTCTTGTGTCTTGTTCCACCGTTCATGTCTAGTGTCTTGTACATTCTGCCTTGTATCTTGTACAGTTCTGTCTGTCTTGATCTTGTACAGTTCTGTCTGTCTCTGTCTTGTACAGTTCTCTGTCTGTATCTTGTACAGTTCTGTCTGTCTGTGTCTTGTACAGTTCTGTCTGTCTTGTGTCTTGTACAGTTCTGTCTGTCTTGTGTCTTGTACAGTTCTGTCCGTCTAGCTGTCTTGTACAGTTCTGTCTGTCTCTGTATCTTGTACAGTTCTTCTGTCTTGTATCTTGTACAGTTCTGACTTTCTTGTATCTTGTACAGTTCTGCCGTTTGCATCTTGTAACAGTTTCTGTCTTTTTTCTTGTACAGTTCTGACGTCTCGTCTTGTACAGTTCTGACTGTCTTGTATCTTGTACAGTTCTGACTGTCTTGTATCTTGTACAGTTCTGACTGTCTTGTATCTTGTACAGTTCTGACTGTCGAGCATCTTGTACAGTTCTGACTGTCTTGTATCTTGTACAGTTCTGACTGTCTGCATCTTGTACAGTTCTGACTGTTTGATCTTGTACAGTTCTGACTGTTGTGCTATCTTGTACAGTTCTGACTGTCTAACATCTTGTACAGGTTGACTGTCTAGCGTCTTGTACAGTTGTGACTGTCTAGCGTCTTGTACAGTTTGACTGTCTTGTTCTTGTACAATTCTGACCTGTCTTGTATCTGTACAGTTCTGACTGTCTTGTATCTTGTACAGTTCTGACTGTCTAAGCATCTTGTACAGTTCTGTACTGTCGTGTATCTTGTACAGTTTGACTGTCTTGTGTCTGTACATTCTGACTGTCTTGCATCTTTACAGTTCTGACTGTCTTGTGTCTTGTACAGTTCTGACTGTCTAGCATCTTGTACAGTTCTGACTGTCTGTACCTGTACAGTTCTGACTGTCTTGTATCCTGTACAGTTCTGACTGTCTTGCATCTTATACAGTTCTGACTGTCTAGTGTCTTGTACAGTTCTGACTGTCTTGCATCTTGTACAGTTCTGACTGTCTTGTGTCCTTGTACAGTTCTGACTGTCTTGTATCCTGTATACAGTTCTGACCGTCTTGTATCTTGTACAGTTCTGACTGTCTTGTATCTTGTACAGTTCTGACTGTCTACATCTTGTACAGTTCTGACGTCTTGTATCTTGTACAGTTCTGACTGTCTTGTATCTTTACAGTTCTGACTGTCTTGTGTTTGTACAGTTCTGACCCTTGCATCTTGTACAGTTCTGACTGTCTTGTATCTTGTCAGTTCTGACGTCTTGTGTCTTGTACAGTTCTAACTGTCTTGTATCTTGTTCAGTTCTGACTGTCTTGCTCTTGTACAGTTCTGACTGCTTGTCATCTTGTACAGTTCTGACTGTCTTGTGTCTTGTACAGTTCTACTGTCTTGTGTCTTGTACAGTTCTACTGTCTAGCATCTTGTTCAGTTCTGACTGTCTAGCATTTGTACAGTTCTGCTGTCTAGCATCTTGTACAGTTCTGACTGTCTTGTTCTTGTACAGTTCTGACTGTCTTGTATTTTGTACAGTTCTTACTATGTTAGCATCTTGTTCCTGACTGTCTTGTATTTGTACAGTTCTGACTGTCTAGCATCTTGTACAGTTCTGACTATTTAGCATCTTGTACAGTTCTGACTGTCTTGTATTTTGTACAGTTCTGACTGTCTTGCATCTTGTCAGTTCTGACTGTCTTGTATCTTGTACAGTTCTGACTGTCTAGCATCTTGTACAGTTCTGTCTACTGTATCTTGTACAGTTCTGACTGTCTTGTATCTTTTACAGTTCTGACTGTCTTGCATCCTTGTACAGTTTGACTGTCTTGTATCTTGTACAGTTCTGGTCTAGATTTGTACAGTTCGATGTCTACTCTTGTACAGTTCTGTCTACTGTATCTTGTACAGTTCTGACTGTCTGATCTTTACAGTTCTGACTGTCTTGTACCTTGTACAGTTCTGACTAGTCTAGTATTTTGACAGTTCTGACTTGTCTTGTACTTGTACAGTTCTGACTGTCTAGCATCTTGTACAGTTCTGACTGTCTTGTATCTTGTACAGTTCTGACTGTGATTGTATCTTATCAGTTCTGTCTACCTGTACTTGTTCAGTTCTGACTACTGATCTTGTCAGTTCTGACTTCTTGTATCTTGTTCAGTTCTGTCTACTGTATCTTAGTCAGTTCTGTCTACCTGTATCTTGTTCAGTTCTGACTACCTGTATCTTGTTCAGTTCTGATCTACCTGTATCTTGTTCAGTTCTGTACCTGTATCTTGCTCAGTTCTGTCTACCTGCATCTTGTTCAGTTCTGACTACCTGTATCTTGTTCAGTTCTGCTACCTGCATCTTGTTCAGTTCTGACTGCTTAGTCTTGTACAGTTCTGTTACTTGTATCTTGTTCAGTTCTGACGTCCTGTGTCTTGTCAGTTCTGACTACCTGTATCTTGTTCAGTTCTGACTACTGTATCTTGTACAGTTCCAACTGTCTTGTATCTTGTACAGTTCTGACTATCCTGTATCTTGCCAGTTCTGACTACCTGTATCTTGTTCGTTCTGTCTACCTGTATCTTGGTTCCGTGTCTTGTTCTTACGACTGTATCTTGTTCAGTCTGTCTACCTGTATCTTGTTCGTTCTGTCTACCTGTATCTTGTTCAGTTCTGTCTACCTATCTTGTTCAGTTCTGACTACCTGTCAACTTGTTCAGTTCTGTCTACCTGATCTTGTTCAGTTCTGTCTACCTACATCTTGTTCAGTTCTGACTACCTGCAACTTGTTCAGTTCTGTCTACCTGCATCTTGTTCAGTTCTGACTACCTGCATCTTGTTCAGTTCTGTCTACCTACATCTTGTTCAGTTCTGACTATCATCTATCTTGTTCAGTTCTGACATACCTGTATCTTGTTCAGTTCCGACTACCTGCATCTTGTTCAGTTCTGACTATCATCCATCTTGTTCAGCTCTGACTATCATCTATCTTGTTCAGTTCTGACTATCATCTATCTTGGTCAGTTCTAACTACATGTATTTTGTTCAGTTCTGACTATCATCTATCTTGTTCAGTTCTGACTATCATCCATCTTGTTCAGTTCTGACTATCATCTATCTTGGTCAGTTCTAACTACATGTATTTTGTTTAGTTCTGACTATCATCTATCTTGTTCAGTTCTGACTATCATCTATCTTGGTCAGTTCTAACTACATGTATTTTGTTCAGTTCTGACTATCATCTATCTTGTTCAGTTCTGACTATCATTTATCTTGTTCAGTTCTGACTATCATCTATCTTGTTCAGTTCTGACTATCATCTACCTTGTTCAGTTCTAACTACATGTATTTTGTTCAGTTCTAACTATCATCTATCTTGTTCAGTTCTAACTACATGTATCTTGCTCAGTTCTAACTACATGTATTTTGTTCAGTTCTGACTATCATCTATCTTGTTCAGTTCTAACTATCATCTATCTTGTTCAGTTCTAAGTACATGTATTTTGATCAGTTCTAAGTACATGTGTTTTGTTCAGTTCTGACTATCATCTATCTTGTTCAGTTCTGACTATCATCTATCTTGTTCAGTTCTAACTACATGTATTTTGTTCAGTTCTATCTATCATCTATCTTGTTCAGTTCTAACTACATGTATCATGTTCAGTTCTAACTACATGTATTTTGTTCAGTTCTGACTATCATCTATCTTGTTCAGTTCTGACTATCATCTATCTTGTTCAGTTCTAACGATCATCTATCTTGTTCAGTTCTAACTACATGTATTTTGTTCAGTTCTAAGTACACGTATTTTGTTCAGTTCTGACTATCATCTGTCTTGTTCAGTTCTGACTATCATCTATCTTGTTCAGTTCTAACTACATGTATTTTGTTCAGTTCTGACTATCATCTATCTTGTTCAGTTCTAACTACATGTATCTTGTTCAGTTCTAACCACATGTATTTTGTTCAGTTCTGACTATCATCTATCTTGTTCAGTTCTAACTACATGTATCTTGTTCAGTTCTAACTACATGTATTTTGTTCAGTTCGGACTATCATCTATCTTGTTCAGTTCTAACTATCATCTATCTTGTTCAGTTCTAACTACCATCTATCTTGTTCAGTTCTAACTACATGTACTTTGTTCAGTTCTGACTATTACCTATCTTGTTCAGTTGTGACTATCATCTATCTTGTTCAGTTCTGACTATCATCTATCTTGTTCAGTTCTAACTATCATCTATCTTGTTCAGTTCTAACTACATGTATTTTGTTCAGTTCTAAGTACACGTATTTTGTTCAGTTCTGACTATCATCTGTCTTGTTCAATTCTGACTATCATCTATCTTGTTCAGTTCTAACTACATGTATTTTGTTCAGTTCTGACTATCATCTATCTTGTTCAGTTCTAACTACATGTATCTTGTTCAGTTCTAACCACATGTATTTTGTTCAGTTCTGACTATCATCTATCTTATTCAGTTCTAACTACATGTATCTTGTTCAGTTCTAACTACATGTATTTTGTTCAGTTCTGACTATCATCTATCTTGTTCAGTTCTGACTATCATCTATCTTGTTCAGTTCTGACTATCATCTATCTTGTTCAGTTCTAACTACATATATTTTGTTCAGTTCTGACTATCTTGTTCAGTTCTGACTATCATCTATCTTGTTCAGTTCTGACTATCATCTACCTTGTTCAGTTCTAACTACATGTACTTTGTTCAGTTCTGACTATTACCTATCTTGTTCAGTTCTGACTATCATCTACCGTGGCAACAGCGTTAGTGGCGATGATGATGGTGATGATAATAGTAATGATGGTAATAACAATCATAACACTGGTATTAATGATAATAATACTGACAACTATTGTAACAATAATGGTAATAATAGTACTACTAATGAAAGTATGGTACAAAAGTATACTGAAAAATAATGACAATAGTAATGATAATAACTGTATCAACACTGATACTAATAACAAGGGTGGAAGAAAAATTACAATCATGCTGTTTGACAATCCTTTAACTTCTCTCCTTTCTCCCATACTACAGCTGCTATTGTCATATTATCACCAAAAGTGGTAATAATCCTCTGTTCATTATTTTTTCAATATTTTTATCGTCATCATGATCATTATTGCTACCAGTATTATTATTATCATAATTACGTCTTCAGCTCGCATTGTCTCCTTCCTGACAGCCTCATTTTCAACACCCATCTTGCGTCGAATTTGACAAAGATAATTGATTGCTCGTTCTTCATTTTTGTTGCGCTGAGTGTTGTTTATCTTGGTTGAAGAACACCTAAGAGGTCGAAACGTGTTGTTGTCTTGTCATTCGTTTGTCCATGTTGTTCAGTGGAGTCATAATTACTTTTTGAAATTCATCTTGTTCAAACCTGACCCTGTTCTATCTTCTTCAGTTCTGGTTCCATCTTTACTGTTCAGTTCTGACTCCATCTCTCTTCCGCAGTTATGACCTAATCTATCTTCTGCAGTTATGACCTAATCTATCTTCTGCAGTTATGACCTAGTCTATCTTCTGCATTCATGACCTAATCTATCTTTTGAAAGGAATGATCTGGGTGGGACGGTAGACAATGTGGTAAAAGAGCTAAACAAAAGAATCAAAGACAAGGGAGATGAACAAGACTTTGAGATCCATGGCGATGTTGTGAAGTCACTGTTTTTGAAACTGAATATCAGGAAATCAATGGGTCCAGATAACATCAGTGGAAGATTGCTGAAATTGTGTGCTTCTGAACTTTGTAATGTTTTCTGTAAGATTTTCAATTGGTCTCTTAAGGCATGCTCTGTACCCAGTATCTGGAAAAATTCCACTGTCTGCCCTGTCCCGAAGAAAAGAAACCCCACAACATTGAATGACTATCGCCTGTAGCTCTGACCTCCATAGTTATGAAGTGCTTTGAAAAACTTGTTCTCCGTCACTTGTTAACTTTTGTTGGTCAGTACCTTGACCCCTTTCAGTTTGCTTATAAAACCCATAGAGGTACAGATGATGCTATTCTAACTCTCCTTCACAATGCTTTCTTCCATTTAAACAAACCAGGTTCTTTTGCGGTATTCTTTTTATTGATTTCTCCTCTGCTTTTAATACTATACAGCCACATCTGTTAGCTATGAAACTGCTTGACTTAGGTGTTGACCCAAAGCTTACTTTATGGATTGTCAGTTTTCTGCACAATAGAACTCAGTCTGTTCGTTTTCAGTCTGCACTATCTTCTGAACGCTCGACTTCTACTGGTGCACCCCAAGGCACAGTTCTGTCTCCCGTTTTGTTTACTTTATATACTAATGACTGTAGAGGCACAGAGAAAACTCCACTCGTTAAATATTCTGATGATTCTGCTATTCTAGATATGTCAAACTCTGATTCAGTTTACTTTGAGATAAGATAAGATAAGATAATGTTGCTTATAGCCCAGCCGACCGCAAAGGGCCATATCAGGGCTGTCACCACGTTAAAATCAATTCACCAGTCATATAAAAAAAAATAAAAATAAAAATAAAAAAAAATAAAAACCACTTTCATACATCTCATTAAATGACATCGTCTACAAACGCACCAGAAACTTTGTTAAAAATCTTTCTTCCGTAAAATCTTAAATCAGATGAAAAATGTTAATCTCTCTCAAAAACTCAAGGATCACATCAGGCGGGACATCCCTGAACAGGATCTTCATGGACTCCGCTGTAAAATGTTTGTGTCTCACATCGTGCAAGTCCCAACACTCTAAAAGAACATGTTTCATTGTGAGTGGCGCATGACATGGAATGCACCACGGAGCTTCTTCACTCTTTAAAAGGTAAGCATGGGTAAAATACGAATGGCCGGTGTGCAGCCGGCACAAAACCGTTTCCTCTCTACGACCTCCCGACGCGGATGGGAGGAAGTCCTTAAGGTCTGGACGGATCCGAAAGAGTTTGTTACTCGTCTGTGTGTTCCAATCCTCCTGCCAGAGGTCTCTCACATAATCGTTAATTTTGGGTTTCACATCTGAACAGGGGATATAAATGTTGGACAGTTTCTCTCTTGTGGCGTTCTTGGCTAAACAATCAACCATTTCGTTCCCGCCGATGCCAACATGACCAGGAACCCAAGCAAGAGTAATGTTGTAACCGTCCGCTTTCAACTTGCTAAAAAGTCCAAAGAAATGCAAAAGTTCTGGATGCTGAAGGTTGCGGCCAGCTATGGCTTCCAAAGCTGACAGCGAATCCGACAGAACCAGAAAGTCCCTCTTTGAAGAATGTGAGATTATCTTCAAAGCCAGTACCAGAGCAGTAAGTTCAGCAGAATAGACAGAAGCATCGGAATGGATATGTTCCAACAGTATCTGAGAAGGAGCCCCAGGGCAGTAGGCTGCACAGGCCACTCCATCCTCAGACTTGGAACCGTCAGTGAAAACTTTTGATAGGATGGGAATTTCGAACAGAGGTCAGCATACAATGCCTTGTACGCCAGAGAGCTGGTAGACTCTTTGCGAAAAGCTGCAAGATCGAAACGAATCTCTGGTGTGAAAAAGGTCCACGGAGGTTGATCCGGAAACTTGGAAAAATCGGAAACTACTCCCAGGTTTAGACCTGCATTCCGCACGTGAGGCTGCATACGAAGACCAAACGGCGGAATACATTTAGGGTTGTTTTCAAACTTACTATGGAATGGAGGGTCAAAGACACAGTCATAGGCAGGATTCTGCGGTTCTGAGAACAGTCGGATATAATAATTTAAAGACAGTTTCAGCCAGCGGTTGGACAATGAAGGTTCGCCCGCCTCTGCGTACAGGCTGTACACAGGGGTGGTGCGGAACGCTCCAAGACAGAGACGAAGCCCTTGATGGTGGATAGGGTCCAAGAGTTTGAGGTAAGAGGGTCTTGCGGAGCCGTAGACAGCACAACCGTAGTCCAGTTTGGAATGGACCAGGGCTCTGTAGAGGTGCAGCAGAGTTTTCTTATCAGCGCCCCAGTCGGTGTGCGCTACGACCCGCAGAATATTCAGAGCTTTCTGGCAAGAAGTTTTGAGGTTTTTGATGTGGCTGAGAAAGTTGAGTTTCTGGTCAAAAATGACTCCCAGAAATTTGGCCTCTTTAACAGCTGGAATGGGAGATTTCCCTACTTGAAGTTCAGGATCTGGAAAAACTGACGGAAATTATGGAAGTGAATACACTGCGTCTTTGTTGGAGAAAAGGTGAAACCGTTTTCAGTCGCCCACTGATGGATTTTATCTACGCAAAGCTGGAGCCTGCGCTGGATACTCGGGTACAGGCTTCCAGCTGCGTAGACAGCGAAATCATCCACAAACAATGAGCAGTCTGAACCCTGCTGAACTGATTGAACAATGTTGTTGATTTTAATACTAAAGAGGGCAGGAGACAGGATGCTCCCCTGTGGAACACCCAACTCCTGCTCGTGGACATCAGAGAGAGTGGTGCCAACCCGGACCTGAAACTGTCGTTCTGTCCAAAAAATTTTGAATAAAAAGCGAAAGATGACCTCGAAAACCAGATCGTGGAGATCATGAAGTATCCCCGACTTCCAGGTGGTATCGTAGGCCTTCTCCAAATCGAAGAAAATTGCCACTGCATGCTGTTTGTTCAGAAAGGCGTTCCGAAGTGTAGATTCCAGACGAATCAAATGGTCAACTGTAGACCGATGTTTGCGGAAACCACACTGTTCTTTCGCCAAAAGGCCATCGGTTTCGAGTTTCCACATGAGCCTAGCATTGACCATTTTCTCCATCAGTTTACAAACACAGCTGGTCAAAGCTATGGGACGGTAGTTGGATGGATTAGAAAGATCTTTTCCAGGTTTGGGAATTGGAATAATGAGGGCTTTCCGCCAAGAGGTGGAAAGAAACCTGTAGTCCACACATGGTTATATACTTGTAGCAGTATGTTCAGACCTTCTTGCGGAAGATGTTTTAACAATTGATAATGGATTTCATCTATACCTGGAGAGGAATCGCTGCAAGAAAGTAAGGCAGATTTCAGCTCGTTTAACGTGAAAGGAAGATTGTAGTCTTCCATGTTGTCGGATGAAAAGTTGCAGGGTGATTTTTCTTTTAGGGCTTTGTTTTTGACAAAAGTGGCTGATTTATTAGAAGAGGAGGAATTCTTTTCAATGGTTGAAGCAAGCAGATTAGCAACTGCTTTTTTGTCTGTTATTAAAGAATCCGAAAACTTGAGATGGTTCACAGTGGGACAGGTGTTCTTCCCTTTGATTTTCTTAATGATGTTCCACACTTTTTTCTTGGAAGTTTTTGATGTCAGCCTGGAGCAGAAGCTTCTCCAGGACCGACGTTTACTGATTTTAAAAGTGTGTCTTGATTTAGCACGGAGTTTCTGATGGGCTCGAGCGTTGGGACCAGAAGGTCGTTGGTATACCTGACGCTGAGCCCGTTTTCTAACTGTGGAAATTTGTTGGCATTCTGAATCGAACCAGGTGTTTTTGGCATTTGAAGTTTATCAGAAGACACTGAATACAGGCTTTAGCACATTTGATCATAGCGTTAGTCAGTGATTCAGCTGGGTCCGGACTCTGAAAAAAATCAGTGTCCTGGAATTCCTTAGAAATAGTGGCTGCAAATAGATCCCAGTTTGCTTTCTTATAATTTAGATGTTGAGAGGCAGAGACGTGTTCAGTTATGACAGGTTGTAGAAGGACAGGGAAATGGTCACTTCCGTGCAGATCGTCATGGACGGACCACTCATAATCCAGGACCAGCGAGGGGTCACAAACCGACAATCTAAACACGAAAGTGAACCTGAGGAAGAGTGGAGGTAAGTTGCAGATCCATCATTCAGACAGCACAAATCCAAGTCTGAAAGGACATCCTCAATTAGCAGACCTCTGGGTGACGTACTGACACTACCCCAAAGAGGATTGTGACCGTTAAAGTCACCCAACAGCAAAAAAGGTCGAGGAAGTTCTCCTATCAGACTGACAAGGTCCTGACGACAAACCGGGACAGAAGGAGGTAAATAAAGAGAACAGATTGTCACAGTCTTGTGGAGCGTGACTCTCGCAGCTACAGCCTGAAGGGAGGTAGACAGAGCGACAGGACTATACAGCAGAGTTTTGTGTATGAGAAGGGCAACACCGCCCGACAGTCCCAACGTGGATGGTTGTGCAGGTTTTGAAAGAATATTAAAGCCAGAAAGAGTAAAGGTCTTCTGGCTTTGAAGTTGAGTTTCTTGAAGAGCTACGACGGAAGGTTTTTTAGATTGACACAGAAGCTGCAGCTCCTCGAAGTTGGAATTTAGACCACGGATATTCCAATGGAATACTGTACTATCCATGGTGCAGAGGGCGAAAAGGAGAGAGATCAGGTCATCTCATCAGCATCTGCCTCCAAAGGTGTAAATTTGTTGCTTAATTTCACTGGACTGTGGCCTTCAGACCTGCTGGCAGACTTGCCAACTGGTGAAGGAGGCCTGGGTTTGGGAGACGGTGGAGGTTTCTTCCTCAACTCCACCATCTCCACACTGGGTTGAACTCCCTTGCCCGCACGGGCACTGGACAGAGGAGTTCGAGGTCGGGGGCTGGTTTTTTAATCTGCCCAGCAGCAGATGTTGTAGACTGCTGGGCAGTCTGAGGGGTGGCAGAGTTTTTTGCCTCCACCAGGGGCATTCACTTTGGTTTGGGAGGTGGTGGACCTGCTTCCACCAGAGCTGACAGTTGTTCCTTGCAGTGTCTTGGAAAAGATAAATTCATCAGTCTGGCAGCAGACTGACCGAGTGGATACATTCTTTACGGCCGATGCATATGAAGATGCTGTGGGCGTCCGACTGCCCACAACCTGTTTCCGGGCCTCAAAAAAGGAGATTTTCTTTTCAGTTTTAATTCGTTGGATAGTGGATTCCTGTATCCAAAGAGGGCAGTTTCGTGAAGAGGAGGGATGGTCCGCCACCGCAGTTAGCACAATGTGCCGGATCTTTGCACGGCCCATCATGGGTTGCCTTGCAGCACACACCGCACACCTCCTGCCCAGAACAGCGGTCTCTGACATGTCCAAACCTCTGGCACCGGAAGCATCTCAATGGGGACGGGACATACAGCTGAACGCGGACGTTCAGGTAGCCAACCTTGATGACCGGAGGCAACACAGGGTTGCAGAAGGTCAGAAAGAGGGTGTTGGTGGCCACTCTCTCTGCACCTTTCTTGACTGTCACCCTGTGCACCTCCGTCACACCCTGGGACGCCAGTTCCGTTTTTATTTCTGCCTCTGAGACACCCATTAGATCTCTGCAGCGAATCACACCTTTGGATGAATTTAACTGTTTATGGGGAGTCACCCTGATCTCCCTATCCACAAATTTTGTTGCCTTCAGCAGCTGTTCAGACTGTTTTTTTGATCTACATTGAATGAGGAAGGAGCCATTTCGCAACCTTTTGACGGACTGAGGGTCACCTGCTAAGCCTTGAAAGCCCTTTTGGACAGCAAAAGGGCTCAGAGCTGAAAGGGGTCTTTCCTGCTCCGTCCCTTCCACCACGAGCCAGGAAGCCCAGAAACCTGTCCTCTGTCGTATCTCAGTATCTGAATCGCTGTCACCTTCGAAATCCCCTTCCTTTTGGGGGGGGATATTTTTTAAAGAAGTCATATTTAATTTATTGTAATTCATCCCTCCCTTACCCACCCACCTTGGAGTCCAACTAAGGGGCCAGGGCCAAGAAACCAATGTCTTGACCCCTTCCAGGCTTTGGGAGAGATATACGACAAACAGAGAACCACCAACCCTATCCCCCCTGATCATGCTCAACTCCCGGGACAGAGAGCTGAGCACTGCAGGGGTTTACTTGGCCAGCAGGGGAACTGTCTGTCTTGACCCAGCCCCAAAAAGGGGAGCCGATTAGTACACCCGGGCCAAAGTGTACTTCCTGTCTAGGAGAGGTCCGAGCCAAAGTGATGTGTTGAGAGCGCTGGCCCTCTCAATCACCAGGATCTCATCCCCCTCCGACACAGGTCGCACCGCACGGCAAACGCGGCGGATCTTAAGGAGACCACAGAGAGAAAAGGAGTGTTGAAAAGAAGACTTGAAGGGAGACGAAGATAGAAAAGGGCCAAATAAGGGGGGCAGAAAACAAGAAAAGGAGAAAGGCGGGTTACTTTTAGTCAGGATCCTCACCCTTAGCCTATCTGACATGGAAGCCCTACCAGGGGCATCAACTTCTTACCACGTTTCGCTTAGGCCATACAGCATCTTCACCTCTCAGGCCTACAAGCAGTGTGAAAAAACCAGCCTATCTCCCAAGTATTGATGCCCCCGTCAGCATAGCCTAAAGGATCACTGGACCACGCAAGCCCTCCGACCACGGCAAGGTTGCAACCCCCGGAGGGAGTTTACTTTGAGGAAATCAAAAAGTTCTGCAGCTGGTGTAAAGACAACTTTCTTGACCTTAATGTGCAAAAAACAAAAGAAATCTTAATCGACTTTCGGAAGAACCCGGAACCTGTGCCAGACCTTGTAATTAATGGTGAAGCTGTTGAACGAGTGAATGAGTATAAATATCTGGGAATGATTGTTGATGATAAATTAGTTTTTGATAAAAATGTTACAAAAATCCATAAAAATTGCCAGTCAAGAATATTCTGTTTGCAAAAGCTACGAAATATTGGTGTTAAACCTGTAATCTTACAAACTTATTACAGATGTTGTGTTGAGTCATTGCTCACTGCTTCTTTCATGTGCTGGTATGGAAGTTTGGGTGTGAAGAGCAAGCGAGTATTGAATGATGTGGTGAATGTGTGTAGCAAAGTGATTGGAAGGAAGCAAGTTGGAATGCAAGAACTGTATGACAGACGAGTGGAGAGGAAAGCAAGAAAGATTGCCAGTGATGATAGCCATGTTTTAACAAAATATTACGAAATTTTACAATCTGGACATCGTTTTAGGACCCTTAGAGTCAAATCTAGGGCGCAAAAAACTTTTATACCCAGGTCGGTCCCATCTTCTAAATTCATGATGTCTTTTGTACCATTTTTCATGCTTAGTGATGTGAAGGAATGCGAGAGAGAGGGAGAGAGGGAGGGGGAGGGGGGGGAGGTGCGAGAGAGTGAGAGCTTGTGGGGTGGTTGAAGATGTGTGTGCTTGTGTGAAGATATGTGTATTTGCATATAATATGTGCTTGTGTGTGTGGTGTGTGTGTGTATATATATATCTGCTTGTGAGTGTAAGCCTATGAGTGTGCTTGTGTAAGTGCATGTGCATGAGGTTTTTCAAATGATTATAGTGTGTGTGTGTGTGTGTGTGTGTGTGTGTGTGTGTGTGTGTGGGGCTGTATATGTAAATTCTATAAGTGGCCACTTGATTGTGATGATTCTTGTTTTGATGCATGTTGTCTTGTTATACTGTTTATTATGCACCTATCTTAATTTCTCATCCTTTGAGTCATCCTTTGAGATAATAAAGTGTTCATATCATATATCATATCTTCTGCATTCATGACCTAATCTATCTTCTGCAGTTATTACCTAATCTATATCTTCTGCACATATAATCCCCACAGTCTTGTTCTGTACTGGCTTACCAACAGTCCTGTTCTGTACTGGCTTACCAACAGTCCTGTTCTGTACTGGCTTACCAACAGTCCTGTTCTGTACTGGCTTACCAACAGTCCTGTTCTGTACTGGCTTACCAACAGTCCTGTTCTGTACTGGCTTACCAACAGTCCTGTTCTGTACTGGCTTACCAACAGTCCTGTTCTGTACTGGCTAATACCAACAGTCTTGTTCTGTACTGGCTTACCAACAGTCCTGTTCTGTACTGGCTTACCAACAGTCCTGTTCTGTACTGGCTTACCAACAGTCCTGTTCTGTACTGGCTTACCAACAGTCTTGTTCTGTACTGGCTTACCAACAGTCCTGTTCTGTACTGGCTTACCAACAGTCTTGTTCTGTACTGGCTTACCAACAGTCTTGTTCTGTACTGGCTTACCAACAGTCCTGTTCTGTACTGGCTTACCAACAGTCCTGTTCTGTACTGGCTTACCAACAGTCCTGTTCTGTACTGGCTTACCAACAGTCCTGTTCTGTACTGGCTTACCAACAGTCCTGTTCTGTACTGGCTTACCAACAGTCCTGTTCTGTACTGGCTTACCAACAGTCCTGTTCTGTACTGGCTTACCAACAGTCCTGTTCTGTACTGGCTTACCAACAGTCTTGTTCTGTACTGGCTTACCAACAGTCCTGTTCTGTACTGGCTTACCAACAGTCCTGTTCTGTTTTCATTCTCTTTTTTTTTTCAAAAGCCCCAAACAGAATTCTCACATGTCCACTCAATCATTTTTACCAGATGGGTTTGCTGCATACATTCAGTGTCCACCCTGCAGTCTTTTCTAATGAATAAAAAATTCCACAACTGGGGGAGCCATTTCCTGACTTGTTCAAATGCTAGCATCCAAATACAGGGTAGTTAGATGTTTACCATCTGCTTGCTGTTGCTGGTGAGCCATTTGCTTTGACTGGATTTACATAGTTTTCATCAGGAAAAAATCTTAAGTGAGACTGTTCCACACAGTACATGTCAAGTCAAATTGAACCTCATTCTCATTTCACACTTAGCGCAAATAACTGCTCGTTACCGTGTGTCTCGTTAATTTCAGATACACCAAATGTGAATTTGTTAAGTATAAACCACAGATGTTTGTCTACATCTAAGAGAAATATGCTTTCACCAGATGAGAGAGAAAAGAGAGAATAAATAAACTATGAACAAACAAACAAACCTGATTTGCAGAGAGTAATGGAAAAAGCGTTAACTGTTTTTTTTTCTTTTCCATCCAGCCCAATCAGAGAGAGAGAGAGAACAAGAGAACGAGAGAGAGAGAGAGAGAGAGAGAGAGAGAGAGAGAGAGAGAGAGAGAGAGAGAGAGAGAGACAGACAGACAGACAGACAGACAGAGAGGTGCGGAGAGGAAGAAAGAGGTGCAGGGAAAAAGATGAATATGAAACCTGACAAACACACAAAGTATGAGAATTGTAGGTTTGTGATTGTGTAGAAGGCTGTCAGGGAGCATGCATAAACATTTGTGACAGTTTTGTGGTTTGTTGGAGATTATCAATGTTAAAAAAGCCATATGTATACTGGAAAAAAGGCAACAGGGGAAAGGGAGGAGGATAGTGTATAGATAGGGGGAGAGGGGAGGGGCATAACAGGGGAATGGAAGGGCAGGGGTGGAAGGAGAAGGGGGACACAGGGAGGATGATGATTAGGGTAATGGGAGAAAGGGGGAGAGCAGGTTGGAGTAAGGGATGTGGGGACAGAGATGGAGGGAGGGGAAGGATGAGGACATGGGGAATGGGAGTGGGAGAGGTTAGAGAGAGAGAGAGAAATAGAGAGACAGAGTGTGAGTGTGTATGTTTATGCATATATATGTACATATATACAGACATGTATACACTAGACATCCATCCTCTTCTCCTCCTCCCTCCCATCCCACCCTTCCCTGTCTCTGCTTCCCCCTTCTCCCACCTCCCATTCCCCCTCCACAATCTCCATTTAGCCAATACCCTGCTTGTCCCCCCCCAACCTTCACAATCACCTTTAGCCTTAAACAAAGAAAAGAAAACAGGAAACAAAGTGAACTCCTGATTGAACCTGCAATCTTAAGATCTTCAATCTAACCCTCTCCCAGTTGAACTATTCCAGCTTACAGGAAGCACTGTGTTCATCTAAGTAACCACCAGAAGGGAAGAGTTTCTGACTCTCTGAATACTGACATCACTTTGCTTCACCATGTGTTGCAATGAAAATGCAACAAATGCAAATTTCTTGGGTTAAAGTGATTTGCTCTTGATGAGCATAGTATGCTAATGAGTCAGCATACCAAATCTGGAGATCAGAAGAAATCTGGATTTGTATAACCACCAACAGAGACATGTACGTGCATGTGTGTGTGTGTGTGTGTGTGTGTGTGTGTGTGTGTGTGTGTGTGTGTGTGTGTCAGTATGTGTATGTGTTTGCATGTATGTGAATGTGTTTGTGTGTACGTATGTGTGTGTATGGGTGTGTATACATGTATGCATATGCATGCGCACTCACGCATGTGTTGTTGGAGGAGTGCACTTATGATCAAATATTGACATGATTGTGAAAAAGAAATCTCTCCCTCACAGATCCATACAGACATAAAAACATGCCCATGAAATCTCCCTCTCCATCATATGTGCGCGCACTGACTGACTGAAACCAATTTATACCAGCCGCCGTGGCGAAGTGGTTAGCATCGCGAACTCCCGGCTGGGAGGTCGTGGGTTTGAATCCCATCAGAGTCATGTGGGGTTTTCTGCCCCAAACGGCTTCTACCCAGAGTTGAGTTTGCTGCGGACTCAGTTGGGAAGACTGGGACCACACAGTAGAGTTTCATCCACTTAATGGATGCGTTTCTGAGAGCGTTGCTCAAATTTCCTGACCAACACTGCAGGTGCCTGTATCTCTCGGGCCTGGTTGACGCCCGGATATATCATGAAAGGAAGCATAGAGTACAGCCCTGTCATGTAGTCTCAGACCAAAATGGAAATCCGTTGCATCATCTTAATTATCCTCATTCTCATCGATCAGCATAAAAAAAAGAACGTCTCAAGTTCTGTGGCCCTTCATGCCCTGCTCTCATGGTGACCTCAATTTCGATGTCCTCTCCACATCTGTGGCCTTGGTTTGGTTCCGTCGGCGTCAGGGGTATCAGCGGGTCCATGGGGGCTGTCACTGGACGGACGTCATGGCGCCCTCTGGGAGAGCTCACTCACGCCAGCTCCGCGACTAAGCAATTATTGTCGTCAGTAGGGGGCTTAGTAGGGGGTGTCCTGCGTATGTTAGATCAGAACAGGGCCACTGAACACCACCGAAGTGACTCGGCAGCAGTGCAGTGTCTCCTCCGGTGGGTTGCTTCTTGACGGCTTGACATAGGATAAGATAAGATAATGTTGCTTATAGCCCAGCCGACCGCAAAGGGCCATATCAGGGCTGTACGGCTTGACATTGACTGCTCCCTGTGGATGGCCGGTGCCGGGGCTGCGGTGGGGCCGACTGGGCTGTGGCTGTGGACGGGGTGTCGGAATGAGCGGCGTGGGTGCACTGCCTTTGAGGTGGCGCAGAGGTTGGGACAGCAAAGAAAAAAAAAGAAAAAAAAAAAAATTATTGTCAGATTAACTCATGGCCGTACTGACATTTAAGAAAACTTTATGAACAGAATATCAACGTTTTTCATTCAAAGAATAGGAACATAATTAACACACAAAAACATGAGTGCGCATGCACACACACACACACACACACACTCGCACGCGCGCGCGCACACAAACACACATACATAAATACACAAATACACACACATCTCAATACGAACACGCCCATACCCTCACATACACACAAACTTACACACTCTCACATACACACACACCACACACACACACACACACACACACACACACACACACACACATACATACTTTGCACACACAAATGCAGAAGCCAGCATGGACAAACACACACACACGTGCAATCTACAATTGGGGAAAAACCTGCTACTGGCATCAACTAAGTATGCAATACAAAGTTTATTGTGATAGAAAGACAACATATCCAATATTTGTTGCTTGTACAACACTGATTTGCAATCATATACACATGAAGTAATATTTTTCTAAAATAAATGGCTAATCCTGTTCAATACATACATGGTAGAAAACATACTATGTGTTTACTATTCATGCTTACATATTCTCATTTGTAAACAAAAACATGAGTATGAATTATAACCTAACTGAACAACAATTGCTGTCCATATAGGTCATTTTTGTACATCTGAGCAAATATCATTTATTAAGCTAATAAATCAAAGGTTTTGTCCATGCCCACCAGCAATCTTTCTTGAGCATTTAAAGACACATGCATGCACGCATACACACACATACACATGCACACGTATACATACACATATTGTGTATAAGTGTGTGAGAGAGAGAGAGAGAGAGAGAGAGAGAGAGAGAGAGAGAGAGAGAGAGAGAGAGAGAGAGAGAGAGAGAGTGAGTGTGTGTGTGTGTGTGTGGGGGGGGGGGGGGGGGGGGGGTCTATATATGCATGTGTCTGAATGTTTGTGTTTGTGTGACGTGTACATTACATTTTTTTTTAACTGCTTGTTACATGTGTACATGTATGTTGTCTGTTTCTGCATAGTTCTTCAGACAAAAAATACATGAATTAAATCACACACACGGAAGGAGGGAAGGAATGCAACAAAGAAGAAAATGAAAGAGAAATAAAGGAACAGAAGAAACAGTGACAAAACAAAGCAAGAAAATAAAAAAGCAGGTCTACTGTATAATGGCCGAAAGTTAAAGGTAAATCATGAAAATAAATGTTCAGATATCGTGGCACCAAATGAATGTAACAAATTCTTAAGAAAGAAGGTTTGAAAGTGAGGTGACAGCAGGCAGAATCTGATACAAATCTAAGAGAAAAATAACCATTCCGTCGTACAAAAAAAGGATTCCACATCCATTTTGCGCCCAATTTGAAGAGATAAGTGACTGTTTGTTCTCTTTGTCATTGTCTTGCCTAAAGACAAAAGAGGTCGAAACACAGTGTCTTTTGTGTTGTGGTTTGTTTGTCTCTTTCGTTTGGTGGAATAGTAATTTTTCATAAATGTTTTCTTAAGTAAGAAGTCTTGATCTTTAAGTCTTTCTCACAAGACAAGAAAAAAAGCCAAGTGACCAAACCGACAATTAAAAAAAGTATGCACTGGGGGAAAAAAGACCAGATAAACAAATCTACAGTCACCATGAAATGACTTAACAAGGATTTCGAAAGGAAGAATTTGGGAGGGGGACTGACAGGGTGAAAAAGAGGACATTACGCTGAAGGTGAAACTGACAGCACTGGGAATCACTGGATTCCAGACTGTACACAGAACCATTTGTTTATGCTTGTCTAAAGCTGACTTATGTCTCATTTTCATTGGTTGGTTGGTGGGTGGCTTTTGCATGTGTGCGTGCATGCATGCATGCACGCGCGCATGTTCGTTTTTGTCAGGGTAAGGTGAGGTAAGGTAATGTTGCTTATAGCCCAGCCGGTTGGCCATATCAGGGTTGTCACCATGTTAAAGTCAACTCACAAATTTAAAAAAAAAAAAAATAAAAACACCACCATTCGCACATCTCTTTAAAATACATCTTCTAAAAACGCACTAGAAACTTCGTTAAAAATCTTTCATCCATAAAATCTTAGATCTGATGAAAAATGTTAATCTCTTTCAGAAATTCAAAGATCACGTCAGTTGGGCTTTTAAAAAATAAGAATGGAGTAAAACGAGTGGCCTGTATGCAAATGGCACAAAACTGTTTCGTCTTTACCGCCACCTTGGGAACATGGTAAAAACTCTTTCTTGTTTGGACGGATTTTGTACAATTTCTTATCCGTCTGTGAGTTCCATTCCTCTTGCCAGAGGTCTTTGACATAAGCCTGTGTTTGGGGTTTCAGATCAGTATTCAACTTTTCCTTTGTGGCACTCTTGGCAAGTTGCTCAACCACCTCGTTGCTTCCAATGCCCTCATAGCTGGGAACCCAAGCAAAAAATATGTTGTATCCATCTGATTTCAGAGAGGTGTACAGTTTGAAAACTTTCAGCAGCTGAGAGTGCAGCTCAGCAGTGAAGATTGATCTATCAGTGGGAATGTGTTCGGTACATCTCTGAGGGGGATCTACTGCACAAAACATAGCAGAGGCAACTTCCTCCTCAGATTTGGAACCGTCTGTGAAAATTCTTTTGAAGGGTGGAAACTTTGAACACAGCTCAGCAAAAAGGGACTTGTATGCCAAGGAACTAGTGGAACCTTCACGGTACGAGGCTAAATCAAACCAGATCTCTGGAGTGAAGAAAGTCCATGGTAGGTCATCAGGAAACTTGGATGAATCACAGACTACTCCAAGGTCTATATCTGCTGGGGAAGAACATGAATTCCCAAGAATGGAATGGAACTGGGGTGGTCATCAAACTGTTTCGGAACATGGGGTCAAAAACACAGTCATATGCAGGGTTTTGAGGTTCAGAAGAGAGATTCAAACAGTAGTTCAAGGCAAATTTCAGTCAATGATTTGAGATGGATGGTTCTCCTGCCTCAGCATACAGGCTATAAACAGAGGTAGTGCGGAATGCACCCAGACACAATCAAAGCTCTTGATGGTGAATAGAATCTTGACTTTTCAGGTAGGATGGTCTGGGCAAGGCATACACTGCACACCCATAGTCCAGTTTGGAGCGGATCAGGGCTCTGTAAGGATGGAGGAGAGTTTTCTTGTCAGCGCCCCAATCTGTGTGTGCCACAACTCGCAGAATGTTCAGTGCTTTCTGACATGCAGTTTTAAAGTTCTTTTTTTTTTTTTTTAAATCAAAAAGAACACCCAGAAATTTTGGTCCTTTCACAGCTGGAATGGTGGACTTGTCCAGACGAATTTCAGGATCAGCAAAGAACTGACGAAAATTGTGAAAATGGATTGACTGTGTTTTGGTGCTTGAAAAGGTAAACCCGTTTTCCTCAGCTCACTGTTGAATCTTATTCACACAAAACTGAAGTCGATGCTGCATGCTGGCGAAAGAGGCTCCAGCTGCGTACACTGCGAAGTCATCAACAGAAAGGACTCTGAAACCTGGTTTACTGATTTGACAATGTTGTTGATTTTGATACTGAAGAGAGCAGGAGGAAGAATGCTCCCTTGAGGTACATCCAACTCCTGCCCATGGATGTCAGACAGTGTGGTGCCGATCAGCCAGAAAGTTTTGAATAATTAAATATACCCAGATGACCACGAAAACCAAGTTTATGAAGATCCATAAGAATTCCATATTTTACAAATGGTATCGTATGCTTTTTCCAGATAAAAAAAGATAGCAACCACATGCTGTTTATTGATGAAGGCATTGCAGATGGTAGTTTCCAGACAGACTAAATGGTCAACTGTCGAGTGGTACTTCTGGAACCCACACTGTTCACTGGCTAAAAGGCCATTGGTTTCCAGCTTCCACGTCAGTCGGGAGTTGACCATCTTTTCCATAAGCTTACAGAGGCTGCTGGTCAGATCTACTGGACAATAGTTTGAAGGATTGGTAAGGTCTTTTCCAGGCTTAGGAATTGGAATGATCAGGGCTTTCTGCCAGGAGGGAGGAAAGCGACCTGTGGTCAAGATATGATTGTGGACTTTTAGAAGGGTCTGGAGACAGCTTTCTGGGAGACGTTTCAAAACCTTATAATGAATATCATCCAGGCCAGGCGCAGAGTCACTGCAGGTTTGCAGAGCTGATTTCAGTTCATCGACTGAAAAAGATAGATTGTAGGTTTCAGAGTTGTCTGATGTGAAATTGTATGAAGATTTTTCTCTGAGTTGTTTGTTTTTTGCAAAAGGCTGCAGATTTACTTGAAGATGATGAGTTCTGTTGAATGGTGGATGCCAGCAGATTGGCAACAGCTTGTTTGTCAGTCATCAGAGCATCGGCAAGTTTCAGATGATGAATTGAGGGGTTGGTGTTCTTCCCTTTGATTTTCTTAGTGATGTTCCAGACATTTTTCTTGGATGTTTTAGATGTCAGCCTGGAGCAGAAGTAGTCCATGAGCCACCCTGTACCCCCCATTCACCCTATGAGGGAGTTTATGGGACTAATATTGCAAGATAGCCTAGACCCTTAGCTATTCAAATCAGGTTGTCTGCACTTTATACCTGGCGCCATAAGGTCGTGGTGCACTGATGAAGTTGGGCGACGATAGAATAACGGTTCGCGCGCTCGCGCCCCAGCGTATGGACGAATGGTCTCTATTTTCAATCCTTTAAGGTTTAGAGCCTGTTTCTTAGTGCAGCAAACATACTTAAAGATCGAGAAAACATAACAAAACTTAGACAAAGCACTAAAACCACAAAAAAACATCACATCTGACATGTAGCTATAGTCTGTTTGTAGGTTAAGTACCATAACCCGGGAACATGCAGAAGACCTCACCTGTGATGGATGAAAAGCCATTAAACATCAAGGGTTCCAAGCTAAGAAAGAAGATCAAGACCAAAACACAAGCTGGACTAGTGTGTGTAATCCATTACCAATAAAACAGAACTGATCTAAAAGCAAGACCAATCTCAGAGACATCCTTTCAGAAGATTAAAGACACAGCTGAAATGAGACAAGCCTGCAGTGACACCAGCGAAAAATTGCCAGAAATTTGCGACCAAATTGCCCAAACATTCTGTAGATATGTGCATGGTTATCATCGATGGCGCTATTTAAAAACTTCACCAATGTGTCAAGACTTTTAAAACGAAAACAATCAGTTGGACAAGATGAAGATACTTGTCCAAAGTGACACAGGAAATCAGCATCATCAACAAGTGTATTGTTTCCTTCTAATGAATGCCTTTTCTGTGAGAAAGGAAGAATCCAAAAGAAGGGGAAAAAAGAAGAACTTGTACAATGCATGACAAAGACAGCAGAGGCCTCTATTAAGAAGGCTGCAAAACAAAAGAAAGATGGGACTATTTTGGTGAAAATAGAAGTTGACTTGGTGGCTCGAGAAGCTTATTACCACGAATCATGCAGGAAAGCATACACTCGAGAGGCTGACAGGAATGAGAAAGCACCCGAGGAGAGCCACTCTCTGGGTGAAAAAAATGCCCATAACAACGCCTTCAACTACATAAAAAAAACTACGTACAAGAGAGTATTATAGATGGAAGCAACGTGGAAAGGATGACAATGCCTAGGGAACACTACCAGCAATACATGTTTGCGAAGTCCCCCGAGTATTTCAATAAAGACTACAGAGTCTATAAACTAGAGAACAAACTGGTTAAAGAGTTTGGCTCAAAACTTGAATTCTGGCAACCAAACTACAAGAGCGAACTTGTGTTCTCATCAATTGTTCCAAAAGGTTTGGCTGTTGAATCTGCATTTGAATCAGTGGCATCAGACTTAAAGAGACTGGATGAAGCAGTATTTGTGCTTCGCAGACATATCCAGAGTGCACAGCTTGAGTCACCCCCAATGCCATGGCCACCAGCTGCCCACTTTCTCCTGAGTGATGCAATCGGTCCACCCCAAAATCTTCTTGACTTTCTCTCTCAAAGCGAGACGACTGCAGGCGGAAATCTAAACAAATCTTAAATAAATGTTTGCGAACCGCCCAGAGAACGTGGACAAACGAGTCACAAGACAAAACACAACGCGTTTCGACCTCTTAGGTCTTCTTTAGGTGAGACATAAACGAATAAAACAACGAAAATTCACTTAGCTTTGATCGCTTCAGATCGTTTCAGAGTTCAGCGCAAGGAAGAAGGCATTGAATGAGCAGACAGAACCTAATCTGAAAAGACAAAGTCGGTCAGATTCATCGCCTCGGGCAGTTTATCGTCCTCATCTGGCTGCTCTGGGACTTCGAGCAGGACGTCCACCAATTCCTGAGGCATCAGATGGCCCGACGTCCATTTGAAATCAAGATGGCCTTCTCTGTGTTCCCATCCATTGTCTATTGGGGAAGGAAGCGTCGGCTCATTCAACGCCTTCTTCCTTGCGCTGAACTCTGAAACGATCTGAAGCGATCAAAGCTAAGTGAATTTTCGTTGTTTTATTCGTTTATGTCTCACCTGAAGAAGACCTAAGAGATCGAAACGTGTTGTGTTTTGTCTTGTGACTCGTTTGTCCACGTTCTCTGGGTGGTTCGCTAACATTTATTTAAGATTTCTCTCTCAAGTTGTCACAGGAAAAAAATTCAAAGACATTTCAGGGAGACGAGAAAGAAGTGTGAAATCGTTTACCCAAGATCTTTGCCAAGGGAGTGGAGCAGTTTTCTTTCAAATGATCAGAACAAACAAAGCCTCACACAATTTCGTCTGAGTCAATGGAAAGAAGATAAATATGCCACAAAATTACAAGGACGAAAGGTTCTCTTTGCTTATGAAAACAAGGTTCTCTTTGTTTGTGAAAACAAATGTACACGTCTCATTTCCGATGGAAAGACATCAGAAGTGACTGAAATACAAGAACTTTGCTCTACGCATGAAGATGCTGACACTAAAATAGTTCTTCACTGCTTGCATGTTGCTGCTCGCTCATCTGTTGACTCTACCATCTGTGTACGTTCTCCAGACACAGATGTCTTGGTCCTCTTGTTGAAGTTTGTGAAGGACACACCACATAAAGTATTCTTTGACACAGGCGTCGGTAACAAGAGAAGGCTGGTTGATGTGAAAGGTGTGGCAGAGAAAATGGGACAGGAGATGTGCTCTGTTCTGCCAGCAGTTCATGCATTGAGTGGTTGTGATACTACAAGTGCATTTTTCAAGGGAAGATTACTTTGATGGCAACTCTTAGGCAGAATCCAAACTACCTTGACACGTTTGGTCAGCTTGGACTTTCTGAAGATTTACCTAGTCAGGTGGTTGACAAGTTGGAACAGTTAACATGTCTTCTCTACAGAGGTCGGCGATCTACCACTGATGACATCAACAATCTGCGCCACGAGAAGTTCCTGGAGCGCTTCAGAACCAAGCAGGGAGTACTACTAAACACTTACAATGGCACTGACATGAGCCTTTTGCCTCCGTCCAAAGACTCATTGCAAATGCACATTAAGAGAGTCAACTTCCAAGTGATGATTTGGAATCATGCAAGCATTGCCAAGCCGACGCTTCCTTCCCCAATAGACAATGGATGGGAACACAGAGAAGGCCATTTGATTTCAAATGGACGTCAGGCCATCTGATGCCTCAGTGATTGGTGGACGTCCTGCTCAAAGTCCCAGAGCAGCCAGAGGACGATGAACTGCCCGAGGCAATGAATCTGACCGACTTTGTCTTTTCAGATTAGGTTCTGTCTGCCTTGTCACCAGACATTGCACGTGTACCTGTGTCAGTCTTTTAACTGTCTGTGTGACATCATTAGAACCCATGATAAAAGAGGAGTTTCTGGCAGTGTGCATCATTAACTAATAAGACCAACAAGCATGAGAGAAAGGGAGAGAGAGAGAGAGAGAGAGAGAGAGAGAGAGAGAGAGAGAGAGAGAGAATTGGGATTCATGTTAAATTTACATTTACTTTGGAAATGCCTGTTAAAAATACCTGAACTATGGAATGTCAAGAATACTGCAAATGAAAATGTTTGCTGTTGTTTATCTAAAAAAATTTTCAGCAGATGTGGAATGTATAGATGTATCCATCTTTATCAAAGATTGCACGACAGTATGTATTTTGTATTCACATTTGTTTAACTCTGTAAGCATATATGCAGTACTAGTTGCAATACCTCAAATTCTAGATATTTCTGGAATATTCTAATCTTTGCTTCTTGGATCATTTTCTGTTACATGTAGCATTTTTATATGTTTATATATCTGAGGATATAGCACAAATGGATACCTGTTTAGTATACAAATACTTAAGTTTGCAGAATTCCGTTTAACATTACATATTGCCAGTCAACATAACTTTAAATGAATATTTTGATTTCTTTGCTCAAATTACATTCAGCAAATGTGAAGTGAACACATGATGTGATTTTTTACACGTTTTAATCTCAGTAACAGACTGATTATTCTTTTGATGTTGAGTAGTTTCAAAACTTGCTCGAAACTAGTGAAATTTACCATAATTTTAAAAACGTTTATCCCCATAAAGGTATGAAAATGATTTTTCTGTTGTTGCTGATCTGTTAAAGCATTTCTCAACAATACAGCATCTGAAACTGAGTATCAGAATGGTGTTAGTTATGACTTATTGGTTACTATAATCTACGCTGATAATTGACGTTTTTGCACCGTATATCGCTACTTACTTCAGACACCACAATATACTGCCACCAGATACGACTTGCAGACAAGCAGAAATGAAAAGCGCATATATAAATCTACATAAAAAACATTGCCTACAAAACTCCCTCATAGGGTGAAGGGTTTCACTTTCTGGCCCATGGTCTAAAGTTTCTGCAAGACTGACGTTCACTGACTTAAAAAGTGTGTCTCATTTTGGCACGGAGTTTTTGATGGGCTCGAGTGTTGAGACCTGAAGATCTTTGGAATATCTGACGTTGAGCCTGCTTGTGGACTTTTTGAGATTTGTTGGCAGTCAGAATTGAACCAAGGTATTTTAGGCAGTTGGAGTTTATCGGAAGACATTGGAATACAGTTTTTTTTCAGACTTGATTAAAGTATTAGTTAGAGATTCTGCTGGGTCTTGACTTTAAAGAATGTCATTTTCCTGGAGCTCCTTTGAAAAATTTGCAGCAAAAAGATTCCAATTAGCTTTCTTGTAATTATGTTGTGGAACAGAGACGTTTTCGGTTGTAATGGGTTTTAACAGAATGGGAAAATGGTCACTTCCATGCAGATCGTCATGGACAGACCACTCGTAGTCCAAAACCAGCTAGGGGTCACATACTGACAAATCTAAACATGAAAGTGTATCTGTGGAACAAAGGAGGTAAGTTGGAGACCAATCATTCAGACAACACAAGTCCAACTCTGAAAAGACATCTTCAAGAAGCAGACCTCCGGATGAAGAATTCACACTGCACCATTATGGCCAATAAAGTCACCCAACAGCATACAAGGGAGGGGAAGTTCTGCAGTCAGACTGCCAAGGTACCGACGTAAAACCAAAACAGAAGGTGGAAGATATAATGAGCAAACTATAATGGTTTTATGGTGCCTGAAGAGGGGTAATAAGTTTGTTTTGTCCTGCCTTAAAAAGACAAAAAGATCTAGTTTTGTTACTTATGTGTTTGTTATCCTTATTTGGTGGCTCAGCACTTCCACATTCATTTAATAAACAAACAAACACACACAAAAAAGACAGACATGGAAGACAGGGTATAGAAGAGACTGGAAGATCTAAAAGCCCTAAATACCAAAGATGCTGACACCTGTTATGTTTTCCGTCCTGCTGTTCTATGTGACATCTCTTTTAGTTTTTGTCATCAAGTAACTCTACAGAGGGCGAGTTCTGTTACCATGAATTGCTCCTCCACCTTGGCGCCTCATCAGACTGAATGATTCTGCCCCACTCCATCTCTTTTCCTCTAACAACTCAGAAACTAAACAGAGGAAAACTGACTGATTCAGACCAACACATGGTTTTACTGTGACCCCCGTTTTCTCCCATGTGCTTACAGTTCAATGTATGTTCAATATTATCAACTTAGACTTTCAACCCACTATCAACACAGTAATCAAAGATCTGGAGAGACCACTGTCTCATAATCAGCAAACATAACATCCGGATCCAACCCAAGAGACGCCCACAAGGCAAGAAGGCTCCAAGATGGCTTAGTGTCATCCAGCTGAAAAACACCAGACCAAGCAACTGTAGACACTCTGAAAGAATGCTTGGAATCGGCTTCTCTGGACAACCAGAATATGAAAGCCAACTGATCAACCTTCAGAGAACTGGTTTACAACACTGCTACAGAGATCCTGGGACCAGCAGCCAGGAAACACAAGAACTACTTTGAAAAGAACTGCGATGGCATCCAGCAGCTACTAGAAGAGAAACATCTGCACAAAGCCTTCCTTAGTGACACCAAAATCCATCTAAAAAAATGATTTATTCAACAACATAAGCAGAACAATTCAAGAGAAACTACGAAGATGCTAGACACATGGCTGAGCAACAAAGCTGATTTAAGGATATTCTGAGAGCCATATGAAGAAATTTACAGACCTACATCTTCAGGATCATCCCTCTGGTCAGCACTGATGGAAACACATCGATCACTGACGAGGAGAAGACCTTAGAACACTGGACAGAACACTTAAACAGCGTACTAAATCACAAGTCATCCGTCAATGACATATCCACGGACCGACCCTCTCAGGTGCCCACCACCAAAGAAATGGATGAACCACCAACCCTCCTGGAGACGCAGAAAGTGATACGTTTCCTGTCCAGTGGCAAAGCTCCTGGATCAGACTCCATACCAGCTGAGGTCTACAAAGAAGGTGACACAGCTCTGAAAAACTTCATCATCTGTTTCTTCTCATGTGGCTGCAGGAGACAATCCCCCAAGAGTTCAAAGATGCATCCAGTTTCCATTTGTATAAGCACAAAGTGAACATCCAGGCTTGTGACAGCCATCAAGGCATATCCATCCTTTCTACAGCAGGCAAGATACTTGCCAGGGTTCTGCTGAACTGCCTTATAACACACTTTGAGCAAGAGCTTTCGCCATTGAGCCAGTGTGGCTTCAGGAATGACAGTGGAACCATTGATATGGTATTTGCTGCAAGACAGTTCCAAGAAAAGTGTCAGGAACAAAATGTTCTCCACCTATGTCGACCAGACCAAGGCCTTCAGTACTGTCAGTGGAGAGGGCCTGTGGAAGATCATGGGCAAATACGAAAGCTCACTGAAATTCATTGCTATGGTGCAGCAGTTCCATGATGGCATGCAGGCCAAAATCCAGAACAACAGAGAGCATTCCATGTCACAAACAGAATAAAGCAAGGCTGTGTTTTGGCACCCACTCTGTTCAGCATCATGTTCTCTGCAATGTTGAATGACGCCTTCAGAGGAGACATAGGCATCAACATCAGATTCAAAACAGATGGAAAGCTGTTTTACCTTAAGGGGCTCCAGGCAAACACTAAGATTATGACAGACATTATAAGGGATATTCTGTTTGCCAATGATTCAGCCCTCAATGTTGGCTCAGAATCTGACATGCAATCCAGCATCGACAACTTTCTGTCGCCTGCGCCAACTTCAGTCTCATCATGAATACAAAGAAGACAAGTTCTGCATCAACCCACGCCAGGCAAACCCTACGCTGAGCCTAACGTCACAGTCAATGGTGTGAGACTCGCTTCTGTGAGTTAATTCACCTGCCTTGGCAGCACACTGTCCCAGAACATCACCATCGATATTGAAACAGTGTCAGAATTGCAAAAGCAAGTGTGAACTTTGGCAAACTTCACACCAACGTTTGGAATAGAAACAGCATCAGTCTAGAAACCAAGCTGAAGGTGTACAGAGCAGTCGTTCTCCCCACACTCCTCTACTCATATAAAACATGGACAAAGTACCAATGACATGCCAAAGTAGCTGAATCACTACCACACAACCTGCGTCAGAAGATTCAAATATATAACATGGCAAGACAAAATCCCAGACACAGAGGTGCTTGACCAAGCAGGCCTGCCTAACATCTACACCATCCTGATGCTGTCTCAGCTTCGATGGGCAGGTCGTGTTGCTTGCATGTCAGATCGCAGGCTACTTAAGAGACTCTTCTACGGTGAGCTGCAACAAGGAGTGCGTTCCAATAGAAGTCAGAAGAAACCCTTCAAAGATGCTCTCAAAACATCCATGAAAGCATTAATATCAACCGTGATACATGGGAACAGACTGCTATGGATCAAGTTAGATGGCGTTACTTTCTACACAAAGAAAGAACGAAAGGTCAGCTAAAGCTAGCGCCAGCAATCAAAAGGACATCTCCCACATTCCCTGTCCAAGTTATTGAAGCACATTTCATGTATGCACCGACTTGATCAGCCACCTGTCTATCTACAAATTGTTTCACCCCCCTCATCCCCAAGATGACTAAAGTAGTCCTTGTCGACTCAAGGGACAAACAACAATCAAAGTGCAGAAATTACCCCAAGGCTATCGATTTTGGCTCTTTTAATCAATTTTCTCGGCAAACTTAAAGCTCAAAATGGCTTTATCGCTCAGTGGTACTGAATAAACTTTTATCTTGTGTTTATATTTTCAAAAGTCAAAAGTAATATGTTGTTTGTCTGATTGAGTTGAAATTAAAAGAAAAAAAAGCATCAATGGATTCATCATCAAACATCATTTTTGGAACATCGGCAACAAACACCTTCTTTGGCATTCTAATCTATACTGGTACAATGAAAAGCTGTCTTTTTGTAAAACAAGCTGTATTCATCAACACAGATGATAATCAGACAATGCACCATTATGTTTGAAACATGGTATACTGCATGGCTGGTTACTTTCTTTGCAATCAAACAATAAAATCAACTGTTACCAGCCGCCGTGGCGAAGTGGTTAGCGTTGCGGACTCCCGGCTGGGAGGTCGTGGGTTCGAATCCCATCAGAGTCATGTGGGTTTTTCTGCCCCGACCGGCTCCTACCCAGAGTTGAGTTTGCTGCGGACTCAGTTGGGAAGACTGGGACCACACAGTAGAGTTTCATCCACTTAATGGATGCGTTTCTGAGAGTGTTGCTCAAATTTCCTGACCAACACTGCAGGTGCCTGTATCTCTCGGGCCTGGTTGACGCCCGGATATATTATGAAAGGAAGCGTAGAGTACAGCCCTGTCATGTAGTCTCAGACCGAAATGGAAATCCGTTGCATCATCTTAATCATCCTCATTCTCATCAATCAGCATTTTAAAAAAATGTCTCAAATTTTGTGGCCCTCCATGCCCTGCTCTCATGGTGACCTCAATTTCGATGTCCTCTCCACATCTGTGGCCTTGGTTTGGTTCCGTCGGGGTCACCGGTATCGGCAAGTCCATGGGGGCTGTCGTTGGATGGACATGGTGGCGCCCTCCGGAGGGACAGCTCACTCACGCCGGCTCCGCGACTAAGCAATTATTGTCGTCAGTAGGGGGCTTAGTAGGTGGTGTCCTGCGTATGTTAGATCAGAACAGGCGCCACTGAACACCACCGAAGTGACTCGGCAGCAGTGCAGTGTCTCCTCCGGTGGGTTGCCTCTTGGCGACTTGACATTGACTGCTCCCTGTGGACTGCCGGTGCCGGGGCTGCGGCAGGGCCGACCGGGCTGTGGCTGTGGGCGGGGTGTTGGAATGAGCGGCGTGGGTGCACTGCCTCTGAGGTGGCGCAGAGGTTGGGACAGCAAAAAAATAAAAAAATATATAAAATCAACTGTTTATAGTTTGTGTTTTTGTGCCATATGATATGGGAAAGATTGAACATTTACACTTAAACCGCACACTGAGAATGTTCATTAATAATAATAATGAATATTTATATAGCGCCTATACTCTGCTAGAGGCCAAGCTCTAAGCGCTTCACAATCCACACTCGTTTACACGACGGGCTGCCTACCTGGGTAGTGCCGACTGAAGAGCTGCCAGCTGGCACTTCATTCAGTCGTTTCCCGTGTCATCCAGTCAATATCATTCAATATCGTTCACTCAATTTTCTTACTTCCTTCATTCTTTGCATTTCTCACGCAGGGTGCATGCTATGTGTAACGTGTCATCCATACTAATGGCCATACTGGCCTACTCTTCCGAAAGTTGGTGATGGGATTTTACGTGTTTGCAAGATAATATGCGTGCGTTCACACACGGAACCTCGGTTTATAGTCTCATTCGAAGGACTGTATGGGAAACGGAGTCAGAACCAATGTTAACTCCAATGGAAAAATCCCCCTGTACCGAAACGCCCCGGCGGAGATTCGAACCCACAACCCCAGGATCACCGAGATTACGATTCCGGCACTCTACCAACTGAGCTATTCCAGCTCCCGGAAATTAAGATGTGGTCAAATACTGTTTAAGAATGACCATTGCTATCACTTTCATAATATGTTCTGTGTGATCGATCACCTGTAACATGTATCATTGCAATAGGTTGCCATCTGGGAAGTCACTGCCACAAGAATCCTTGCTGCACGTTACAATACAGTGATTAAATAGAAGTAAAAGAAATATACACCTTTTTAATTCAAAGAGCCACACACACACACAAAAAAAGCAAAAAGTGCAAATGCAAAGATACGCAATATTTGACCCAAAAATATATAGCTGTCATATCCAAATGAAAGCATAACGTCAAAGAAAGTTGAAAAAAATTACCTCTGAAAACTGTATGTGACAGATATTAACCACAACAGGCTACTTTCCAATGACTACGATGGCAGAAGTAACACAAACAAGATTTTACCCTCTAGCTTTTTATTAACTTGATTAGCATGACAAGCTGAGATGGTGGCTTCACCGTAGAGAGCGATGGGCCCCAATTCAGTAAAATATCGTCAACAACCTTTGGAACTCAGCCTCTTTTTCTTTTTTTTCATTTAGTACTGTTCTGTTTTAGATTCACTATTGCTTAATTGTTTACTTTTTCATGGTTTTTGCAGAGCCCATGTTTCTGGGGGAAAAATCAGTTTAAGCAGTGATACAAAGAAAAGTTATGTGCATGTTGCATAACCACGTATCAGGCATCAAAGATAACACAGGTAAAAGCAGTGACAGCATGTGAAGAGAGTTTGGTCTATTTTGATTTAGACAGCACAAGCAGATTTTGTTTATTGTTCAATCTGCATTTATGTCCACCACCACAAAAGGCAGGATGGACGTGGGGATGACCCGACAGTTGACTCTGGCAAGCATCAAGATAACAACCAGACAGAACATTTTTGCATCTTTTAAAAGCGATGCTAACTGAAATAAGACAGGTGATTTTATTTAGGAGTTATTATTGCTTCTTCTTTTTTTTTTTCTCTGGTTGCTTGATATTTTGAAGAAGACACAAACAAATGGGTATGCCATAGGTGGGCATGTCTTAAATAAAGGGCCCAATACTTATCATAACAGTGGCTATCAACACTTTTCAAATATTTGGCAATTGTTTTTTATCAGTTTGGCAAAGTCTTGCAAGCTTGTTTTTTGAAAATACAATTGTTTATATCTACATGGAATTTCAATATTACTTCTTTTATATTAAATATTAGCTCTATTTTCCTTTTCCCCAAAGCTGGAATATGACTGCCTTAATGGCAGGATAAAAAACGGTCACTCCATTTGTTGGGCAGATGGGATTAATCCTTGCCTTTCTATACAGGGAATGTCCGCAAGAGTATCAGCCTGCATACACAGAAGATCTATTTTCCAAAAATGTTGAGTTTTAACTATCTAGTGTGAATTTTAAGCATACAACAGAGCATATGTAGTGGCAACCATCTTTCCTTTCATTTGAGCATGATTTGTGTATACAGGTTTTTTCCTTCCTTTTTAAAAAAAAATCATATTCATCGCTGTAAGGATTAGTATTAAACTATATTCATCTTACTTAAGAAGAGTAAAATTCCTGTAAATGAGATAAAAACTTCCAGAAAAAAGATTGCCACAAAAACCAGCCATCGTACCAGCCGCCGTGGCGAAGTGGTTAGCGTCGCGGACTCCCGGCTGGGAGGTCGTGGGTTCGAATCCCATCAGAGTCATGTGGGTTTTTTTCTGCCCGACCGGCTCCTACCCAGAGTTAGATAAGATAAGATAATGTTGCTTATAGCCCAGCCGACCGCAGAGGGCCACATCAGGGCTGCTACCCAGAGTTGAGTTTGCTGCGGACTCAGTTGGGAAGACTGGGACCACACAGTAGAGTTTCATCCACTTAATGGATGCGTTTCTGAGAGTGTTGCTCAAATTTCCTGACCAACACTGCAGGTGCCTGTATCTCTCGGGCCTGGTTGACGCCCGGATATATTATGAAAGGAAGCGTAGAGTACAGCCCTGTCATGTAGTCTCAGACCGAAATGGAAATCCGTAGCATCATCTTAATCATCCTCATTCCCATTGATCAGCATTTAAAAAAAATGCCTCAAGTTCTGTGGCCCTTCATGCCCTGCTCTCATGGTGACCTCAATTTCAATGTCCTCTCCACGTCTGTGGCCTTGGTTTGCTTCCGTCGGGGTCACCGGTATCGGGGGGTCCATGGGGGCTGTCGTTGGACGGACGTGGTGGCGCCCTCCGGAGGGAGAACTCACTCACGCCGGCTCCGCGACTAAGCAATTATTGTCGTCAGTAGGGGGCTTAGTAGGTGGTGTCCTGCGTATGTTAGATCACAACAGGCGCCACTGAACACCACCGAAGTGACTCGGCAGCAGTGCAGTGTCTCCTCCGGTGGGTTGCCTCTTGACGACTTGACATTGATTGCTCCCTGTGGATTGCTGGTGCCGGTGGTGCGGCGGGGCCAGCCGGGCTATGGCTGTGGACGGGGTGTCGGAATGAGCGGTGTGGGTGCACTGCCTCTGAGGTGGCGCAGAGGTATTGAGGACTCCCGGCTGGGAGGTCATGGGTTCGAATCCCATCAGAGTCATGTGGGTTTTTCTGTCCTGACCGGCTCCTACCCAGAGTTGAGTTTGCTGCGGACTCAGTTGGGAAGACTGGGACCACACAGTCGTGTTTCATCCAATTAATGGATGTGTTCCTGAGAGTGTTGTTCAAATTTCCTGACCAACACTGCAGGTGCCTGAATCTCTCGGGCCTGGTTGACGCCCGGATATATTATGAAAGGAAGCGTAGAGTACAGCCCTGTCATGTAGTCTCAGACCGAAATGGTAATCCGTAGCATCATCTTAATCATCCTCATTCTCATCGATCAGCATATAAAATAAAAATGTCTCAAATTTTGTGGCCCTTCATGCCCTGCTCTCATGGTGACCTCAATTTCGATGTCCTCTCCATGTCTGTGGCCTTGGTTTGGTTCCGTCGGGGTCACCAGTATCAGCGAGTCCATGGGGGCTGTCATTGGATGGACGTGGTGGCGCCCTCCGGAGGGACAGCTCACTCATGCCGGCTCCGCGACTAAGCAATTATTGTCGTCAGTAGGGGGCTTAGCAGGTGGTGTCCTGCGTATGTTAGATCAGAACAGGCACCACTGAACACCACCGAAGTGACTCGGCAGCAGTGCAGTGTCTCCTCCGGTGGGTTACCTCTTGATGACTTGACATTGACTGCTCCCTGTGGATGGCCGTGCCAGGGCTGCGGCAGGGCCGACCGGGTTGTGGCTGTGGACGGGGTGTCGGAATGAGCGGCGTGGGTGCACTGCCTCTGAGGTGGTGCAGAGGTTCGGACAGCAAAAAAAAAAAAAAAAGATTGCCACGAAAAAAGGTCTACAAGTTTTCACATTATTTATTTGCATATTCTTCAGATCCAACTAAAATTTTGGAACTTACAAATGTGCTTTCCTATTTTAGATAAAATGTAATAACAATGCTTTTCACATTCAACTGATTCTTTTTCTTTGTTCCTCAGCCAACTCTGGGTTCACCTTTGGTGATTTTCTTGCTTTTGTGTCCATTTGTATTCCACAGTAACAAAGGCTGTCACATTCCATCTCCTAGAAGACGTTTAAACATGACACCAGTGTACAAACTGGTTTCACTGCATGTGGGCTTCATGTATGTATGTGTTTAATCCATCTCACCATCACATGGTGGCCTGCCCCTCTAGTGAAGAATTGAACAAAATTTCACATCCATGTAAACTTTTTTTTCCTTTTTGCCTTTAATGGAGGAGGTCTACACACACACACACTGACTGAACAGAAAAATGTCCTTTCATCTAGCTGTCTCCAGCATGGACTGGAGCCAAGATCTTTGAGTCAGGAGGAGAATGCTCTATCCACTTAGTTCACCAGGCCCAGTGCAGCTGCTTTGAAACTACTGGGAGGAGGTATGTTTCCTGAATATTTTTTCCCTTTGGACCATGTGACTCATCACAGCCAATGCTCTGGGATCCAAGGGGTGTAGGGGAGGTCTAATTTCAGAATGCAGCCATCTTGTACCAGACTGCCTGAACTAATGAGGGGAAGGGCTTGACCAGCAAACATATCATTCAGTATGTGCTGATCTTTGCCTGTCACCAACATTTTAGCAGAACTTGGAAAAAATTTTACATCACTCTTTCAACAAATGACTCCCAAACCCTACTTTTTCTGATAAACATTTTAAAAAATCAACAAATTCTAGAATTTCTTCATCATAATTCGGGATTCTGCAAAAAAAAATTTTTTTCTAAGTTGGGAACATCCTAAAAATTTCACAATGATCAATCAATGAAAACCTATATGTGGCAGAAAGATCCTTTGAAGAAAAAACAGTGGCAATATGTTGTTCCTCAAGGATTTGGTCAAGTTGTCAATATCATCAGTGATGAAGATTACTTGACCATTTCTAAACCAGTGGGTATTACTCCAAGTCTGTAGGAAAAACTAATATAAATAAAACAGATAAACATAGATTAAGTGGTGACAGGAAGAATACAAAAAATAGTCCTGGTAATAAGCAGGCAGGATGAGTAAGGAAGATAATCAAGAAAAGAATCGGAAAATAACAGATACAAAAGAAGAGAGAGTACAGATAAGGATTCATTGTGTGTTGTGTTCGTTTGTCCATTGAATCGATGTTGACCACTTCAGTCATCTAGGGGTTGGGAGGGTGGGAGATGATTTGTGGATACGCAGGTGGCTGATCAAGCTGATGCGAGCACAGAATGCGAGGTGACAGCTTGGACAGGCAATGTGGGAGACGTGCCCCTGATTGCTGGTGCAGGCTTTCCTTGCTTGTCTCTTTTGTTGCACTGCAGCTGTCCCTCTTTCTTCACATAAGCTGGCACCTTTGTGGATAGAGAAGCGCCATCTAGCTCAATCCATAGCAGTTTGTTCCCATGTGTCAGGGTTAATGTTAAGCGCTTTCAACGGTGTTTTGCGAGTATCTTTGAAGCTTCTTCTGACCTCCATGGGGACGCTTTCCTTGTTGCAGCTCACTGTAGAAGAGTCTCTTGGGTAGTCAGTGGAGGATTTATTGTGAAAAGTGAGAAAAAGTATGTTTACAATAGTTGATAAAATGACGTTGCACTGAACTGTGTGACCTCATTATCACAAGGTTTCTCAGAACATCTGGGCTGCTCTCCCTTGGCTGCACGTTCAACTCACTCCCCCCGATGTCCGCTATAGCAGATGTCTGGTGCACACCTCTTTCTCTCTGACATCTGCTATAGCGGATTGGGCATTAGCATGTTTTTAGAGCCAACTTCATGCTGAATCATCAAAACTAAAGTGTGCCTCATTATCATAGAGTAACCTTTCACTGCTGCGTGAACCACATCATATTATGTTTGCTGACCACTGAGCTATTCTTACACCAGCGTCTCAGCCTTCGACTAGTGGTGTGAGAAGCAGACAAGTAACACATGTTTACAGCTTACACGTTCAAACTCAAGGATCAGACGTTGAAAATACTGATCACGATGATGACAGCGGATTTATCCCGTCTGAAGAGCTTGAACGAGTGTTGGAAAGTGAACATGGCAACGTCCAGAGAGATGGGAGTGGGTGGGGTGAGTGACAGTGTAGTGAGGGTGGCAAAGCTCGTGGCAATGCATATGCAAATGAACCACCGACAGACCAGAGTGGGGAAGATTTTCTCGGGTTCATGACGAGAGACTGGCATGGAGATTTTTCCCCCCCCCATCAATGCCTCCATACACAGGCCAGCAAACACATGGACTGAAGTCGCAAGGCATGACTGACGATGCCCCGTTGGCTTTTTTTGACCAGATCAGGTCCATGCTTTACGCTTTGTGTGTGTGTGTGTGTGTGTGTACAACACTATGTCAGCACAACACTATGTTAATCTGACAGTAAATGGTTTCAGTCAGTCAGTGTGTGTGTTTCTTTTTCAACTCTGTGCATGTATACATGGACAAACGTGCTGAACTTGACAAATTTTCTATTTTTATTGACATGGAGACTGAGTAAAGTTGAGATTTTGATTATGATCCTGCTGTATTGAGACTGAGATTATCATCCCGTTTTTTGTCTGTTTTAGGTGTCGTGGATGTCCTAGAGTGGATGGACAAGAAAGCTGTCTATCTGATCACCACCAAAATGGATCCAGCTGAAATGGGAGAGGTCACCTCAAGGACAGGAGGCAGACGGAGCCCAAAGTTGTCCAGGACTATATAGGCAAAAATGGGCTGCAGTGACCAGCTCATGGTCAACAGCATATGATTGGTGTTTGTTCATTTTTGATACTATCGAAACTTAAAAATGATTATTATGTACATACTGCCAGCATTCTAAATGAGATTTGTATAGAATAAGCCCTTTTTTCAAGAGAAGCATAGGTTCACACCTGTTTATATTTCCAACTAATCTTATCATGAAAGAGACCCCATCTTGTTCCTATGACTGACACAGTACTGAATAAGCAAGAGCTTTGAAATTATGTTCATACAGGTACACAGATATTATGTGTCAAAATTTCAAGAGTGTGTGTGAAGCCATTATCTTTTTATGATCTTTTTTCCAATACTAAACAATTACCCACTCTCGTGAAGAATGCTGAACGACAAACTACAAAGTACTCTGTCATATTTCATTGATTTTAGTTCTTTTGCTTGGTAGAGAAACTATCAAGTAGCTATTTCTTACACTCTACTGGCTTTATCAAAGTGATTTATAAGGGCCTTTTTTAACAACAGAAAAAAAAATCACTTAAAAAAAATTATGCCTGTGTAACTACCTTGAGTTTCACTAAATATGAAAAATAACCTCTTCGTCATCTGGCTACAAAAAGAGTATGGTATTTGCTACAGCTTTGAAACTTTGTACTGACCCTGTTCAATCAAGCCATGATCATGTATCCAAATTTCAACAGTTTTTGTTGTGGTGTAATTTTTTAATGACATTTTAGAAAAATGTGTACAAACACCCAGTATACAAGGAATGTTGAATTTCATATTGGCCAGTAGGGAGTGAGTTAAGGGCACTCTACACAGCTGATCTTGCTTCATCGTCCTGTCCAAAAAACTAGCACTCAGACTACCACCAAATCAGGCCTAAAATGGGAAGAAAAAAAAAACGTGCCCCTTGTCAGACTCAAATCACAGAATTGGGATTCTCTCATTTCCAATATATAGAACAAAAAAAATTCAAACCACACAGCAACTTTCCATTCATAGCTGCAGTCATCTGCACACACCATACTAACCTCTAACCACATCTGTGAAACAACCTAAAAGCACCCAGAACACCAAAGAACCATTCTTTTCTCTTGTATGTTAGAATCCCCATTCATACCACTTGATCAAACCAAAAATACAAAATCTACGGTACAGCTTACAACACTTTAAGACTAGATGAAGATCTAATAATACTACTAATAATGTCAATTTATATAGCACCCATTCTCTAAAAATTAGGGCTCTAAGCACTTTACATAACCAACAACACATGCACAAACACACATGCGCCTGCACGCATGCTCATGCACGACCACACACCCATGTTCACAGACACACGCATGCATGTATGCACGCACTCACATCAACACAGCCTACACACACACAAGCGACACAACCACCAGGCACTCACGCGTGCTTGCAAAAACCCACTCAGGCACTCGGAAGGTGGATTGGGAAGAGGGGGGAGGGATGGGAGGTTGTGACGCATGAAAAAAATTTGTTTTAACAGCAGATTTGAAAGAAGAGGGTGAAAGTAGGTGTCTGACACTGATGGGAAGTGTATTCTAGACTAGACAATTGTTCCTTGGAAGGAAAGAGAACGTTGACCAGAAGATTTTATTCTGACAAAAGGAATGCACAAGAGGCGACTGTCGGCAGAGGAACGAAGTTGATGGGATGTGGGTGTAGATGTGGAGGATGTCGGAAAGATATTTTGGTCCGGTACCAGAAACAGAACAGAAACAGATAGAAGCCAGCTTGTAGTCAATTTGACTCTGGATTGGAAGCCAGTGGAGGGACTGCAACAGAGGAGTGACATGTTGACATTGAGAAGCTTTGCAAGCAAGCCTGGCAGCGCTGTTCTGAACCTTCTGTAGTTTATCGAGTAGGTAACTTGGTGAATCAGCCAAGAGACTGTTGCAGTAGTCCAGCCTTGAGAGAACTTGGGAACAAACCAGAGTTTTTGTGGCTTCAGTGGAAAGAAAGTGTCTGATTGAACTGATCTTACATATTTCCAGATATGCTGCCTTACAAAATTAGACACGTGGTGCTTGAAAGAAAGGGCGGAATAAAAGTCACACCGAGGTTACGAGCCTGGGATGAGAGTTGACTTGACTTTTTCACTTAAAGTGTGGACAAACAGAAAGATACACAAAGAGGACGGAAAACAGTACCCTGTTCTGCAAAAATCTGCTCTCACACATGCACAGAAATAAACAAACAAGCCCAGAGCTGCCAACCTGCTCATGCGGCTTACAGTAGCATTTCACAATTTTCACAGTAGCATTTCCAATTTGACAGTAGCAACTTAATTTTGCGCGCGTTCTAAAAAGAAATCAGGCCTATAACCAGTTTTACGGACCACATTAAAGCTACAGTACTCTTAGTATATCTATAAATGTTATTATACAGAGATGAAGCAGAGGAAGAGGGCAAATTGTAAAAAAAAAATCTACGTGCTACAGTAAAACCGAAAGCGGAAATGCAGTTCCGAAAGACCGATAGAGACGTTACTTAGCGCTGTCCAAACAAAACGAAAGTATCTTCAAATTTTTTTGTTTCGCCGTAGCAATTTAATGATCGTAGTAGCGTCGTAGCAAGCATTCTCTTGGCGTAGCAAACTACGGCGATCTCGTAGCAGTTGGCAGCTATGCAAGCCAAACAGGCTCAAGCATCACGTGTCACCATCATGTGCGCTACATGCAAAAAGAGTGCACTTCATCAAAGAGGAGGCTGTTACACACTATCACTCTGTCATATCTTTCAATTACAGCTATGGCTCAGGGCTGTGGGTTACACAGCATTGAAAACAAAAGTCCAGAAAAATGCACTGGTAGAGTGATTAAAAAAAAAGCATATACAGTGGTGGAATAACGTCATGCAGGCCGCCACCCCCCAAAAAGGCCTGTTCTTTCATCTAATACAGAGTAAAAGAGACGATGCCATTCTGCACGAGATGTGACCAAGTCAATGCAAATACAGAAGGTTAGAGATATCATTACTGTCATGCCCTAACAGGTAGTCCTGGTAAACTGTACTTTTCCATCATTTAGGGCGAGTTGTTTACAATTAGTAAAATAGCTTGTACAGATTTGACAGTAGAGGAGCACCAACTAACAAAAGTCAGGAAGACAGAAAAAGCAGGCCGAGGAGAGATCAACAGAGAGGCAGACAGAGAAAGCGGGTGGAAGAAAGATGGAGAGAGGAGAAGGCAGACAAAGAAAGCAGATGGCAGACAGATGCACAGAATGAAGGACAAAGAAAGCAAGCAGAAGACAGATGGAAAGCAGGTAGAAGACAGATGGGCAGACAGAAAGGTAAACAGAGAAAAGAGATAGAAGACAGATGGACAGGCAGGAAGGTAGACAGAGAAAGCAGACAGAAGACAGATAGAAAGGCAGACAGCGAAAGCAGGTAGAAGACAGACGGACAGACAGGAAGGCAGACAGAGAAACCAAGTAGAAGACAGATGGACAGACAGAATTGCAAGACAGAAACTAAATATAAAACAGATGGACAGACAGGAAGGCAGACAAGAAAGCAGGTAGAAAACAAATGACAGGCTGACAGCAAAGCAGACAGAGAAAGCAGGTACAAGACAGAATACAGGCAGACACGAAGGCAGACAGAAAAATGAAGTAGAAGGCAGATGGGATGGACAGACAAGAAGGCAGACAGAGAAAGCAAGTAGAAGGTAGATAAGAAGGCAGGCAGAGAAATCAGGTAGAAGACATATGGACTGACAGAGAGGTAGGCAGACAGATAAAACAGGTAGAAGACAGATGGACAGGCAGGAAGATATACAGATAAAGCAGGCAGAAAACAGATGGACAGGCAGGAAGGCAGACTGAAAAAACAGGTAGAAGACAGATGGACAGGCAGAAAGGCAGACAGATAAAGCAGGCAGAAGACAGATGGACAGGCAGGAAGGCAGACTGATAAAGCAGGCAGAAGACAGATGGACAGGCAGGAAGGCAGACTGAAAAAAGCAGGCAGAAGACAGATGGACAGGCCGGAAAGCAGACTGAAAAAAGCAGGCAGAAGACAGATGGACAGGCCGGAAAGCAGACTGAAAAAAGCAGGCAGAAGACAGATGGACAGACAGGAAGGCAGACTGAAAAAAGCAGGCAGAAGACAGATGGACAGGCCGGAAGGCAGACTGAAAAAAGCAGGCAGAAGACAGATGGACAGACAGGAAGGCAGACTGAAAAAAGCAGGCAGAAGACAGATGGACAGGCCGGAAGGCAGACTGAAAAAAGCAGGCAGAAGACAGATGGACAGACAGAGAAAGGAAGTAAAAGACAGATGGACAGGCAGGAAGGCAGACTGAAAAAAGCAGGCAGAAGATAGATGGACAGGCCGGAAGGCAGACTGAAAAAAGCAGGCAGAAGACAGATGGACAGACAGGAAGGCAGACAGAGAAAGGAAGAAGACGACAGATGGACAGGCAGGAAGGCAGACTGAAAAAAGCAGGCAGAGGACAGATGGACAGGCCGGAAAGCAGACTGAAAAAAGCAGGCAGAAGACAGATGGACAGGCCGGAAAGCAGACTGAAAAAAGCAGGCAGAAGACAGATGGACAGACAGGAAGGCAGACTGAAAAAAGCAGGCAGAAGACAGATGGACAGGCCGGAAGGCAGACTGAAAAAAGCAGGCAGAAGACAGATGGACAGACAGGAAGGCAGACAGAGAAAGGAAGTAGAAGACAGATGGACCGACAGGAAAGCAGAGAAAACAGGTAGAAGACAGATGGACAGACAGGACGGCAGACAGAGAAAGGAAGTAGAAGACAGATGGACAGACAGGAAGACAGACAGAGCAAGCAGGTAGCAGACAGATATGAAGTCAGACAGAGAGAATTGGTAGAAGATAAACAGTGGCCGTCAGACTGACAAAACAGGCAAAATACAAAGACAGTAGAAAAGATTGACAAAACAGGCAAAATACAAAGACAGTAGAACAGACTGACAAAACGGGCAAAATACAAAGACAGTAGAACAGACTGACAAAACAGGTAAAATACAAAGACAGTAGAACAGACTGACAAAATACAAAGACAGTAGAACAGACTGACAAAACAGACAAAATACAAAGACAGTAGAACAGACTGACAAAACAGACAAAATACAAAGACAGTAGAAAACAGACAAGTGGTTAGTAGACACAAAAGACTGACAACCAGTGAAAGCAGGTAAACAACACAGACATAAAACAGACTGACACCTTACAGAAGGTAGTAGAAGATACAGACAGGCATATACTGTCTGAGAAAACATGTTGAAACTATAATGGGTAGGCAGACACAAAAGTACACAGAGCGACATTTACATATTTGTTACATCGTATCAAAATATGATCTAAGATCTAGTGGGAACCTCAAGAAACAGTTTATTTCCAAACGTTTGAAAGAAAACTTGATCATATTTGGTTAGCAAGGTTTTCACCTTCAGCTGCCTTTCTCATAAATTCACCACTGCTCAAGAACAAGATGAACAAGTACCTAGATGGCAGGACAGATTTTGTGACCATGGTAAGTTTTTTGAAAATCAGACACTCTCACGTCAAACCACTAAAACAAGCTTGTCTCCACTTTCTCCTTCGGATTTAAAGATACTGATCACACTTGCGCAGGTCAGAGTGGCAAAAATATGGTGACCCAAGGTGTTGATTTGCTTTTATGAAAGAAAAAGCTTTTAAGGCAGTCATACGCCATCCCTGCCAAAGACCTCTTTTAACTAAGAAGTCAGTAAAAAGAAGCTATTTTCTCAGGCCATATTAGTGAAACAATGCTTCCAGTCAATATAGCATAGATGTGTGACCTGTTAAAGGCAGTTTCTGTGGTCGACAGTTGCAAACAGAATACTGGTGATAACAATAACTAGCCCAGATGATCCGACATCATCAGCGAAGTCTGGAATAGGCCACATTGCGAAACTTGGAACTGTCAGGGGCAGGGTCAAGTTCATCTGGGCGACCAAGCGCCAATGGGTATTCCCGCACCTCCTGCTGATGATTACGAGAGACCAACGCCATCTGCAGGCAAAGAACAGAACCAGAAACATCTTCAGCATGGAGCCCCTTTCCCGAGCAGTGACATCAATTGGAGCAAAACAAGGAATTATTTTTCTCTATTTTCAAACAAAAATAAACAATAAAAGGCAGAAAAACCTGGAAAGAAAAAGCTGAAAAGCTATGTCCTAGAATTTTTTGCAGACAAAAACCTCAAGATCAAAGATTTGTAGAGAAACAACTGAAACAGAATTACACAAGCAGCCAAATGAGGCTTTAGAACATACCCAAAATGAAAAGCAACACAGAGGGCCCAAAAGACAAGAGCAAGTAGTGCTTCAAGGAGTGTAAAACAATCATTCCTTTTACGGAGAAAAAAGCTGGGGTGGGTACAGCATAATGGGAGAGGCAAAGTAGTAAATCTCCAAATGAAAGACTGACAAAAAGAAAAGAAAAGAAGGAACAACAGGAAGGCTTTCCACTTTTCATGCTTTAGGCCCAGCTTACCACAAAGGATCACTAACAGGCTGTCTGCATATACTAGTCACAACAAGTTATGGACAACAGGTCGATTTTGACCACTGCAAGAAACATATGTGTTTAAAAAATGTTATGACAAATGGACCGGTAGACCAGGTTACAAGTGTAGCCTATCTACCTATGAAAACACATGCATCACGCTTTCACCCGCAGTCACTTTATGCATTGAGTGAAAGCCTTGTGAACATCAGTGAAATTCATGAATTTTTGTGTTCACTTTCGGCTGCTATAGCTGTGAAAGCAGGATTAGATGACAAAAACTGCAAGACACACATGAACGTTCAGGTTAATGTTAACACTTGTCAGCATTAGCTAGCCTGGGATGGGTATAAAAGTCACAAAAATCTGGGCTCCTACAAGCATGCCTCCGAGAACAAAACTTTGCACCCTGGACAGCGGACACACCCTGGCATGGCTGAACGAAGGCCTGTCACCACAAGAATTTGGAAGACAACTGGGAGTGAGCCACTCTGTAATCTAGAGGCTGCAGTAATGTTTCCCGGCCATAGGCACAACAGAACGCCCTCGCTCCGGACGTCCACGCAGCACCAACAGACAGGACGATCGTTTCCTCTAGCTGTCCACCCTACACAATCATACTGTTACTGCCAGCACTCTGAGACATGAACTCAGGACAACTGTCAACAGGAATGTCAGCACCAGCACCATCCACAACCGGCTACACGTGTTTGGGCTCAGATATACAGCCATCAGGATCTTCCTGACACCGGCTCATCATTGGGCCCTTGTGGCCTGGTGTCAGCAACAACATCAGCTGGACCAGACAGCAATGGTCACAGGTCTTGTTCACAAACGAGTCCCGCTTCACTGTAGCCTTTAATGATGACAGAAGACGGGTCTGGCGCAGGTAAGGAGAGCAGATTGTAGACTGCGCTGTTCGTGAGGTTGACGGCTGTGGAGGAGGCTCAGTGATGGTGTGGGGTGGCTTCTATGTCAACGGCAGAACACCTCTGTACGTCATCCAGGGTTCTATGACCGGACTGCGCTACAGGAATGAGATTGTTCAGCCTCTCATCCAGCCAGCTCTGCAAGCCATGGGACCGAGGGCAACCTTGCAGGACGATAACGCTCCTCCTCATCGAGCACGAGTCGTCACTGACTTCATGCATCAGCAAGGGATCCCAAGGATGGACTGGCCTGCTCGTTCACCTGACTTGGCACCAACTGAACACCTGTGGGATGTTCTGGGACAAAGGGTGGCCAGCAATCACCCCCTCCAGCTGGCACAATTTCTGCAACAGGAATGGCAGAACATCCCCCAGAGCACTCTCAGGAATCTTGTGCATTCCATGCGCCGGTGCTGCTTTGAATGTCTGGCGGCTAACGAGGTTCACACCCGATATTGACTGTTGAAATGTGCTTACCTGATTCCTGACTTTTGAAAAGAGGGTGTGGTGATTTGAACTTGTACTGTTGCTCTGTTTTTGAATGAATTTGATCACAACCTCTATGAAATCGTTGGTTAATAATTTCATATTTCAAATTGCCTTGTCTGTGCCTTTTCTGTCTTTGGTGGTGCTGTTGTGAGATGGCCCTTAACTTGTTGTGACTAATATATATAAGAAACAAAACAAGTCCTTGGGTCCTATCATGAACTTAATGAACATAAAAAATCAACCACATACAGTCATCTTTGCTTCTCCTACAATTCATAACAGTGTGGCTAAACTGATGGCATCCTAAACTCTTTACCAGTTCCCTCCCTTGATTATCTACATCTGATGCCATGAAATCAGTGTTTTTCGCTGTTAATGTCTCAGCAAAATACAAACATTTTCTACCATCTTACGATTTCTTTACATTCAAAATAAAAATATCTACCTATATTTGAATCCTGACATAATGGGTTATCTTCATTTTACACTCAGTCAACCGTCATAAGCCAACTCCATTCAAGAATTAGCACCACAGTGTCTGAACAGATAAACGCAGATAAGACCAGAGTGTGGTGGATGTGTCACAGACAGTTCACCTAATTCTTTAAAAGAAAATTTCTTGATTATCAAAATCTGCTGTGCCACAAAAAAAGTCACTGAAAAGATCATACAGACAAATATCTTGGCAGAATGGACAACTGATGACCGCTTCTTTATGTACTATCCCACTGTTTGGTCACCAGACTATGGTAAACTGGTATTTTATTTTTTTTAAAGATAAAGACTTCGTACATATAAAATTAAAATACCATTATAAAAAGAAGATGAGACAATGTAACAGTTGTAGCCTTTCCATTGTTTGCACTGTGACTGTCTATCATCAAACTTTCTTCTCTCTATTTTTTTAACAATACCCTCATTTGATCAAATGAATGCCTTCCCATTTTTAGAACAGTAGTCTAATTTCAAATCATCTTCACAGGTTCCAAATGTAATTAAAGAAAACAACAAAAATTTTCTTGAACAGCAACAGGTGAATGGGCCATCAAGACAGCAAAGGAAAAAGAAAATGACACTTAAGGAAAATACAATGGTTGTCTATGATAATGACAGAAATGAGGAATTTTCAAGCACAATTTTCAAGAAGTTGAGAGTATAATTTATACTGCAACTATGAAAAACCAATGGCATCCAAGTGATGCAGGATGGAAAAGAGAAACACTAGAACTAAATCACAGAACCCATGATGACTATGAAAGCAAGACAAAGAAGAATGGGATAGCTTAAAGCATTAAGCAATGATGATGTCTCATGCTTCATGCAATTTAGTAAGTTCTTCAACAATAGCTTAAAACAATTACATACATAACCAACCATTCTATGAGTAAAAATCTGTGAACTTTTGGGACACAGCGATCACATGACTACTTCACAGAAAATACACCCACTGTGGACCCAGTCTGTGACCTGAGCCTGCTTCTATAGCAAGGGCTGGTAAAGCACATTGAGATGACTCCATGCAATAACTTACTCGCACTGAGAGAGAGAGAGAGAGAGAGAGAGAGAGAGAGAGAGAGAGAGAGAGCGCACATTACACCATCCAGCAAGTTTACTGGCTCCCTGTGAAACTTTGTCATCAGTACAAGACTGCAGTTCTCATGCACTGCCATTTCAAGTGGTACCTTCAAGAAAACTTCTTCAAACTTCCACAATGCTGTATGAAAATGATGGAGAATACAGCTTTAATTTCTCTGCAACACATGTTTGGAACTCCTTGCCATCCAGGTCATGCAACATCTCATCCCTGATCGAGTTTAAAAGCAGTCTTGAAAACAGACATTTTAGGACAACCGTTCACCTGAGCTAAGTCATAAGCTTTGTGTGTTGGTTAAAATGTGGGTGGGGTAGAGGGGACAGACTGGTCTGTTAGTGTGGATATGAGAAAGAGGAAGAGAGTGTGGAAGGGGAGGCGGGGAGGGATAGAGTGATCTGAGTGCATGCTGACTTGAGTGAATGGTGAGTGCACAGGATATCAACTTGCTAATGCAAGATACTGCACTTTAGAAATTCTATTCAATATAATCATCATAATCATCATTATCATGACCATCATCATCATTATTATCATTTATTATTATTATCAAACTGAACAGAAGTACAAAAATATTGAACTGAGGTTTGAAAATGGGCATCTTGAATTCCAAAATTTGCAGCATTACACAGTTATGTTCAACAGGAAAGAACTCCCAGTAACACAACTAACACAAAAGTGACAATGAAAGTGAAAGGAAATAAAGCAAGCCTTTCTTCCCAGAAAAAAAAAGCTAGCATCTACCACAGAAAAGTGTCTAAAGTTTTACACATACTGGAATCAATGTCTGAGTTGTGTGAAAATAAAAGTGTCTGAAGTTTTACACATACTGGAATCAATATCTGGAGATGTCATAAAAAAAGTCTGTCTCAAAATGTTTTCTACCGGTGTCAATCTTTTACCAGTCACAAAGGATACTTATAATTCTCATAGTATTTCCCTTGATGCATAATTCACCTTCAATTAACATATGTTTGAATGACTAAATTGTGAAATCTCTCTATGAAACTATTATTTTAAGTGCAACATACTTCTGATAATATTGAAGAGGAGAAAAGAGGAACCTTCCAGTTTGGGAATAACACGTCTTTCTGGCCCTATGACCGATGGATAATTCATCCACTTTTTGCTTAAAGAACCTTAAGTTGTCAAAATGTGAAAACTGCTGTTACATTTGGGTCATAAGAAGTCAAGACAACCATTAGTCTTCTAGTAAGCAGGCACAAAATAGCAACATCTGAAAAACACACACACACACACACACACACACACACACACACACACACACACACACACACACACAGATGAATAGACAGGCATGAAAAAGGGAGGAGTGGGAAAAGACGTGACAAAAAAAATAAAACAGTACAATTACTATGAATGTCTCCCACTTCTTCTGATACACATATTTAAGGTTTGGGTTTAGGAATGAATGATCAGGAAAAGGCAATGCAAAATAACGTGAACAGGCAAAAGGCCTCAAACACTTTGCAAGCATGCATGCCATTCTTCAAAACAGATTAAAAAATGACACAACTGGCAAGCTGATTACATGTATCTATCTGTACCATATATGCATGTATTTCTTATGGCTAAAGGAATCCAGCATACAACATAAGAGATAGTAACATTCATGGCCAGAACGCTACAAGTATTCCCAGATATCCTCCAACTAGACTCTTTCCTCATACACCCCTATGTCTCACCAAAACTAGCTGCTGCAGCAAATTCAATACCTTTGCAGGCATGCTCTAAAGAACACTCTGAGAGTGTGTGCGTGGTCACACACACACACATTCTGAGTGTGTGTGTGTGTGTGTGTGTGTGTGTGTGTGTGTGTGTGTGTGTGTGTGTGTGTGTGTGTGTGTGCATGCATTTATCTGTGCATGTGTATGTGTGCGCGTGTGTGTAGAGGGATGTGTGAATGCATGTGGTGGGGGGTGGAGTTGTGTCTGCAAAAATGTGTGTGTGCATGTGTAATCACACAAAAAATAACAAAAAGTTTCTATAAAAAAAAACACAAACATCTAAGAAGCACACACACACACATGCTTGCACAATGACACATATATAACAGCAGTCACTGTGGTAGACTGCAATATTGACAGGATAATAAGATAATATATCATTTATAACAATCACCCAATCTTTTATTTGAGAGCATCTCAATTCGTTTTCAATTCGACAAAATTTAACACTCACTCTTTCTTGTTTTTAGATCCCCTTCAGTTAGTGGACTGTTTGATATTTGTGTGAAAATCATCAACACGTCTATTAAGAAACTCCATATCCTTTCAACAATAACAAGCAAAAACTTCAACCAATCTCTACTTTACTCACAAATATGATTCTCCAACCTGTGACCAGCTATGAAATTTATTATGAAAATTCAGGATGTGAATGATTAAAAATGTAAACACAGGTTAACAGTATGTAATTTCTGTCGATAATAACATATGAATGACTTGGTACTATTCTCCCCGACTTCATTCTTCTTCTTCTTTTTTTTTTCTTTTTTTTTTTTTTGCTATTAGTTACATTCAATAAGCCTCACAAGTGTGTGTCTTGTGATATGAGTGCTTGAATTCACTTTTGCATTTGTGTATGCATGTTAAGCACAGACAGACAGAATGAGAGAGAAGAAAGCCTCAGTCAGTGTGTGTGTGGCTACACATGTATGATGTTGCCCAAGTATTGTATAGTTTCAACTGTCATTGCGAGTTTGAGTTTACACTGAACTGGATAATTTTACACTGCTCAGAATTTGCTAAGGATATTTATTTTCAAGAGAAAAAAGAATTAATCAAAGAGAACTCTGTGCATAACATCTGCCAACCGGAACTGTACTGAGAACATGCTTTGTTTGCCAATATTATCCCACACCTCAAGTTCACTGTACCTTGGTTACTGTTATCAACACCACAATTCACAACAACAGGGGCTTGCAGTCAGGCATGATAGGCAACAGAGCACAGAAGCAGTCCTGCAATTACCCAAAGAACATACGGACATCTGGAAGAAAAAGGGAACTGGAGAGAAACTGGGTGAGGTCTGCGACAAAGAGTTCCATCTCTCTCCCCTTCCTCCAGAAACTCTTCCCCCTTACCATTCTTTTCTCAACCACAGCATCCCCTCCTCAACCCCTTAAATTCCTTTTGAATATCTGACAGGACAAGACAAAAATATACTTCGACTTTTTGTTCTCACTCTTTCATTTAGAGATTGCTGAAAACTGTGAAAAGACTATGAGAAGAAACTGGTGGTCGAAGGGATTGGGAGGGATGGAGGGGGGAGGGGTCTGCTGTAACACATCTTGACATTAATTTTTCTCTCTTCATCTGGCATTTATTACTTACTCACACATGATTTTGATCTGGGGTTATTGCACTGATAATACCAATACAACTTCTAGTTCTGCTGTTGGAATACAGAATGATATAAGCTTGTGCAATGGAACAATTCTTGAAGCTATGAGAAGCTGGCAGAGGTAGTACAAGGTGCAAAACAATGCTGTTAAGAAGTGACACATATAATCAAGAGGACAGGAAAGTGCAAGCTGAGGATGTTCCACACTTTTTCTGACTTCTTTTCCCTTTTTCCTTTTTCTCTTCTTTGAGGAAAGAGTGAGTGGTAAGGGGAGGGATGGGAGAGGGGGGACCACACAAGATCTTGCATGAAAAAACAACTACCAACATCTCGTCAGTCATTCTATTTGTGTTGCTTTTGCAGCCATCTTTTTCTTGCTGAACAAGGCCAATGAATTTGGATGAATGATTCACATCACCTTCTGGATAAACATAGTGATGAAAAAACATGAAGAGATGGTTCAACTAACTTTCTCAAATGGAGTCATGTAATACTGAGGGCTGATGGAAACAACTGAAGGACTAATGAGAGAAGATCACGCAACTTTCTCAGTAAGCCAGATCAATAAATAGTGTGGCAAAATAACTGTCAAGAGCAAAATCAGTGAACACCAAGGGCTGATCTAGATAACTTTCTTAAGCACCCAATAATAATACACATTTCAGAGTTTTACATGCATTTTCTAATTGGAGTACATATTATAACGATGAAAATCACACTGACGCACACTTGACACGTGGGTCATTCCCTTCAGTCTAAATGAACTAGTAACTGTTATCTACAAAGTGAGAAAGGATAAGCAAAGTTAGGAAAGAGAATCCAGTTCTGCTGGCCTATGTTGATTGGCTGACTTGCTACGGTTGCAGTTAATAAACAGGCCCAACACTTCTATGAGAAAAGATATTCATTCCTTCCTCTGTCTTTGTCCCAGTTTCTAGTTTGGTTTTTAAAAAATCCCTGTACTGTGTTCACAAGACTCTTGAGTGCCAGGCACGTATGCATACACATACAAACAAACAAACAAAACCCCGCTAAGTACATACTGCACATATACATACAACAGTTCTTCATACTTAAAACCCCAAAAAGCATAACTGACCTCATTTTGCCATAGCTGAGCATAAATGAAATATGAATTACGGTGGAAATAAATTTTAAAGATAACAACCTAACAAATGGATGTCTTCATACATTAGCCCTTTCACAATCCTGTCTTTTTTTGCATGGCATATGTCTTAAGTACCAAATTACTTTCCTGACAGAACTAGACAAATCTATGAAACAGGGGTATTGCAAGCAAACAAAAAATCTATGAAGTCAAAAACTACATCAAAATGTGTATATAAATCTATATACTGAATGTATTCTGCTGTGTTTGTGTGTTGCCAGTGTGTATAACTGGCCCCTGTGCTAATCTGCTTTCAAAGTTCCGAATCTATCTGAAACATTGCTTCACTTCTCCAGCATTTCACACGCTGCCTCTGAAGTTGAAGCAATTGCAAACACAACTGTAGTCTACAATATGCTTTGTACCATGGATATCAATTGTGAGGCATTTTGCAAATGGCAACTAATTAGCAGATGCTACCAGCTGGTGCATCTTTACTTTTAACTCTGAAACTTTCTTAGATAATCGTATGTGAATGAAACATGGGATCATCTTCGAAAGGTAAATACAGGAAGTTGACTGGTAATTTCTTTTTGGCAGATAGAAGTGGACAGGTAATCGAATGATTAAAAGCCCATTTTGTATCTTGGACTCTAACATACATCGGAAAAGGGTGACAGAGACTATCTGTCACACAACAAACATAAGCAACAATGCGCTCACCTTGATCTGAGAGGGGGTCAGTTTCTTCATGGTTTCACGGTCCATTCCAAACACAATGGCGTTCAAGACACCATGCAGGGGGGCACACAGCGAGGCTGCCACCACCAGCCACAGCACATCATGGCCGGGATTGATAGCATTGTGAATCCTGAGCAAACACCAAGTACATCATCACATCATCACCACACACCATAGCATGTCACGGCCAGGGTTGATGGAATGAATTCTAGGCAATCACAAACTACACCATCATCACCAACCACAGAACTGCATGGCTGGGGTTGATGACATTGTGAATCCTGGAAAATCATCTATAACATCATCACCACACTCAATAGCATGTCATGGACAGGACGATGACGTTATGAATCCTGGGACATCATCTATAACATCATCACCACACTCAATAGCATGTCATGGACAGGACGATGACGTTATGAATCCTGGACATCATCTATAACATCATCACCACACTCAATAGCATGTCATGGACAGGACGATGACGTTGTGAATCCTGGGACATCATCTATAACATCATCACCACACTCAATAGCATGTCATGGACAGGACGATGACATTGTGAATCCTGGGACATCAAAAACTACACCTTTTTTCCCCAGAAAAAAAAAAAATTATTCCCAGAGAAGTTGTATTTCCTTTTCTTTTCTTTTTTTTCTAAATAGGGTCTTGGACTCTGGTCAACGTTGTTCTCTTTTTAAATGCTAAAGTAAAAGAGTAAATGAACATAGACTGACCCTGTCCCTATTCTCTCCCCCCCATCAAAAAGAAGCACAATAAATACCTCTCCTCCCTTATTCCCTCTCTCTCTCTCTCTCTCTCACACACACACACACATCAACAAATTACCATCTCCATCCCCCCTTTCAAGTATTAGCACTTTATTGGATGACATGACAAAAACAAATGTTTACCACTGACAACCTGGAGCAGACAGGCAGTCAAACATAATAGATAAAACAGCAAAAAGATACGAAAAAAAATAAAAATAAGAGAGAGAAAATATTCTTCAGACAACCTGTTGACAAGAGGGAATATGGACACCAGGAGATACACGCAGGGTAAAAGCGCAAGGGCTTGATGTCTTCCTTCAACATTCTCTGAAACACATCACACATGCACATCACATTTCTACATGACTTTAAGCATTATACCTTTTTGTTATCATAATCCTAATATAATGGGTCAATGGGATATTTAAACAGCAGCTTGAATACTTACAGATCTCCAAAGCCCTTGGTCCTTAATCAATCACAAAAGAATACTGTAACCAGTCCAGTCCTTTAATTATACTGTCTACCTAGGACTTCTCAAGTCTGCACTCTAGCACATCCGTCCTCAAATCCAATTCTTTCTACTTTGTTTCACAAAAATTATACAGACATGTTTCCAATCAAACACATTAAGAAGTCCTCACTGACTCAAAATTAAACTTTCCACTTTCCAAGTTGGCACCCACAGTGCCGCACAAAAATATTCAATGACTACAAAGTCTCCTGGTCCTCAAAGACCTATAAGTTTTCTTTCCAGTGTCCCATTTATGCCAAGACAGAGTCCATGAAATGTGTTTTTAGTTGTTGTTTTGTTTTTGTTTTAAACAATTTTTTTTGTTCTGGGCATGGCATATCAACACAATGTGCAGCAACATAGCACCATCAATAAAATCATAGAAAACTATGCCAATGGCGTAGTATTTGAGCCCTCGACTCTAGATCTTCAGCATGGATGTGAAAGGTAAGTTTAAGGGCAGGTGGCTCTGTGCATGTGCATCACCACACATCTTCTCTTGATGACTGAAAGCAGTTGCCTTACATTTACAATTTTTAAGGATTTCCTTCATGGGTATACTTATCATTATCAATATTGTACTCATTTTTCTTTCTGTTTTTCTTTTTTTTTAATCTGTACTTTTTCGCAGCTATGCCTTACTTTCCTTTGGAAATCTTTCTCTTTGTACATACACCTGATTTGGGGCAAAGCTCTTGTATAACTAAGCTCAAACAAAATCAGAGCAACAGCACAAGCAAGAAACTTTTCTTTTAACTCTCTTGGGACGAAGGGCCTCGATCAGGGCCCAAACTCGCACCCATGTTTCAGACAATGGACCCTGAATGGGGCTTTCGTACACTTTGAATTTTTGGAGTGGCACCTGCCATGCAGATGATGTGATAATCTTATTAGAATATTCATTTGACATTTCCCCTTTCCACACCAACCAATGACTGCAGAAATTTTCGACAGGCGAGCGAGCCACAGGGTGTTTTTGCAAATCGCTATCCATGCATTCAATGCATGTCAGCAATGGCGTCTGAACCCAGTTCTATAGGGCAACCAAGCTCAGAGGGAAGTTGTCGTAGTCAGCGTTTCACAGCGTTAGAAGTGCTGTTAGAATTATTCAGACTGAAGGTTTGGACATTGAGGAAGACTTTGACGACAGTATTGAGGATTTTATTGAAAGTGGAGATGAAAGAAATTCCGATTCTGAACTTGGAACTGGCGGCACTGATATCTGAGGTGAGTGATAGGGAGATGGTGGTGGTGGTAATGATCGCCCAGTACAGGCTGAGCAGGCAAGAGAGCGTATGCCGGACATGACAGAGGAAGAGTTTTTGTGGTTCATGATGCAGGACTGGCATCAAGATATTTGATTTGTTTCTGCCACCTAGTGAACATGGTTTACTCACATCACAAGAATGCCACACCCCCTTCCAGTTTTTTTCAGCTGAAAATGCATCATCTGATGTCCAAACGTTCTGGCAAGTATGTATATTTCATTATATTATCATCTTATTATTGGTTGTTTTTATCCATCTCATTCACATATATATATATATGTGTACACCCACACACATATTGAAAGTAATGACAATGATGATTATGACATATTTCTATATTTTCAGAGAAAAGTATGGGTGAGTAAAAAAAACCCCACATTTTTTAGATAGTGACTCATTGTGTGTTGTCGGGTGCTGTTGCTGTTCTGCATGGGTGGATAGGAAGCCAGTCAATGTCATCATCACCATGGTCAACCCCCACACCATGACAGATGTGACCACATGCTGTAGGCAGTTCAGAACATGGCTGGGATGGACAAAAGTGACCAGCTGATCTACATTCCACTAGACCGCAAGACCATGAAGCGGTGGGAAAAGCTTTTCTTCTGCCTCTGCATCATGAGTCTCATCCTGTGTGACAAACTAGTACAGAATGACATGAATGGGCTAGTACATCAAGCAAGCCAGTGTGTATACAGCCTGATGCAATAAGTTTTTAGTTTCTTCTTTTTTTCTTATTTGTGGATCATAAAGTGCCGTACAGGCTATAATCTGAATAAAAAATTACACTAGGACATTTCTTGGATTATTTGTGAATGAACAGACTGTTCCAAAGACATCTGCCTGTGTAAATTCGGATGAATAAAAAGGATATTTTTTGTCTGGCTTTAGAAGATGAAAGGTGAAGGTAGCAAATTGATATTTTCATCCCAACTAACTCAATGTTTCTAACCAGAGTTCTGCAAGTTTCATATCCTAACAGCTTCTTTTCAGCGTTTTTTTTTTTTTTTTACTAATCCTTACAAATGGCCAGTTCTGTGGAAAAGTAATGGGGAAAAAACTGTCAGTCCTTAGTGAGTTAAACTTTGCCATTCTGTGTAAGTTCTGGGTAGACTATACAACTAAACTATGGACCTTTCAAATAACTAACACCATAATCCAAACAAGACAAACGTTTACTTACGTGATTCCTCTCTGTATCTGGATCATAGGTGCCCTCCCACGTGGATGCCTATTGAAACAAATCATACATTCCACTGATAGCAGCAAGCAGTATGGAAAAGATCAATCATTTCTTGTACACATTTCATATTAATACATGTCTGTGGAATGATGGACCAAAAGGATAATGTGACAAAATCACAGGTCTGCGATACAAGTCTAGCACACTTGAAGTTCTTCTCCCTCCTCAGCTACCACTAAAGTCCAGTGAAGCAATAAAACTGAAGCTGGAACCCTCTGCCATTCCAAATTGTATCCATCCATCCATCTGTCCATCCCTCCTTCAATCCATTAATCCATCTAACTTTACACTGTGGAAAACAAGTATAAGCAAACAATTCCTTCATTATTAAAACAATCACCCGGCAAAGATTAACAGAGACAGAAAGATGGTAGAAGTGGCCAGGCTGGGGTGGAAAGGAGGTGGGGGATGGAGATCATGGAAGGAGAAAGAAAATGGGTATGAACATCGACCTTAGGTGTTAACATTCAACCCTTCACTAGCAGCATAGAGGGACCACCAACACGTCTTGAAAGCAAAACTATTCCTGTGGCCTGTAATGGGTCAATGTTCATCTCCTGGCAAGGATTCCTCTGTGGAACTTGGCTGGTTGTGCTGGTCCATCCTTGGTTTTTAACTGACATACCACCCTACTTTGACATTCTCACCACCAAGGGGCAAAAACAAAATCCAATGGCTTCACACCGCAAGCTAGCCATGGGCAGAAAAGAGAAATGAAAAGTGAATATTTAAGGAAATAAGTCGCACCAAAACTGAAATAAAGAAGAATAATATGGAAGTGTTTAACTCAATCAAGTCACAGTCACTGAGGTCAAATTCTCTCAAGTTGCACAGGATTTGGGGATTAAAAAAAAATTAAATCCACTACTGTATGTGTGCACAGATATAAACATCAGCAGACAAAACAACACATGCAGATTAAACTTTGTGTGGCTCAATGGCAGCAGCATTTATAATTTTCTTGATACATGATTCAAAAGTGGTAGCCATATGAAAAGAATACATCCAACATGCTCTTAACAGTAAGTAAAAGTGTCAGAGTACCATTTCCAACACAACTCAATTGAACTAAGCCTATGCTTAAGGCAATGTGAGGCAGTACAATCTAATTTTCAGAATATAGGAAATAAGACTTTTTTTATACTTCAGCTGATACTACTATGAGTCCTAACAGAAAATATACCAACAAATCAACCTTATTTTTTACCTTTGCCATAAAAACCAAGATAAACATCCGCCATATTGGATTTTTAGCGAATGATTTTACTCAGGTATTATCCATCACAGATCCATGATTTTTGGCACAAATGTACACTATGACTATGAGTATCTTTACATTCTAATAGAGAAATATTTTTTATTTTGTGCAATACTTATTTTTAATGATCTTTAAGAAAATATCGCCTCAAATTACCAGTGGCATTATGCAATCTACCTCCTGAAAATAAAAACTAAAGCAGATTTTTAACATTCTCTATAGCATTTTCCGATGACGTTATGCTTCCGTACAAACGAACACCATCAACACTTCGGCCTTGACAGATTTTTCATGCGGTGATAGCGTGATCAGCACACCACAACAAGCTATAAATAGTATCGTCAGCATTCCTTTGTTCACCTGCCCAGTGGTTTCGCGTGGCCCCATCACTCACTTTGTGTCAGTTGCTGATCGACTACAACAACCTACATGACTTACTAATCTGCACAGAATATGAAACACGGCATCTCAATCAAGTTCTTCTGCGAATGTGTCGGAGCAAAGTCAAGCCCGTCGGCAACGTTTTAGCATTCCTGAAGTTATTTAAATGCTACAAACGGAAAGTTCAGACATTGAGGAAGAGGATGACAAGCTGATGAAAGTGATTCCAGTGAAGAATTTCGAGGAGAAGAAGAATTTGACACTGACTCAACAATGGAGCCCAGTGATGATGAAGGTGAGGGTGAGCCACTTTGCCACGCAAGGGGGAGGGGGGGGGGGGGGTGGAGTGCCACGACAGACTGGGGATTTGAGTGAGCAAGAGTTCATTGACTTTCTTTTACATGACTGGCATGAAGATTTGAGTTTTTCCCAATGATGCCACCTTTTTCTGGTACTTCTGGCCTTCATGTGTCAGCTGAGTGCCACGCTCCTATTGATTTCTTCAATGAAATTGTGACTGCTGAGTTTCTCAACGCCATCGTTAAAAAAAAAAAAAAAAGATTCATTTTCTCAACGCCATCGTTAAAAAAAACAAACAGATTCATATATTTTATTTCATTTCCGACCTTTTTTATTATCTACCTTTTTTCAACTCATTTAGTGTATTTACTGACTTTTCTCCTAAATGTGAAGCAAAGGACCCACTGACTGTGCAAGAGTGTTGTGACGCACCTGAAAAAAACTGGACATTTTTTCACCCTCAAGCACAAGAAATCATATGAAGGTGGGAAGTTTATCATTTTGTGTTCAACTAACACAGTTTATGAATAACATTTCCTGAAAATTTAACTGAGTTATCTCTTGTTTTGTATTTTTGGTGATTTTTTTACAAACCATAACAAATGGCCCATCCACAGGGAAAAACAAGGGACAGAACTGTCCGTCTTGAGCGAGTTAAACAATCATTCTATTAAAATGTCAATAAGACAACAATGTACAAATGTGCCAAATTTCATAAGATTTGAATGGACCGTTTCTGAGAAATTTCAATCCTTGTACAGCATGCGGAGCAAAAACAGAAAATGAGAAAAACGCAGAGAAAAGGAGCACAAACATAGTGATACATACATGGTTTACTTACAGACTTGGTTACAAGTTTCAGATCCCCCAGCCAGCCCCCCAGCACAACACTATACAATCAGAACTGCCCTGCAGCATAGGCAGGGCCCCCTTCCAGCATCATCAGCTCTGCCTGCATCTTCAGTCGGTCAGCTTGTTGGCCTTGTCTCTCTGGAACTTGATGCTGTTCCTCTCCCTCTTCCGCTGCCTGCTTGCTCCTAGCCTCTTCATGTGAGCTCCCCTGTGAAAGCCAAAAAAGCTGGCAGTGTCCTGAGCAGCACTGGGGCCAAAGTTAAACTCACTGATGGCTGTGTAGACAGCAAACATCCATCACCTGCCAGCGTGAGGCAAACTTGTCCTTGGTACACCGAGACCAGATCAGGCTGTGCAAGCACTCACTGCAGTCTTGCCAGCACCACATCTGTTTAGGAGCTGAGTGTCTGTCAGCCTCTCATAGATAGGCTCCAGGTGCTGGTGCAGCTTTTTGTAGTTGCGAGGGGTGTGGATGAGCTTCTCATGGGGACCGGGAACCCAACGTTGAGCCACAGCAGCCTGATATAAGCATCACAAGTCGACACCCACAGGGCACAGTTCATGGCGGGGCTTGCTTTCAGTGGAGTAACAATATTGACAAGAAGCTTTGATAGCCTTTTTCATTTCTTCACCACTGCTACTCTTGCGGATGGCACAGTTGTAGTAGATGGTCAGCTTCCGTATGGCATTCTGTGTTAGATTACCACGGCCACGACCTCCAAGGGTGATAACTTTCTTCCGACAATCTGCCACTAGATTTCACAAAGCTGAACCAAGCCGCTTGCTGACGAAACTGATGCACTCTTCCTTCGCTATCTGCACCTCATCACCATAAGGCTCGATGGCTGTCAGCTCATTGTAGGTCTTGGCATCACCATAAGGCTCGATGGCTGTCAGCTCATTGTAGGTCTTGGCATCACCATAAGGCTCGATGGCTGTCAGCTCATTGTAGGTCTTGGCATCACCATCTGACAGCGGGACAGCGTATCACAGTTTGTAGCGTTCCACCGAGTGCCGCCAGATCACATGAGCTGCCTCCACCACCATACCAGAGGATCCTGTGCACATAAAGTTTGATACAATGTATCTGGACTGATATGCCTGTTACCATGTGTGTGTGTATGAGTGTGTGTGTGTATGTGTATGAGTGAATGCATGTGTGTGTGTGTGTGTGTGTGTGTGTGTGTGTGTGTGTGTGTGTGTGTGTGTGTATATATATATATATATATATATATATATGCACAACTTTGCTTTCATGATTTACAACACACACACACACACACACACACACACACACACACACACACACACTCACACATAACTTGATATCAAATAAAACAAAAATAAATTTGGAAGACTTCCTTTGATTCTGTGTGTGTGTGTGTGTGTGTGTGTGTGTGTGTGTGTGTGTGTGTGTGTGTGTGTGTGTGAGTGTTCAACTAGTTCAACCTACTTTTCAGTCTGCTGTTTGATTTTGTGTTCATAATTTTTTTAAGTATACTTTCAATACAACTACAACTGAGACACTTGAAATAATGTACAAGAAAAAAAAGGGCAAAAAAATGTAGCTCACCTGTAAAATTCTTGTCACATGTTTCAAGATGTTGAACAACCCATGCAGGACTCCATTGGGTTCTTTGTACAGTTTCTTCCCCGTGGATTCACACACTGGACAGTAGGTGCACATGACATGAGCATCAAGACACAACCCTGTCAGAAGGTCCGCCACACAACCTACTCCAATATGAGAACTGTGTCCTCTGGTTAGCCAAGTGCCATCAAAACTAACACTGATGTCAAGCACATCATCAGGGCCAAGGGGGGGGGGGGGGGGGGGGGGGGGGGGGGGGGGGGGGGGGGGGGGGGGGGGGGGGGTAGTTGTATGTGCATGGACTTGCCTCACATACTCTGCTGTGTGTGCAAACTGTCTTTCAAGGTCCTCTAGTTCATTTTAGAGTTTGTCTGCTTTCTTATGAAAAGTTTTGTGGTGCAGTCCTTGGAGATCCAAGCTTTCACAAAATTTGTTGATGAAACTTGTTGCTCCCAAACCACACACTAATGCAGAATGCACAGCTTGCCTATTGATAGTATAATTTTTCATCTCTCCACCACCTCTCTCTGCCAAAAAATCTTCTGTGCCCTCTAGAACTGTGTGCGGGTTTTACCTCCAAACACAGAATCCTTAACATGTGTTGATGTTGATGGCATTGATGAACACGAAGCACTGCTTATTGAAGGCACTGACGGGGTCATACTCAGGGCCAGTTCTCGTCGATCTTCCCCTTTCTTGCAAAGCTTTGCACTGCCTTGCATATGCGAGGTGGGTTTTTTTCACTTCGACTTGCTTTTCTTAATCGTAGATTTTTTCAAGCCAGCCATTTTTTTTAACACTGGTATTCGATCGAACACAATGTAAAAAAGCACCATTTGCAAAGATGCGGGTGTCACGTGGCCCGAATCAACAAATTAGGTGACTCGTTCCTGTGTCATTCTCCATATAAGGAGAATGTGGTCATATGCTAATGATCTAAAACGACTTCTAACCGGAATAGAGTGGGATTTTGTGGTAAAGGCTCCGCTGTATGGTGTAGGGGAGACAATTTAGTTTCCTTTGATGTGCAACATGACAAGGTTCTGGAAGAAGAAATGCCTGTTGCTAGGGTCGGAAAATTGGCATTTTCATACATTTTATGACACAAACGAATGCAAACACAAATGTGTTAGGTTTTTAAAAGCACTTTTATTTCAAAATCACCTCATTTCAGTGCAATTCAAGTATGGAATATGAAAATAGACATGTTGTGGTTGGCAAAAATATGAAAATATGAAAATCTAAGAATAGCCAAAATGATCCAATTTTGACATATTTCACTGCCGCACATTGCCTTAAGGATCCCAAAACGAAGCAAGAAAAGTAAGGCTGCGCCAACACTGAATAGTCAGCTCTACTATTTAATTACCTAAGCATTATCCATCACATCAATGCTGACAGCAGCTGATAGATGTGCACAATAGCTTTTACTTGGATCTCCTAAGATATACATTTTGCCACTATGTGTATGAGTACATGTGTGTGTGCATGCAAGTATGTGTGTGTATGTCTTAATGTGTGTGTGTGTGTGTGTGTGTGTGTGTGTGTGTGTGTGTGGTGTGTGTGTGTGTGTGTGCGTGTGTGTGCATATGTGTATGTGTGTGTGACTCTGCGTGCGTGTGCGTGTGTGTGTGTGTGTGTGTGTGTGGTTTATTTCTTAGATCCTCATCAACAAATTTTCAACATTTTCTCCTTTTTCAAAAGATAAAAAGAATGCCAATGGAACTGAATTCAAGAGATTCTCAAACCCTTTAATGATGGTGTCAAAATTCAAAAGCAAATAAAGAAGAAAATAAAGAAGACCAAACAAGACACATTTGTTGTCATCTCACTTTTCGTTGCAGCCTGACTGTGATGTAGATGTAGGTAACAAAGAGAATGATGATGATGATGAAGAGAGGTACATACCAGCTGTAACAAAAATTTGCATGGGTTAGAAAATTATTAGTCGCTTGTTCTTCATTGTTCTGCAATCAACACTGTATCAAATAATACAATGATAACACACACACACACACATACACACACACACACACACACACACACACACACACACACACACACACACACAAAATCAAGCCCAACAGCCACATGCACATCCAGAAAATGTTCATTTATCCCAGCACTCGGTGATAACGATAGGCGGTATCGGAACAGTGCGTGCTTGGAAAACATTGTTGTCGAACTTACCAGAAGTAATGAAACTGTAACTAAGGAAATAACTTGGCAACGAGAGAAGCGGAAACGAGCGGAGAGTCAACGAATCTGTACAAGCCGAGGAGGCAACATTATAAGTACATTTATAGTTTAACTTTTCATGGTAGCAGAGCGTAAGTATGACGCAAAACTTTAAAATACCGCCGAGTCTAGGACCGAACACAGTATATGAGATGTGGAAAAACGAACTTGAAGTTTGGAAGCTAGTGACAGACATGAAGCCTGAGAAACAAGCATTAGCGGTTATGTTATCGCTAACGGGACAAGCTCGAGCAAGAGCTTTGGAGATTGACACTGCAGAACTGAACACCAGAGATGGTATGAACGTTTTAATTACTGCTCTTGATGCTCTCTTCTTCAAGATGAACTTGATCTAGCATATTCTTCATACTCGGATTTTGAGTCATTTAAGAAAGGGCAAAGCATGTCAATGGCTGATTACATTGTAGAATATGAAAGAAGATACACGATCTGCAAGAAATACAAGATGGAGTATCCAGATGCAGTATTGGCGTTCAAACTACTGGACAATGCAGGTTCGACAGAAAAAGAAAAACAGTTAGTGTTGACTGCAGCATCTGATAGAAAATTTTCTTCTATGAAGTCTGCTTTGAAGAGAATTTTTGGAGGTCACTCAGGAGCCAAAGTTGAGGATGAAATCATAATGAAACAAGAAGAAGCGTTTGTAACAAAGAACAGTACAAGATACAGAGGAAGTAGATTTCCAGATCCAGCTAGTTCGAGTGATCAAAGAACATGGCCAAAGAACAAAGTTCCAAGAGGCTCTAACCCACTGGTCAGATATGGAAGGAGACGAAAGTGTGCTGTTTGCCAGTCAGTGTTAGGATAAGATAAGATAATGTTGCTTATAGCCCAGCCGACCGCAAAGGGCCACATCAGGGCTGTCACCACGTTAAAATCAACTCACCAGTCATTAAAAAACATCTCATTAAATGACATCGTCTAGAAACGTACCAGAAATTGCATTAAAAATCTTTCTTCCGTAAAATCTTAAATCAGATGAAAAATGTTAATCTCTCTCAAAAACTCAAGGATCACATCAGGCGGGACATCCCTGAACAGGATCTTCATGGACTCCGCTGATAAAATGCTTGTGTCTCACATCGTGCAAGTCCCAACACTCTAAAAGAACATGTTTCATTGTGAGTGGCGCATGACATGGAATACACCACGGAGCTTCTTCACTCTTTAAAAGGTAAGAATGGGTAAAATACGAATGGCCGGTGTGCAGCCGGCACAGAACCGTTTCCTCTTTACAACCTCCCGACGTAGATGGGAGGAAGTCCTTAAGGTTTGGACGGATCTGAAAGAGTTTGTTATTCGTCTGTGTGTTCCAATCCTCCTGCCAGAGGTCTCTCACATAATCGTTAATTTTGGGTTTCACATCTGAGCAGGGGATATAAACGTTGGACAGTTTCTCTCTTGTGGCGTTCTTGGCTAAACGATCAACCATTTCGTTCCCGCCGATGCCAACATGACCAGGAACCCAAGCAAGAGTAATGTTGTAACCGTCCGCCTTCAACTTGCTAAAAGTTCCAAAAAAAGTAAAAGTTCTGGATGCTGAAGGTTGCGGCCAGCTATGGCCTCCAAAGTGACAGCGAATCCGACAGAACCAGAAAGTCCCTCTTCGAAGAATGCGAGATTATCTTCAAAGCCAAAACCAGAGCGGTAAGTTCAGCAGATAGACAGAAGCATCGGAATGAATATGTTCCAACAGTATCTGAGAAGGAGCCCCAGGGCAGTAGGCTGCACAGGCCACTCCATCTTCAGACTTGGAACCGTCAGTGAAAACTTTTTGACAGGATGGGAATTTGGAACAGAGGTCAGCATACAATGCCTTGTACGCCAGAGCTGGTAGACTCTTTGCGAAAAGCTGCAAGATCGAAACGAATCTCTGGTGTGAAAAAGGTCCACGGAGGTTGATCCGGAAAACTTGGAAAAATCCGACACAACTCCTAGGTCTAGACCTGCATTCCGCACGTGAGGCCGCATACGAAGACCAAACGGCGGAATACATTTCGGGTTATTTTCAACTTACTTTGGAACGGAGGGTCAAAGACACAGTCATAGGGAGGATTCTGCGGTTCTGAGGAACAGTCGGATATAATAATTCAAAGACAGTTTCAGCCTGCGGTTGGACAGTGAGGTTCACCCGCCTCTGCGTACAGGCTGTATACAGGGTGGTGCGGAACGCTCCAAGACAGAGACGAAGCCCTTGATGGTGGATAGGGTCCAAGAGTTTGAGGTAAGACGATCTTGCGGAGCCGTAGACAGCACAACCGTAGTCCAGTTTGAACGGACCAAGGCTCTGTAGAGGTGCAGCAAAGTTTTCTTATCAGCGCCCCAGTCGGTGTGCGCTACGACCGCAGAATATTCAGTGCTTTCTGGCAAGCAGTTTGAGGTGTTGATGTGGCTGAGAAAGTTAAGTTTTTGGTCAAAATGACTCCCCAGAAATTTGGCCTCTTTAACAGCTGGAATGGGAGATTTCCCTACTTGAAGTTCAGGATCTGGAAAAAACTGACGAAAATTATGGAAGTGAATTCACTGCGTCTTTGTTGGAGAAAGGTGGAAACCGTTTTCATCTGCCCACCGATGGATTTTATCTACGCAAAGCTGGAGCCTGCGCTGGACACTCGGTACAGGCTTCCAGTTGCGTAGACAGCAAAATCATCCACAAACATGAGCAGTCTGACCTGCTGAACTGATTGAACAATGTTGTTGATTTTAATACTAAAGAGGGCAGGAGACAGTATGCTCCCCTGTGGAACACCCAACTCCTGCTCGTGGACATCAGAGAGAGTGGTGCCAACCCGGACCTGAAACTGTCGTTCTGCTCAAAACATTTTGAATGAAAAGCGGAAGATGACCTCGAAAACCCAGATCATGGAGATCATGAAGTATCCCCGACTTCCAGGTGGTATCGTAGGCCTTCTCCAAGTCAAAGAAAATTGCCACTGCATGCTGTCTGTTCAAAAAAGCGTTCCAAAGTGTAGATTCCAGACGAATCAAATGGTCAACGGTAGTCCGATGTTTGCGGAAACCACACTGTTCTTTCGCCAAAAGGCCATCGGTTTCAAGTTTCCACATGAGCCTAGCATTGACCATTTTCTCCATCAATTTGCAGACACAGCTGGTCAAAGCTATGGGACGGTAGTTTGATGGATTAGAAAGATCTTTCCAGGTTTGGGGATGGGAATAATGAGGGCTTCCGCCAAGAGGGTGGAAAGAAACCTGTAGTCCACACATGGTTGTATACCTGCAGCAGTATGTTCAGACCTTCTTGTGGAAGATGTTTCAACAGTTGATAATGAATTTCATCCATACTGGAGAGGAATCGCTGCAAGAAAGTAAGGCAGATTTCAGCTCGTTTAACGTGAAAGGAAGATTGTAGTCTTCCATGTTGTCAGACGAAAAGTTGCAGGGTGATTTTTTCTTTTAGGGCTTTGTTTTTTGACAAAAGTGGCTGATTTGTTAGAAGAGGAGGAAATTCTTTTCAATTGTTAAGCAAGCAGATTAGCAACTGCTTTTTTCTCCGTTATTAAAGAGTCCGAAAACTTGAGATGGTTCACAGTGGGACAGGTGTTCTTCCCTTTGATTTTCTTAATGATGTTCCACACTTTTTTCTTGGAAGTTTTCGTTGTCAGCCTGGAGCAAAAAACTTCTCCAGGACCGACGTTTACTGATTTTAAAAGTGTGTCTCGATTTGGCATGGAGTTTTTGATGGGCTCGCGTTGGGACCCGAAGGTCGTTGGTACAACCTGACGCTGACCCGTTTTCGAACTTGGAAATTTGTTGGCAGTCTGAATCAAACCAGGGTGTTTTTGGCATTTGAAGTTTATCGGAAGACACTGGAATACAAGCTTTAAGCACACTTGATCACAGTGTTAGTCAGTGATTCTGCTGGGTCCGGACTCTGAAGAAAATCAGCGTCCTGGAATGCCTTAGAAATAGTGGCTGCAAATAGATCCCAGTTTGCTTTCTTATAATTTAGATGTTGAGAGACAGAGATGTGTCAGTTATTACAGGTTGTAGAAGGACAGGAAATGGTCACTTCCGTGCAGATCGTCATGGACAGGCCACTCATAGTCCAGGACCAGCGAGGGGTCACAAAACCGACAATCTAAACATGAAAGTGAACCTGTGGAAGAGTGGAGGTAAGTGCGGATCCGTCGTTTCAGACAACACAAATCCAAATCCGAAAGGACATCCTCAATTAGCAGACCTCTGGATGACGAACTGACACTACCCCAAAGAGGATTGTGACCGTAAAGTCACCCAACAGCAAAAGAGGTCGAGGAAGTTCACCTATCAGACTGACAAGGTCCTGACGACAAACCGGGACAGAAGGAGGTAGATAAAGAGAACAGATTGTCACAGTCTTGTGGAGAGTGACTCTCGCAGCTACAGCCTGAAGGGAGGTAGACAGAGCGACAGGACTATACAACAAAGTTTTGTGTAGGAGAAGGGCAACACCGCCTGACAGTCCCAACGTGGATGGTTGTGCAGGTTTTTGAAAGAATATTAAAGCCAGAAAGAGTAAAGGTCTTCTGGCTTTGAATTTGAGTTTCCTGAAGAGCCACGACGGAAGGTTTTATAGATTGACACAGAAGCTGCAGCTCCTCGAAGTTGGAATTTAGTCCACGGATATTCCAATGGAATATTGTACTATCCATGGTTGCAGAGGGCGAAAAGGAGAGAGATCAGGTCATCTCCTCCTCAACATCTGCTTCCAATGGAGTGAATTTGTTATTTAGTTTCACTGGACTGTGTTGGTCTAACAGACCTGCTGGCAACTTGCCAACAGGTGAAGAGGTCTGGATTTGGGAGACGGTGGAGGTTTCTTCCTCATCTCCACCATCTCCACACTGGGTTGAACTCCCTTGCCCGAACGGGCACTGGACAGAGGAGTTCGAGGGGGGATTGCTGGTTTTTTAATCTGCCCAGCAGCAGATGTTGTAGACTGCTGGGCAGTCTGAGGGTGGCGGATTTTTTGCCTCCACAGGGGCATTCACTTTGGGTGGAAGGTGGTGGACCTGCTTCCACCAGAGTTGACAGTTCTTCCTTGCAGTGTCTTCGAAAACGTAAAGTCATCAGTCTGACAGCAGACTGATCGAGTGGGAACTGTGGGAACTGTTTTTACGGCCGAAGCATACGAAGAAGCTGATGGCGTCTGACTGCCCACAACCTTTCCGGGCTTCAAAAACGAGATCTTCTTTTCTGTTTTTATTCTTTGTATTGCAGATTCCTGAATCCAAAGAGGACAGTTTCGTGAAGATGAGGGATGATCGCCACCGCAGTTAGCACAATGTGCCGATCTTTACACGGCCCATCATGGGTCGCCTTGCAACAAACACCGCACACCTCCTGCCCAGAACAGCGTCTCTGACATGGCCAAACCTCTTGCATCTGAAGCACCTCAACGGGACGGCACATACAGCTGAACACGAACAATCAGGTAACCAACTTTGATGACCGGAGGCAGCACAGGGTTGCAGAATGTCAGAAAGAGGGTGTTGGTGGCCACTCTTTCTGAACCTTTCTTTAAACCGTCACCCTGCGCACCTCCGTCACACCCTGGGACGCCAGCTCCGTTTGGATCTCTGCCTCTGAGACACCTGATAAATCGCGGCAGCGTATCACACCTTTCGACGAATTCAACTGTTTATGGGAGTCACCTTGATCTCCCTGTCCACAAGTTTTGTTGCCCTCAGCAGCTGTTCAGATTGTTTTTGTGATCTACATTGAATAAGAAATGAGCCATTCCTCACCTCTTGATGGACCGAGGGTCATCTGCTATACCTTGAAAGCCCTTTTGGATAGCAAAAGGGCTCAGAGCTGAAAGGGGTCTTTCCTGCTCCGTCCCTTCCATCACGAGCCAGGAAGCCCAGAAACCTGTCCTCTGTCTAACCTCCGTATCGGAATCACTGTCAGTATCGAAATCCCCTGAAATAGGGGATGCTGCCTTCCTCTTCTTTTTG
>CM031613.1:65599792-65632296 GCA_018398815.1 Conus ventricosus
TGTTAAAAATGAATATGTGTGTATGCTTTCGCGTAGATCCGTACTCCATGTCCCTGTTTACGTGTTGCCTACCTAATGGAAGTTTGTTGTGTGTGTGTGTGTGTGTGTGTGGTGTGGTGTGTGTGTGTGTGCGTGCGTGTAAGAGAAGAAGTGAGTAGGGAAGATGGACAGTTGTTACAAGAAATCAGTTAAGACTGACTTCATGGTTAAATTGTCATTACTGAAATCTTTCACTACAGATCAGTTAAGACCGACTTTGCTGGGGCTTTCACCTCAGATAAATTGAAATGTGTTTATTTTTGCAGCTGACAAATGTTCCCAATTTGACTTGTTCCCAATTTGACTTAGTGTTTTCACCTTTAGAGTTAACAATATCTATGAATGCACCATTATTTTCTGTAGTATAAATTTCACGGTGCACCAGCTAACCCTGGAAGGTGTTCAGGATGAAGACTATTGTTAAGATATCATTTGACGTCAGTCTGTATGGTTTGACCAGCTACTACACAGTGGACAGGTGCTTAGGATTGCCGCTGTGTCATGAAGTTTAAGGCAGTTTAATCATTTCACTGCCAGATGTTCTGTTTTTGCATAAATCGCCATCGCCAGCCATTTTTTTTTAGAAAATCTCTAGTTTCATACCAGCATGTGTGAAATGCGGATACTTTTGGAACTAAACAGCCAATTCTCAGCGCTGGTTTTTTTTGGAAATGGAGGAAATAAACTGTACTTTTATTAGATTATACAATGTTTTTTTATATATATATTTTTTTTAAATTATTATTTTTTTAAATTTTTTTATTATTTTATTTTTTTGCTGTCCCAACCTCTGCGCCACCTCAGAGCAGTGCACCCACGCCGCTCATTCCGACACCCCGTCCACAGCCACAGCCCGGTCGGCCCCCGCCACAGCCCCGGCACTGGCAATCCACAGGGGGCAGTCAATGTCAAGTCGTCAAGAGGCAACCCACCGGAGAAGACACTGCACTGCTGCTGAGTCACTTCGGTGGTGTTCAGTGGCGCCTGTTCTGATCTAACATACGCAGGACACCACCTACTAAGGCCCCTACTGACGACAATAATTGCTTAGTCGCGGAGCCGGCGTGAGTGAGCTCTCCCTCCGAGGCGCCACCACGTCCGTCCAACGACAGCCCCCATGGACTCAATACCGGTGACCCCGACGGAACCAAACCAAGGCCACAGACGTGGAGAGGACATCGAAACTGAGGTCACCATGGAGCAGGGCATGAAGGGCCACAGAATTTGAGACATTTTTTTTAATGCTGATAATGAGGATGAGGATGATTAAGATGATGCTGCAGATTTCCATTTCGGTCTGAGACTACATGACAGGCTGTACTCTACGCTTCCTTTCATAATATAATCCGGGCGTCAACCAAGCCCGAGAGATACATGCACCTGCAGTGTTGGTCAGGAAATTTGAGCAACACTCTCAGAAACGCATCCATTAAGTGATGAAACTCGACTGTGTGGTCCCAGTCTTCCCAACTGAGTCCGCAGCAAACTCAACTCTGGGTAGGAGGAGCCGGTCGGGGCAGAAAACCCACATGACTTCTGATGGGATTCGAACCCACGACCTCCCAGCGGGGAGTCCGCGACGCTAACCACTTCACCACGGCGGCTGGTAGATTATACAATGTTAGTAATGGTTAGACAAGAACAATTTATAATTTTTGGTAATTTCAAGTGCAGAAGAAATGCAAAATTAAAAAAAATTGAATGCTATCTTTAGTGTCAACATAAAAAAGAAGAAAGCATGCAATCAAACTCTGAACAAAGGAAAAAATGCACCACTCACAAAATAAAGACCAGAAAGTATGTAATATCCAACAGAAAAATGAAATGAAAAAAAAAACCCAGCAATAAATCAACATACCCTAACAGCAAAAAAGAGCTGGAAGTAGTCCACAGGTTGAAAATCATCCTTGTTCACCAGCACTCCTGAAAGAACATTCAGAGGAATAATTAGTGATATGACTAATGAGGTTATGCATAAAAAGAAACCACACACACACACACACACACACACATGCACATAAACAACACACACACACACACACACACCACATGAAAGAAAGAAAAAGGGAACACACACATGCACACACACACACACATACACACACACACACGCGCGCGCACACACACATGCACATGCACATACATCCCTTTCACTCTCACTTTTGAAAGCAATATTTTTATGAAAACAAAGTCATTCACTTGCCTGTGGATTTCTAGAACCTGGGGCAGCTCGCCACTCCAACTCATATCTGCAGCAGACCTCTGACACGTGTCAGTCAGCCACACCCCATTGACCTCGATTCGTGGCAAATCAGCTGGCTTGCAGTTCATTCATTATCTCGTAGCTGTTAGTCGCCCCCTATAATGCTTCTCTCACGTGTGATTCAGTCACTGAAAGTTGGCCCAGAGCCAGCAACGCTAAGCTTGTTCAAGGCCTGTGTGTGTGTGCGAGACGCACTGCGTCTCAGCCACTTTGCATGCGTTTAACAGTCGCCACTGTGATAATTCGTTCAAGCTGTCCCTTTCACCTAGGGCCAAATGTTTCCTGCTCACAATCTGGGTGTTCTTTATCTGAATCAGGATCAACTGACCGTCTTTTCGATATTTCCAGTACCTGATCTGTGGTAAATGTACGGCGAGGCTGAGTATGTGAAGTGCTTGGTTGTGACGTCATAGTGAATGGAAAAACAGTCGGAATAAATTGATAAAGAACACTTAACTGAACAGCGCTCTGATGAAGCAAATGGCTGTGAGCGCAGGTCAGGGAATCACCCAACTATGACGTTTCTTTCTGGCTTTCTGTCTCATCAGATTAGAAAGTGAGAATATCGGTAGTTAGGTAACCCTAGTTGGTCGCCGAATGGCGACGTCGGCGATGAGACACGTTGTCGCCGAACGGCGACGTTGGTGGTGTAAGGGTTAAATTTGGTTTGTATCTTTTTTGGATGGTTAACAAAACAAATATCATTATGCGTGTGTGTTAGTACTAGGGTTAGTGTTCTACTGTGATCTGACATCATTGGTTTTACAAACTTGAGTTCATTTTACCCCATAACTGACAAGCCAAAATTTGGGTTAAAACGAATAGATTTTTATTATTATTATGATGGATACTTATATTGCGCCTATTCTCGGCTAGAGACCAAGCTCTAAGCGCTTTACAATCCACACTCGTTTACACAACTGGCTGCCTGCCTGGGTAATGCCGATTGAAGAGTTGCCATCTGGCTCTTCATTCAGTCGTTTCCTGTGTCATCCAGTCCATATCATTCAATATCTTTCACTCAGTTTCCTTACTTCCTTCATTCTTTCCATTTCTTACGCAGGTGCATGCTATGTGTAACGTGTCATCCATACCAACGGCCAAACTGGCCTCTTCCGAAAGTTGGTGATGGGATTTTACGTGTGTGCAAGTTGTTATGTGTGCGTTCACACACGGAACCTCGGTTTATAGTCTCATTCGAAGGACTGTATAGGAAATGGAGTCAGAACCAATGTTAACTCCGAGGGAAAAATCCCCCTGTACTGAAACGGCCTGGCGGAGATTCGAACCCGCAACCCCAGGATCACCAAGATTACGAGTCCGGTGCTCTACCAACTGAGCTATTCCGGCCCCCGATCCACTGATTGCTTCCAACAGAATTATATGGCTAAGCTGAAATGACTTTAACCATGATTTGCCTTTCCCAAAAATGTACTTTTGGTTTATTCAGTTTTTGGTGAAGCATACTTGACAGTATTAAACCAAGATAAATGTTTCAAGACTGCCCACTGGGAGTCTGAGGAAAAATTCTGCAGCGGAATCTGTTTTTAAATTAAGTCTGTTGGAAAATGTTCTCTTCTTTGTATGTATTAAATCATGATCTGCATTTTCAATGTCCACATACATTTTTTTTCAACCCTTTACAGAGCAGCACCATTGAAGATGGCCCCTTGTGTGACTTCCAGGCATGGTGGCTGACATATTTTGGTGAGCTTTACTTTCACTTTTTTTTTTCTCTTTTAAATGGACATAATTCATTTCAGACCTTTAAACCTTACTGCTGACAAAATTCTTCCGGAATGACATCTTTATATTTATTTGCAGGTTTTTTTTTTTTTTTTTTTTTGCTGTTTCAATCTGTATAGACAGAGATTAGTTCATATTGTTTTTAGCCTAGGTTGGCCCAGAGCAAAAGCAGAGACAGAAATTTTGAATTTGTTACTCAGCACATGTGCAAGGTGACAGCTGTGCTTAACATTATTTGCAGTAAATTGTTATATGCTCTTGTTTTATGTAGAGGCACTTTGTTATGAATCATGTTTGCCAGCAATTTTCAATATGTAACTTTTAGCCTATGGCGTGCACAGCTCCATGCGCTGCTCATAGCTCTGCTGCCTATGGCACGCATGGTGCTGTGCGCTGACTGATAGCTTGGTTGTCTACATGTCCGTGTGTTCTTATTTTGAAAAATTCTACTATTCAAACTGTAACAGTCCCACCAGAAGTAACTCCCACCAGAAGTTAGTAGAAGGTTCCGGTAGCCTGACATGCCCTTGTTCTTAAGTTCAAGCAAAGTTCACGTTCGCAATCTGCAGCTGAGACAAAGAACCCCTTGCTGGGTTTTTCCGACTTGAACTGACCGCATTTCTGGCGCCGGCCTTTTGTCCGCTAGTTTAAATGTCAGCTCAGCGCTGGCAAATCATTTCTTTAGAACAAGGTATTGTCTGTTTGAAGATGTTCTTGATTACAACGACAAATCAACCGATTCAACTGATTCAGTAACACACACAGAGGCGCTTGACTCGCAAAATCTGTCTAGCCCAAATTCTGTGACATAGTTTAAAAATGGATGATAACTGATAGCAAAAAGCATCATAACCGTAACTGTATTAGGTGAGTGCTTTTTTGTATCAATTTGTTTGCATGCTATTACTAAACATTGATTGTCAAACTCTGCACTTGTTTTTGTCTCTGTGTGTTTTGGTTACTTCATTCATCCGTGCGTTGTCTCAACGCAGGATCTCTTAGAGTTTTAAAAGTACATTCATCTAAAAGTCCTAGATTTATTCTTTTTGGACATACCAAACATGTTGTTAACATGGACCAAACATAACATGTAAAATAAATTCCAAAAATGCCAAAATGCAGGCGGGGTTTTTAGCGTGAATGGCTCTGTGCGGGAGGGAGGAAAACATGCTGCATGCATACGCAGGGATAGTGTTAACCATTGGAAATGATTTAACACTCAGGGTTCCCACTTCTCAGCAAGTTAGCAGATTTCTGTGAAAAAGTAAAGGTGAGAACCTGAGTAGGAGGAAAACAGTTCAACAAAAAAATTGAATTGGGAGAGAAGAAATATAGGGCAGTGGAATTCATGGAATGGGCGTCGTGTTTTTGGTATGCTAGCAGAAGACACTGGCATCACATGAACTCCTGCAAACTTGTTCATGAGAGTGGTCAGTTGCCATTTTATCCAGCTGGTTGTTGGCAAGCTGATGTCACACTCTGACATAGTGCACTGGCAAGATGCTGCAAAAGTGAAAGAGATTGATGAAAAGCTCTGTGAACTTAAATGGTCTTGGTTCAGTGATGGCTAGACTGAAAAGTGGACAATACACCACTGTATGCTCTGTACTGTGTCAGATTACACCATCTTGTCAACTTGCACTCTGATGAAGAGAGACCTTCAATGCATGAGAGCGCCGGTAAACTGCATGGACACAAATGTTGGGTTTCTGAACTAGGACTTTGCATAAGTTGAAAACATATTCTAGGTGAGGGGTCGTGTCTGCCAGCCATGGAACATCAGAGATTATTGTTTTTCTACGGTGGGAGTTCTGAACACTAGAAGAAAGTTTGGTCATTGTTGTCACCCACCATTTCCTTTTTAACTTGATCATTTACACTCACGCCCATTCCTACCCACTCCATTGGAAAAAAGAACACGCACACACCCAAGATAATAAACTGTATCTTTGATTCAGAGATCAGTTACCAGGCAGGACAAGTTCAGTTGCCTGGTTGCCTGAGGCAAAGGCAAATGCAGGTAGGCAAGTGGATCTTGAAACTTAACTCAATCAAATCACAGCCAGAATGGACCAGTTTGTCCCTCAGATCACATGATTTTTGGCAATTTTCAAAAAATCATAAAAAACCAACCACTTCACCTACGAGCATGAAACATACACCATTGGATAGAAGAAACAATATATTTATCAAAAATGCTACCTTCAGTGAGGAATCCACACAGTTCACATGATGTAAGTAATCCAAAATGATACACATTTGCAGAAAAACAAAAACTTATTGTGCACACAGTAATCCACTTCTTCATGCTCTCTATCCTCCCACACAAGTTCAATTACACTTTTGAGCACTTGGTATGACCTACAGAGAATAGTGTATTTATGACAACTGCATAAAACACAAGAATTTGACCACAAAATGCTTGATCCACTCAAGATCGTGTCAACGTGTTCAAAATCGTGTGATTGAGGGAACCGAGAATATGACAATTTAAATCCATGTAAAACTACTACAAAATACATGAAGAATGGTCTAAGGGAAGCAACTGCAAAGAAAGCCCTAAGCTGTCCCTGAAACAAGATTTATTGCCCTTTAATAAAAGGCAATATGACTTTAAAATGGTCAAACTCTGTCGGAGGTACGCATCCGACATGCCGTCAAGCTATGTGAACAGTGTCGGAAACCCGTTTCCAACAAGGCTCGATTGAGTTAATAGCTGGTCAGCTGACTCAAAAATGTTTTATCTGAACCATTGAACCAAGAATTTGTAAAAACTGAGTGCTTCAATTTCAATTTGAAATGGCTAGCTGTTAACTTTGTCTTTTTAACTTACTGTGCATGAAGTTGATTCAGTTTGTATAATCCTGCTAGTTTCACAGACAGTTATCTATAGGTGTGGGCTGTAGTCCATATTGTCAGGTTGGCTTTTTACATCTGTTAGCTCAGTTACTACCAAGTGACATATTAGTCTCATGGATTGCGCTAGGTTTTTGTCGGTTGCGTACGTCATACGCAGACCGGCTGGAAAAATGCATACGACTGGCCTGATTTTGCGTCCGCACAAAAGTTATAGAGAATATGTGAACTAAAAAAAAACCGATCTCGTCAAGGTCAAACAAGGTCTTTTTAATACTGTCTGATCTTTCTACCTCCAAAGATGAAATCAGATTAATCCCTGAATGCTCCACTTCTGCTGCAGACGTGGAAGGTTCGACTTCTGAGGAAGGAGGAGTTGATGATTCTGAAACACTCTGATCCAGTGGCCTTTCCTACGAAAAGGAACGTGAAAGGGATTGCTGCTTTTTCTCTGCCATTGTTTTCCATAAATTGGGGCGATGGCAGGAAAGAATGACGGCAGACTCGTGGGATCTAAACTGACGACACGCGTGATGTCACAGCCTGCACGTCTGACACTATCTATAGTCTGTTTTATGATCGCTACAGCGCATTATTAGCTGTCACAGTATCCAGATTCTTCTTTGCCAGTGGGCGCAAAAACTCAAAAAACGAAACAGGACATAGTGAGGCAGGTGAGAGAGTCACTGCTTCAGACGCTGATGCCTGTTTCTTTATTTCGGTGCACTACCTGTAGACCAAGGCTTTCTGCGTATGACTTATGTATTGCAAGTCAAAAATTGCGTACGCAGGTCAGTGAAATGCGTGATATACGCGTGATTTTTGCGTTAGCGCGATCCCTGTAGTCACTTTACAGTTGAAGTCTTCAGTCTGATCTGTTTATCTTATTATCTATCTCTTTCTCTGTATCTCCAGAGGTGCGTACCAAAGGGTCGCATCTCTAATTTTTGTGATTTTGTGTGTGTGTGTGTGTGTGTGGCTCATCTGAAAGTGTTCAAGGCAGAGAGTATTTCAGGTGTGCCATTACAATCTTCAGTGAAAAATCAATGTATTATTGATTGGAACTATATAATTGGAACCATTATCGGAACCGTATAAAGTAGTGCATGGAATTGCTGCTGCTGTACAGTTATCTGTCGATCTAAGCGCAGGTCACAGTCACTCATTGCCTCCACTACTGGCGGCATAAGGCCCTTATCCTGCTCTACAGGCCCTCAGCATGAGAGAAATTTGAGAAGTATCCTGCATTCAGGCAGTATGAGAGCCAGTTTTCCAGATGCTGTCATTAGGTAGCCAACTGGGATGGAACACAGAGAGGACTTTGGCCAGTTGAACAGCCTTATATAGAACTATGGCTGTTCCGCAGTGCGGTTTTGGAAAAAATATTAACATGTTTGGGGATTAAAACAAGGGTTAATGTACATCTCGTAACTCATCTCTCTCTCTCTCTCTCTCTCTCTCTCTCTCTCTCTCTCTCCTCTCTCTCTCTCTCTCTCTCTCTCACACACACACACACACACACACACACACACACACACATACACACTCACACACACTCACACTACACACACACACACACACACACACACACACACACACACACACACACACACACACACACACACACACTCACAGAGCACATCAGAGAAAGAGGGAGAGATTGATTTTAAAACTGTATGGAGTTAATAGTAAAACACTGATGAATGATAATCAATAGTAAAATAGTAGTTAGTAATAAAACACCCTGTCCTCCCTGCTGTTATCACCCCTTAGCGTCGAGCCATCATAGTTGCTTACCAAGAGTAAGCAGCGTTGTGGAGATAAACTCAAAGGAGGCACTACTGTCGTGCTTGTAGAACCCAACAGTTCCCAGAACAGATTGAGTGCAAAAACAAATTGCTTGGTTTGGAATTAGTGCTAATCAGTTGAACTTTGATTTTAAAGGTTGATTCTAGCTGAGCAAAGAAAAGGGTAAAAAATGTGGTAACATCTTAGAAATATCAGTGAGTGAAACTGAGCAAAGAAAAGGGTAAAAAATGTGGTAACATCTTAGAAATATCAGTGAATGAAAACTTAGGTGGGCTTGTGGAATTTTTTTATCCTCTAGCTGTGCCAGCTCGCCCCCCCCCCCCCCCCAAAAAAAAAAAAAAAAAAGGGAAAAGAAACTTCTGCAGCCCTACATCATTAATCACAGCATTGTGGTGTTGCTCGCCTATGTGTGGTGTCACCACATCAGGACTGTGAATGTGTAATGAAAGTACTGATGTTGTTGTTGGCCCAGATTGGACAGTACTGCTGTGGGTGTCCTGTTTGACCTTTAACCTCTTCATGAACATCATCATGACCACCACAACGGAAAAGTATGAAATGTAAGTAATGGGTAACATATGATTAATGAAAACCCTAAGGAGAGTCTTACAGGTCATGTTTATTTGGTTTAAATGAACTTTTGAACATTTGACAGGGATGTATGTATTATTAAATGAACTGTGAAACATTTTACTTGGTTATGGGTACTGAGAATGTTTCAAATGCATGTTCACTAGTAAATAAGTTGTATCCTGTTCCTTTGTGATGTATGCACCATTTCACTGGGATGTATGCACTATTTAAAGAAGTTAAGTTTGAGTAAACAGTGCACTGCAGCAAGTAGCTGCCTCCTCCCTCGCGCTGACCTTCCACAAACTTTCCTCCCTACTCGTAATGTGATACCAGCTGTCTGGCTGATAGTGTGTCGGAAATAGGATGCCGTGTTTCTTCATAAACACTTTGTGCAGGAAAGCAGCGAACTGTGAGCGATTGATGTCACTGGATTGTGGGGTTTTTAACATACTGAATGATACCGAACATGAATGGGTCTTCTTTCATATGCATTACTGGCAAGCAGCACAAAGAGTTGCCATCAAGAAAACGACTGAAACAGACTGACGAACACACACAAAGTGAAATGAAAGTTCAACTCAGTGGAGAGCGTGCATCATAATTTCAATCACACTCAAACTCATACATATTGGACATACATATCTTTCCATTACAACTGACAGAGAATTATTCGTGAGACCCTACCTGACAGCTGGTAGAGGGCACCAACAACTGTCACTGTCAGCAGTGGTCAACTTCACTGGGAACACGGCCTAGGCATGTTTTGCTTGTTTATCTGTGTGCTCTACGTGCTTGTGACCATATTTCGTCTGGTCCCAAATTTGGGGTACACATTGGACCGGAACCGGTAAACCTGAAAAACTGGTTGACCTGTTTACCTGACAGCTACTCACCTGCATTTTGTGTTAGTCGGGTGAGCGAAGATTTCCCTTCAGTCGCCGAAGAGCTACCGGCCGAGCAACTAGACAATGACTGTGATATAATGTTACTGACGGAAACCTGGTTTCGTTCATCTGGTGATGAAGCCAAGTGCACTGACTTGACCCCTGCTGGCTACACTGTCAGATCTGTCTTTCTTTTCCAGCACACTTCGTTTGAAATAGCCCAACTTTCTGTGAATCTGCAGCACACTTTCATCAACTTCACCTGTGTTTACCGACCACCTCCTAGCAAAAAGAACGTGCTAAAAGATGCTACGTTTTTTGATGAACTGCCATCTTTTTTACAGTATTGTTCATCCCTCCATGGCAAAGTGATCATCGCCGGAGACTTTAATATCCACTATGAAGATGACACAGGTGTAACTGCAGCTAAATTTAGAGACATTATTTATATGTTTGATCTGAGACAATATGTGATGGAACCCATGCATGTGCGTGGTCATATTCTAGACCTTGTGTTATGTTTTAGCCATGATGATATTGTACTGTCCACTAATGTATGCCATGACCTCATGTCTGATCATGTGTCTGTCCTTTGTAAACTTAATGTTGATAAACCTATTAAGCACCGCACTACCAAACTCATCTGCTCCATCCATAAGATTGATAACTCAAAATTTAAATCTGAATTAGACTGCCTAATAACATCTGATATGTGTCTATCTGAACTGAACTCTTCCCTGAGCAACCTGCTTGACAGACCTACCCCCCTCCATCAGCTTACAGTCAGCAGGGAAGACAGAGCCACGCCTTGGTACAACACAGTCGCCCCACAACTGTCCGGGTTAAAACGTAAACGTCGCCAGACAGAAAGGCGTTGGCGCTCCACTGGTCTCACTGTCCATAAACAGATGTACAACTTTAACTTTATTTAACGGAACATTGCAGACATAGTTCAAAAAGCTAAGACTAGTTTCTTCTTGACTCAGATCTCAGCCAGCAAGACATGTAGGGAACTCTACCGCAACATGAACCAAATTCTGGGCAAAATTCTGTCATTCCCACCAATGTAGATCCCTTAAAACTACCTGATATCTTTTTGAATTTTTTCAGAGACAAAATAGTCACTATCCATAATGCATTTGTCTGTCTCCACTAGTCCTTCACCAGTAACATCCACTTATTCCTGCCCAACTTTGTCCAAGTTTGAACCAGTTACCACTCAATTTGTGAAAGATTCTCCAGAAAACTGCAAAAAAAAAAATCATGTGATCTTGATCTTATCACGACTTCTCTGCGTTATGAAAATCTTTACTCAATACTACCTGTCATCACAGATATTTTCAACAAGTCTCTTTTGAGTGGTTCAGTCCCTGATGACTTCAAAACTGTGATTGTGAAACCTCTTTTGAAAACATCGTTGCTCGATCCAAATGAATTGAAAAACTTCCGTCCAATCTCCAATCTCCCTTTCTTGTCAAAAATTGTAGAGAAATTGGTCCTCCATCAATTATCCCAATATCTTCTGAATTATCTTCTCAGTATCCACCAGTCAGCTACCATGCTGGACATGGCACAGAAATTGCTCTCATCCGAATCTTGAATGATATTTTGACATTTGATGACGACAAAGTAAGCCCTATCTGTTCTTCTTCTCCTCGACCTGTCTGCTGCTTTCGACACAATTGATCACGACATACTCCTTTCACGTCTGAGCACAAACTTTGGCATATGTGACATTGCACTAACTTGGTTTAGATCCTATCTGTCAAACAGACAGCAGTTCGTCCTTTTTAACGAGAAACGATCTTCTAAAATGTCATCAAACTTTGGCGTTCCCCAGGTGTCTGTGGTGGGTCCAGTCCTTTTCATAATGTACACAATGCCCCTGACTGAGGTCATTAACAGCCATTCTGTTAATCATGAAATGTTCGCTGATGACACTCAACTTGAACATTCTGACACGCTAGACAACTGTGACAATCTTGTCAAAAATCTTCAAGGCTGTGTCTCTGATATCAAACAGTGGATTTCTACTAATATGCTGAAATTAAATGATGATAAAACAGAAGCTATCCAGTTTATAAAACACTCTCAAGCTCAAGACCCCCGTCTTCATCTGTCAGTAGTCCTAGGCTCCACTGACATCTCATTTATGCCATTTGTTCGTGACCTTGGCTTCTATCTAGACTCTGATCTCACCCTGAAACACCACATAGCCAAAATCTGCCAACTATCCTTTCTCGAACTCCGTCGCATCAGCTCTATCAGACCTTTCTTTACAGAACAGGCCACGAAGACATTGGCGTCTTCCTGCATTCTGTCAAAACTAGATTATTGTAATGCTCTTCTCCTTGGTGTACCTGCATCCTTACTCCAGCCGCCACAACTTGTTCAAAATTCTGCCGCTCGCCATATCTTCAAGGTACCAAACAACACCATACTTCGGATCTCTTGAAGAAATTATACTGGCTCAAAATCGAGCACAGAATTCAGTTTAAGTCGGCGTGTCTGTGTCATAAGGTTATCACAGGTGAAGCGCCTACCTATCTCTCTGATCGCTTTGAAATATATGTTCCTACTCGTCCACTCCATTCTTCTTCTGATGACCGAATTGTTTGAATTCCCTCATATAACTGAAAGCAGCATGGTTCTAGAGCATTCTCATTTTCTGCGGCAATACTCTGGAATTCACTACCTTTCCATCTACGTCATGCCCCATCCTTTCCGATTTTCAAGTCTGCACTTAAAATGTAGCTTTCAAATGCCAGTTGCAGGATACCACCTGAAATATTACTGAATTACTGCATGTCACTTGCACACTTTGCGCCTGTACAAATGAGCTGTTCACCGCGTTATATAGTGTGTTTATGTATGCAACATTATGTTCCAGTGTGTGTGCGCACATGCGCGTGTGCTGTGTGCATGCGTGCGTTTGTGTGTTTATGACTCGTGAACCCAGAATTGTATGTGTGTGTGTGTGTGTGCATGCGTACGTGCGTGCGTGCGTGCCGGCATGTGTGTGTGTGTCCTGCTTATATTGTTAAAACTTGTAAAGTGCCCTGTCGCCTACGTTGTTAGGATGGGCGCTATAGAAATTGTCCTCATTATTATTATTATTATTCTCAGTGTTACGCTACAAAAGAAAATGCTGCTTGTGACATAGAGAGAATGTCAGAAATTTGGACATCTTTCGATCCAGATCTTTCTTTGAGTCAGTGTACATCGTGTTGATTCTTTCAATCAACCTGCCTTCTTGGTCGTCCGAAAACAAAGAAAAACCGACCTGTCAAAAGGATCTGCTCAAGAATGTTTAGATCAGTCAGATCTGTGCTTGGACACAGATGAAAATGTGTCGTCATTTTCTCTGTCGGTATCAACCCCCATAAAAAAGCATAAAACGTTCTCTACACAAACATCACCAGTCATAGCTAGCACATCCAACTCGGCACTTGAATGTGTGTTTGTGTGCACGCTCTCTCTCTCTCTCTCTTCCCCCCCCTACAGCTATTAAGTTTACAAAGCAAGGAAGAAGATCAGATGGAATTGTCTGCCTAATTAAAAATCTTATATTCAGGAAATTAAGACAGACCATCCCAACATTCTTCTGTTTCTGATTGATAAGAGTGTGTTTGACCTTGAAGAGAACATTATATATGTATGTACGTATATCCTACCTGAAGGATCACCTTATTATAATCATTTTGACGTTGACAATGGTGTTGATGAACTTGAACAATGTCTTTTTGATTGCATGTTAGAGTTAGATGATGTGTTTTGGATTCTAACAGGCAGTAGAACTTCTAACATGTTTTCCTGATATTATAGACTTCAGTGATGTAAGTTGTAACTTTCTTCATGATCATTCTGATCTGGCTAGCATTATAAGGAATTCGGCTGACAATGTGCTTAATGAATATGGGAAAAAATTATTGAATATGTGCACAGCATTTAGTCTGTGTATTATAAATGGGGTGTGCAATGGGGGATATAGATGGAAATTATACTTACATATCTGAGTCAGGAAACAGTGTCAATGACTACTTTCCGCTGTCTGAGAGACTGTTTGTTATTGTTGTCTCGTCGTGTAAATTGTTAGTGTCAGAGAGAATAGAGTCTGATCATTTGCCAGTTGAACTGCATTTAAAATTTAAATTGAAAAGAAATGTTACAAGACGGCATACCATTACCGATGATCAGTTTATTGAAAAGTTTGTGTGGGATAATGATTTAGGAACTATATATTGTCAGAAAATTTTCTCTGACGAAACATTATCTGAACTCGATGGGGCCATTAGCCTGATTGATTTTGATTACAATGGTGCTCTGAGTGTCTTTAATGAGTGCATCAAAGAACAAGGCCAATGTATGAAAAAGAAAATCAACTTGACAAAATATCATAAAAGTGGTGATTGGTTTGATGGAGAGTGTAAGTCAAGCAAGAAGAAAGCAAAACAACTGCTTAACATTTTTAGAAAATCAAAAGAGAAAACTGACAGTGATGCATATTGCAGGGTTGCACATCCACGTCGGACATCGGACATAGACCGATTGCACATGCAAAATGTCCGATATAACTGGCAGTGAAGAGGACAAATGTCCCATTACTTTGCCGAAAACGCGGTCACTGTCCGATAGCTTTCCGATGCTCACGGACATGGCACCGGCCGTTTATATCAAGCCCGCATAATTATTTGAGTCCGACCGTCGTACAGAACTCCAGTCTGTAACTTTAGTGTAAGCCCACTGCCCAGTGAATCACTAGGCCTATTACTAGTCCCGTGTGCCACTGGCACTAAGCTTAGTGGCGAGCCGTGGTGGTCTATTTTTAGCTTGTTGGCTTGCAACTCTACCTCCCTGTCGCAGCCAGCTTGTGTCAGGGTTATTTTTAGCGTAAAGCGGCTAAAGAGCGATAAGCCCTATTGTACTTGTTACGTGTTGTAGGCCATGTAGGCACATGTTGCTGAAGCGGAGACTGGAAAGGAATCCTTGCTCCACGACGAGGGTGCAAATGGAAGGACCAAGTGATGTCAAGGGGGAATCAGAATGGGTGTTCAGGGTGACAGAAAAGTGGGGAGAGAAAAGGAAAAGAATGCTCTTCAACCAAAAAGACGACTCCAAATGAATCAATATTGTACTTGAATACTAGCATTAGCAATGAATAGTGACACTGATTTAGGAAAGACACTGCCTCTGTGTGTGTGACTGTGTGTGTGTGTGGACTAGTAATAGTATGTTTACCAAACATGGCTTCCCACTCTAGGAATATAGTCAGCTTTTGTAATACGATTAAATTTTTGTGTGCATAAAACTTAATATACATTCAATCTGGCTTGCGTTCAAAATGTCCGATTGATTTTGTTATGAAGAGGACAAATGTCCTATTACTTCAGGGTGGTCCAGGACATTTGTCCTATAGATACTGCTAAGGATGTACAACCCTGATATTGCATAGCAAGACAAGAGCATAAACATCTAATAGATAGAAAAGAAAAACAGTATAATGATTTAATATTGGAAAGGCTTGTTTCTTCAGTAAATAATCAAAAAGAACTTTAGGAGAATGTACATAAAATGTCCAGTAAAAGAAAACAAGTAAATAATAATTTAACAGTTGATGATTGGTTTTACCATTTTAAAGGTTTACTTGAAGTGGAAGTAACTAGAGAGTGTAACAACGAAGATAATGATGACTTTGAAACAAATTATAATGTTGAAGAAGACCTTAGCGCGATGAACCGTCCGATATCATAAGAAGAAGTGTTACTTGCTGTTAAAAAGCTAAAGAACAGTAAATCTGCAGGCCCAGATGAAATTATAGGAGAAATGTTGAAATATGGTGGGGATCGAGTTACTGATTTTTTCGTAAAATTGTTCAATGTGTGTTGTTTGATAAAGGTGTTTTCCCAGATAATTGGACAAACTCTATTGTAATTCCTTTGTTTAAAAAGGGAGACGCAGATAATCCAGGTAATTATAGGGTATATATCTATGTGATACGAGCAGTAAAATCTATAGTACAATCATAAATAGCAGACTTCAAGAATGGGTTACAGAATATAATTTGACAGGTGAGTATCAGGCAGGATTCAAAAGGGGCTATTCTACTTTGATCATATGTTTACGTTGTTGTCATTGGTTCAGAAGCAATTTTGTTTAAACCACAAATTGTATGTAGCCTTCATCGATTTTGAGAAAGCTTTTGATTCCATTAACAGACATTTTTTGTGGCCTATACTCTTGAGAAATGGCATAAAAGGCAAAATGTTTCATTGTATTCATAGCATGTATACTAATATTAAAACCAGAATTAGATGTGGTTCCATGCTTACAGATTGCATTAACTGCACACGTGGAGTGAAACAAGGGGATGTGCGCAGTCCCGTTTTGTTTTCCTTGTTTATAAACAAATTAGCATTAGAAGTTATTAGGGAAGGGAAACACGGGGCTATTTTTTCGTCAGACTATTTTGAACTGTTTATATTGCTTTTGGCTGATGATGATGTGTTGCTGTCTGAAACTGTTATCAGTCTTCAAACACAGTTGAATAATCTGTATAAAGCTGCTTCAGCTCTCCAGCTAAAAATAAATATGGACAAAAGTAATATTATTGTGTTCAGAAAAGGGGGTATTTAGGAGCTAGAGAAAGATGGATGTATGCAGGGGCTGTGATGCCTGTTGTTAATGTATACAAATACCTAGGAATTTGTTTTTCAACAAGATTGAGTTTTGTAGTAGTAGAGCTAAAAACGCTTTACTGTGCATTTCACAAAAGTTATATAAGTTTGAAAATAACTCATTGACTGTTCTTTTGAAGATTTTCGATTCACAAATTCAGCCGATTGTTCAGTACGGCGCAGAGCTATGGGGACTTGATAATGTGGCATCTGAATGTGAAAAGGTTCACTTATTTGCTCTCAAAAGATTTTTAGGCGTAGAGATGCAAACTCCTAATGACTTTGTCTACGGAGAGACAAACAGATACCCTATATATATTAATTCAGCTGTAAAATGTGTAAAGTTTTGGTTAAAATTGACAAGAATGGAGGAATCTAGGCTACCCCATAAAGCATACAAAATGTTGTATGATTTAGATATACATGGAAAGAAAAATTGGATTACAAATGTTCGTTGTAAACTATATGTGTTTGGTTTTGGATATGTATGGCTTAACCAAGGTGTTGAGGGGATAGACAGATTTCAGCAAGTTTTCAGAGGACTGTTAATTTTATGTAGATGGCAAGAGTGGGACTCTCATATTAGTGATAGTGAAAGTTTTATGTTTACAGAACGTTTTGCAAGGTGCCTGAGGTAAAAATGTATTTACTGATGAATTTAAATAGGCATTCAAAATATGTATTGACGAGGTTTCGATTTGGCATTTCTGAAATAGCGCAACATCGTTTACATTACAAAATACATAGTAATGCTGACTTAAAATGTCCGCTTTGCAAAAATGAAAAAGAAGATGATGTTCATTTTATCTTATGTTTGTCCTGTTTTGAGTGACTTAAGAACACAGTATATACCTAGTAAATTTTATGCAGATCCAAATAAACTTAGACTTGCATTGCTTATGGCAACAGAGCATAAACAAACTGAAACAACTGTCCATTTATCTTTACAAAGCATTCAAGTTGCGTTCTGTTCTGGTTTCTTGATTAGATACTAAATATTGTTAATTATGCATTTGTGTATAGAAGTTATTTACCCCTTCATGTGTGGCAATGGCCTATACATGAATAAACTTTCCGTTTCCGTTTCCGTTTCCCCCCCCCCCCCCCCCCCCCCCCCCCCCCCCCCCCCCCCAAGTTCATACCGATGTTAGTAAATTGTGTGACCCAGTCGTGAGTAGGCTCTCCATGAAGACGAAAATGCGACAACATTTTGCATTGGTGTGTGTACATGTGACATCAGTTTCAAATGATTTGAACTGGGGAAAGTACAAGGTCAGGTAGGAAGCATTTCATTGTTTATAACTGACATCTGCATGTGTAGCATGCTAAAATCTTGCTTTACTAAAAGCATGGTATGGCTGTGATAGAATCAGTATCGGCATGCTTCACAAGCATGTAGAGCACACAGATAAACAAGCAAAACATGCCTAGTCCATGCTAGGGAAACTACCGCCATGTTCCCATTAAAGCTGACCAGTGCCAACAGTGACTGTTGTTCGGGCCATCTACCAGCTGTCAGGTAGGCGTACCGCGAATAATTTTCTGTCAGTTGTAAAGTAAAGATATGCATGTCTAATATGTTTAAGTTTGAGCGTGACTGATAGGGGGATGCATGCTCTCCACTGAGTTGAACTTTCATTTCACTTTGTGTGTGTTCGTTAGTCTGTTTCAATCGTGTTTTGTCAGCAAATCTTTGTGGTGCTTGCCAGCAATGCGTATGAAAGAAGACCCATTCATGTTTGGTATCGTTCTGTCAGTCGAAGAGCCCACAATCCAGTGACATCAATCGACCACAGTTTGCTGCATTCTGACACAAAGTATTAATGAAGAAACACAGCACCTTATTTCCAACACACTATCAGCCAGACAGCTAGTATTGCATTATGCGTAGGGAGGAAGGCTTGTGGGAGGTTAGAGCAAGGAAGCTGGCAGCTGTAGGCTGCAGTGTGCTGTTTAATCAAACTGCGGCCGTCTCCACCCCTTTCCTCTCGCCTCTCTTCTGCGACTGGTAGGCGGTCAGAGGTTATTGCCCTTCTCTTCTACTAAGTATTCCTCTGCGGACATGTGTGATGTATTCTTTGATGTCACTATCTAGTGTGTCGACCTCATCTGTGTCATTTATGGGCGTTTGATGTGAGATGTTTGCGTGAATGTGGGAATACAGTGTGTTCAGTGTTTTGAATTTCTGAGGAATGTTCCTAGCCTTCAGAATGATGTCTGTGTCCTGAGTCAGTTCTGCTGTTTTGTCCACTACACTATCACACAGATGTTCTATTGTGTCTGGCTTCAGGTAGGTGTGGCAGTGGTTACTAACAAATGATCGTCCATGGTAGGCCTGTGGATGTACTCTATGCTGCTGAAGCACAACATCCAAGTGCTTGGTGACAGGGCCGGCCAGTTATGGTAGATCTAGCTGTGACTGGAGTTCTTCTATTTGCTGTTGCTTTTCCCACACCAACTCTGAAAGGTCATACCGCTGTTTCTGGAAAGCACTGCACTGAGTGGTGCTGTTTCATTTGCTGGCTCATTGAAAACAGTCTTTGTCTCCAACATTCTTTTTTCTTCTACAGCCACTGGGATCTGTTTCTGTTGGTTCATTAACTCAGAAAAGGCTGAGTCAGAGCTGACCTGTTTCCCCTGGTTTGCTAATGACTGTCCAATGTTTTGGTCAAGGCTGTCCTTTTCCAGCAGGTCATGATGTTTCTTTACCACGCCCAGCAGAATATGCAGGTATGGGGGTGCTACATGGGTCAACTCCACATCAATGATGACATTGTTTTGTAGTTTGGCGATTTTCTTTTTGGACTGTGTGTATTTTCTGTAGTCTGCATTGATGCCCTGCAATGTACACTGTGTGATGTTACCTTCATTGCAGTGTGCTGGTGTCTGTGTTTGTGACTTGGATGCATTGCAATAGAGGCATGAGTGTGTCCCCTGAGCACCTGACAGTCCATACAGTTTGAGGAGAAAGTCATAGTCTCCAAACAAAAACACTTTGATTCTTTTGTCCCTCCATGTCATCGACTTCAGAGGCTCCAGTTGCTGTTAATATGGATCTATGATTCTTCTCAAATTGCATGGACTGTCCTTACAATCCACAATGGCCAGGAGACACGTGTTGCGCTTGGAATTTGGTTTGTGGAGATTTGCAATTTGTAACATGATTTTGAATGGTCCCCTCCATGATCCCCTCCTGTCTTCACCCAGACCTCGTCTTGTGGAATTGTGTTGTTGTGCCTTGTCAGTTTGTTGTGTTTGTCATATTCATCTAGTAGGTTGCTGACAGTGTGGGGGATGTATTTGATTTTTTGTACTGCTGTCCCTGCCTCTTTTTGTCTCCCTTCTTCATCCACATACACAAGGTTTGTCTTTTCTATATCTGTTTCTGCAAACTTTGCTTCCTTCTGTGCCTCTCTTTTTTTCACTTTCAGATGTCACCCCAACTCTTTTGAAAAATCTCTTCTGCATCCTGTGTGCTGTCCAGTTCATCCCCAGGGCAGTTCGCAGTGCAGACCCTTGTTCTCTGGTCACTCTCACTGGGCCACACCCAGCTGCTTCCAGAATCTTCTGTCTGTGAGACTGAGCTGATCTCCTGATTTCAGAGCCCTGTTGTTTGTTGACGTCTGCTTTACTACTTCCTGACATGTTCATCCTGATTTTCTGCATCATTTGGGACTGCTTTTTCCACTGTGGAGATGGTGCCAGAGCAGAAGATTTAGGGGGTCGTGTGACCTTTTTCAACACGATAGGCTGACCTCTGGTTTTGTACCTGACTGTCACTTTGTCTTCGGATTGTCGCAGTTTTCTTCTAACAAGCCTCGTCAGCAACTTTTCTTCTTCTTCCATAAGAGGTTTATCGATGTCCTCATTGTCAGAGTCTAAATATACTGTCTTGCGTTTCAGCTGGGGGAAGGGGGATATTGTGGCGTCAGTGACAGGAGTTTTGACAGTGACTGGAGAAAGTTTGTGTGCACAGTGTTCTAGGCTTTCTAACTAGCATTGATGTTGACTGACAAACTGATATCAACACGCTTTCATCAGTGTCCAACCAAATATCAGACTGATCAAAACTTGCATGTGCAGATTCGGATGTGTTCGCTATGATAGATGTTTGTGTGCAGAATGTTTTTGGCTTGGGGGTCGATGGTAACTCACAACTGACATCGACACACTTTCATCAGTATCCAAGCATACATCAGACATGTCAACACTTTCAAGTGCTGAGTTGGATGTGCTAGTTATGACTGGTGATGTTTGTTCTAGGCTTTTTCATGAGGGTTGATACCGACAGAGAAAATGACGACACACTTTCATCTGTGTCCAAGCACAGATCAGACTGATCTAAACATTCCTGAGTGGATCTGTTCATGGGCCGCTGTTTTCTTTGTTTTTGGATGACCAGGGTGGCATCTGTATTGAAAGAATTGACATGATATACACTGACTCAGAGAAAGATCTGGATCGAAAGTTGTCCAGATTTCTGACATTCTGTCAATGTCACGAGCAGCATTTTCTTTTGTAATGCAACACTGAGACTGTGTTGACATGCGTCTCATTTTTTTTTTTACAGTTTATAGTAGTATTTTATGCAGATACACGTGGACTGTTTGTCTTCTTCATCACCAGAAATATCTAGACTGAAATACTGCAAGAAATCATTGGTGAAGGTTGCACAAAGTCTAGCGTGTAATCCTTTATCTTTTTGCTGTCTGAGCACACGATCCTCACCCACACGACACAACAAATCTACACGTGTTTTGTGTTCGCTGAAGCTGTGTGCAAACGCCTTCGCCATTGTTGACGCTACAAACATGCACACACATAGCAAGATTGGAATGAAGTAGGCCTACACAAAAGCAACAAAACAAGCTGATACAGGGTCGGTCACACACACACACACACACACACACACACACACACACACACACACACACACACACACACACAGAGGAAAGACGGACAGAAAGAGAGAGAGAGTAAAAAAGCACTTGGGTGGATGTATGATGCACAGAAAATATAACGCACAAAAAGATCTGTCTCAGCACCACGATTCCCACGCTATCAAGGGACGCCAGGCCTACCCTTTCACTCGCCATGCGCCACTGTCTGGCCAAATGATGAGAATGCACAACACCCACAATAAAACAAAATGAAGGATGAGCACAAACTTGGGCAGTCTCGCCAAAAGGCACAATGAATGAGCACACTCACCCGAATCACATACAGAGTAAATTATATCCACTGGTTATAAATATATAGCACAAAAAGTATCAAACACCAGAGTAAATATCAGCACAGGAATCACGCCTTTGTTGCATTCTGTAAGTGCCAGAGCACTGTTCCCATGCTACGCCTTTCCGCTACACAGGGTTGAAGGTCACAGCGTGGGGTCATTGGCAGTACATGAGGCTGGAAACTAATGAGGGCGATTTTCATCTAGGCCGGACAGCTATGTTTAATTACCAAATTTAAATCTGCTTAACATTTTTGCTGCGACCAGCTTTATTGGTGAAAGCATCAAAGAAATTTTGAAACTCAATTCAGGTGCCCCATCCCCCTCCTTTTGCAAATGTTGTATCTAAATCATACCAAATTTGGATTAGAAAATGTAGTAGTGGATGTAATTTGCCATGAATAAGTCTGTTTTTGTGTTTGTCTTGTTTATTGTGGACCTATGTGGTCATTTACTCCATTCCAATAAACATGGAATCCATCCATAAAGATGAAACTGATTGGTCGTTATCATTACAGTTTCAACTAAGTGCAAGTGCGCCCAGGTAATCTGCATGTCTTTCTTAGATGTCATAATTAATTGATTGTCATTTAGCCTGCTGAATTGCCCACAATCGTGTTCAGTGAATGGTTACTCATCATTGTCTCTCTTTGTTATACTCCACACGAGCTTGAAAAAAAGAAAAAATCTCTTGTAAGTCGAAGTGACAAAGGCAGAATTTCAGCCCTGTCCTCAAACTGTGCACCTTAATGCTCAGGCCTTCCTTACGCCCCATTTGAAAGTAAAATAGAGGGTCAGTGGAGAGGGTGGAATAGAGCAAATTGGTAGTGAAGTGGAGTATGGCAGACAGGCAGGATACATTAGAATAGTAATTGAAAGGTTAACTGAACTGTCAACATTTCACTGGGATGTGTTTACCTGTAAATAAAGTATATAACATTTCACTGGAATGTGTTTACTGCTGAATGTACTGTAGCACATTTCACCAAGATTCATTTAAATTAAATGAATTGTAAATTTAGTGAATTGTGAAACATGTTAACGGAATAAGTAAACCGCTGAATGAATTGTAGAACTTTTCAATGAAATATGTTCACATGAAATGAATTGTAGAACATTTCGCTGGGATATGTTTACCATTAAAAGAATTGTAAAACTTTTCACTCGGGTGTGTCTTGGAACACTTCACAGGGATGTAGGTACCATGAAATAAGCAATAGAATATTTCAAGGGATGTATTGACCTTTTCATAAACTGTAGAAAATTTCAGTATCAGTAGCAGAACATTTCACTTTGGTGTGTTTTCCAATGAATTAGCTGTAGATTGTTTGTCAGGGATGTGTTTCCATTCAATAAAATGTGGAACATTTTGCGGAGATGTGTTTTCTTGTCAATTATCTGTAGAGCATTTCATATATATGTGATGTTGTTAACTCATGAACAGTTGATCCGTTGCGTACAATGCTTAGCTGTGAAGTTGTGCAGAATAGTAAAATCCTTTCATTCCGCAGACTGTACCATGTGCTCTGCTGGGGATTGCCTCTTTTGCTTTCGTTACTGCCATTCTCAGGAAATCACTATGGGCCAGCCGGGCATGGTGGTCAGTTATTTCCTATTGTTCTGTACGTGTGTCTGAGCATGGTGCGTACGCGTGTGTTTTTCCGTCTGCAGGTGGTGTGTGTGTGTGTGTTTGTGTGTGTGTGTGTGTGTGCACGAGTGTGTGCATGTGTGTTTGTGTGTGTGTGTACGTGTGTGCGTGTGTGTGTGTGTGTGCACGAGTGTGTGCATGTGTGTGTGTGTGCGTGTGTGTGATTTATCACATTTATATGAGAATGTGCATGTGTTTGTGTATGTTTTCATTGAAGGATGTTTTATGTATGTATTGCTGTGGTCCGAGTATGCACTGTCTATTGGGCTAGCCTAACTTTGTCACAGATATGCTCGAACACCCATAGCTGCAATCTTGCTGTTGCATGCACACATGCATTCACACACACATGTGTGGTTGCAAACACAGACAGACAGACACACACACTACACACATGCACACACACACACACACACACACACACACACACACACACACACACACACACACACACACACACCACACACACACTTTTAAAAATGTTGTTATCACCAGCCATGTGAAACTGTTGCATAAGAGAGCAATGATAGTAAAGAATGAAGACAATGTCGGAACTAAATTCTGGTCATAGCATCATTTAGAAAAAGATGTTGAGGGGAGATAATAAACAGACTTGCTATATATTTAGTGTGTCAGAGATGAGATGGTGTAATAAGAAATAAAGTCAGTTTTTACATTTTACTGCTGTTGATAGCTGTGTTTTGAGTCTTGGGTAGGTCTGACACATTATTTTACTTGTATTTTGCAGCTGGATCAAGGAGGACTTGGCTGGAGACTGGGCATGTGAGTTAAATTACTTTTTTTTTTTTAATGATTAACTGCTGCTGATTTGTGTGTTCTGAGTGAAAAGTTAAACTATAAATGTACTTATAACGTTGCCTTCTCAGCTCGTACAGATTCGTTGACTCTCCACTCATTTCCGCTTCTCAAGTTGCCAAGCTATTTCCTTAGTTACAGTTTCATTACTTCCGGTAAGTTCGACAACAATGTTTTCCAAGCACGCACTGTTCCGATACCGTCTATCATTATCATACTCATCTCTGTCTTTTATAAAAACCATAATAAAAAAAATTCAAAAGTCTATGCAGTAATTTTTCCTTCTTCCAGTGTTCTCAGCAGCAGTGTGGGTGAAGCTCCTCTCTTGGTAAGGTAGTCCGCTAACTGTTGATGTGTGTCAGACCATTTCACCTCTTCCACAGTGCCTTTCTCAATCAAGTCTTTGATCCCACTGATTTCTAGCCTCAACCGTTTTTCTGTCACTTGCTTTGTGGATTTTAAGGCATCATGTAGTGACTTACAGTCAGTCAGGCAGACAAGAGGTAGACTGTCAGTGGACGCTTTTCCTGTGGTAATTTCAGTGAACAAGGTTGCCACAAATATTGCTACATCAAGTCCTTCTGCCATAGCCAGTGTCTTACCAGCTAGTGTACTTCGTACCACTCTATGAATTTTCTTGGAGTTCCAGCAAATAGGAATGACCTCTCCTTTCTCATTGGCTAGGAAGATGATATAGCCGCCTTGAGTTCCTCCATCCTTCAGGTTGCCAAAAGAAGCATCTATGTAGACCATCAGTTTCAGTGTTTCAGATTCCAAGTGTTGAAATTTCAGCATACCATGTTCTGATTTGATCTTTTTGATGACTTTGTTTGCTTCCAATAGATGTTCCACTTTCACACCTTTCACATTAGAAGAAAGCTGACAAGCATCAAATGCTACATCAGGACGACTCTGACGAGATATCCACAAAATCTCACCAACTTGGGGTGGAACTTTCCCACCTTTCACATTAGAAGAAAGCTGACAAGCATCAAATGCTACATCAGGACGACTCTGACGAGATATCCACAAAATCTCACCAACTTGGGGGTGAACACAGCTTACCGGTGCGAGCGCACGCTAATTTTCGTAGCTCTGACAAAAATTAGATTTTGCGTTAATTGGACGCACCATGACCGGTAATTAGTTGTGAAATTAACTGCTGCGACCTCACACAGTAAGCTGGCACTTTAAATCAAGACCATGAGGTAAAAATTAACATATTATAGTTCATTTTCAAACTTGAACCAATGGGCTGTAAACGCGCAGCTAAATCGCAGTCTGGATCGAGTACCTCCAATTCTTCTCTTCTTGATTCGTCCTATGCAACGGATGAAACTGTGCGTCCAAAAGTGCCAAGAAAAAAGCCAAAACCCTCTGCACAACCAAAGATCTCTCGTGATTCACGTTCGAGCCATGATCGGACAAAGAAGCGATCATGGAAGAAGCTGCGACCATTCAACATGCCTACTCTCCTGACGCTGTTTTCGCCACCGGTCCGGATAACAACTCCCACCCGTCCCCGTCTCATGGCGTTACTAATGAAGACATTATGCTGAAACTGTGCGCTAATGGCTCGGTCATCGCGAAACTGTCTCAGACAGTAGAAGATCTGAGAACAGCAATCTTCGACCTCAGAAGCGAAAACGACAGCTTGAAGCAGGACCTAAGTGAGGCGAAGAAGAGGGAAGACAATCTACGGAGCCAGGTGAGGGAGGCGAAATTCGCAGCCGAGGTGGCAGACCGCAAGGCGGAGGAGGTGTCGGCCTACGTCAGGAGGAACAACCTGAGGGTCTTCGGTGTGGCGGAGGAGACGAGCGGGAGCAGGGAGGAGACGGCGGAGCAGTGTGAAAGGAAGGTGCTGGCGCTGTTTCGCGACAAGCTGCAGGTGAAGGTGGACAGAGGGGACATTGAGGTTGTGCACAGACTGGGGGGTAGGAAAACACGTCCAGTGGGGGGAATCATAGTTCGGTTTGTTTCAAGAAAGATCCGTGACTCTGTGTTGTATGCCTGATCAAAACTGATAGGCACAAGAACTGTGATTGTGGAAGATCTGACCCCTCGTGCTTACGCCTTGCTGTGCACCGTCAGAGACGATACATCAGTCTGTAAACAGGCGTGGACCAAGAATGGCAAGGTAGTCATTAAGACGGTGACCAACAAAATTGTTGCCATAGACTCGCTGGCTGACCTTGCAGAGCATAGACGCGCATGTACCGGAGCACAGAGGGCTGTGTCGTCTGCTACGGACAGTAAGTGATCCCCCTCACGACAGCGAACAATCGAAAAGTTAAGTTGTGTGGAAGTGTACTGCACTTTAAGCGTTTAATTCTGAAAATTTGGTCGATATTGTACGTTTTGTGTGTATCTGTAAGTTGCAACATTGTCATAACATTATTATCTCGGCAATCATCCCCTTAAACAACATGGTGTGTCTCATGTGACTGGATGTGTTTGCCGTGTGCTTTTTGAACTAATTACTTTTTTTTGTCTTTGTCGCACTTGGTCATTGTAAATATATACGACCCTAAAAACATCAAATGAACAATCAGTGGAGATCTATTTTCTTCGCAATCGAGTTTTCTTTAAATCGTTTGTTTATTATTTTTGTTCAATTTTGTGTGTGTATCATTGGCAGCTGCGAAGCTATCACGTGTCCGACATAAGGGTTCGAGTCAAAATGAAAGCAGATCGTGTGAATGTTTGGATGGCTGTGTCGTTTCCAATGTGTGATAGGCATCGTGTTGTCTGCCTCATGGAACTTATATTCATTGTAAAGGTGTGGGATAGCAGCGGACGACCCAGTTTTGCTCAGCGGAGGTGGATGGGTTTATGTTGTTGTTGTTGTTTTTTCTTTTCAAGGGGGTAAGTGTTGATTTTTTCTTTTCGTCTGTTTCTGTAAGTTCGTCAGTGTACATCAAAATCGCGAGTCAATGTTCAAGTTGATTAGTTACAGTTATGTGCACAAGGAAACTTATATCTATGTGGGTGTGTTTGTGTACTGGCTGGTTTATGCTTTTATTTTTTTGTGTTGTCTGTGTGCAAGAAAGAATCAGAGTGGATTAAATATTGGTTGGTTGACCTCATGAATTACGTATATGGCACAATCCCAGTTTGTAGGTTAATGGCTGGAAAATTGTTGATGGCTGGAAATTTGTTTACAAATCCATTTTATTATTTTATTACTGCTTTGTCAATGGTAATTTTTGCTTACATGCAAGAAGCTAGGTCTTCCTGTGCGGGAGACATGAAGAATTTTTACTCATGGCAAGTAGAATATATTTTGGGGGGGTGCCCTGTGCTGCGGGCAAAACAGTGTCTCTGTTCAAATAATGAACAGTTGCTGCTGAGGGACAGAGCTGTTAAACTGGTTGTACTAGCTACATGGTATAGTGTTATATGTTCTTATAGCAAAATGGACGGTACTAAATCACATCGGGGTAATTATGCAAGCCATGATTACAATGATTATTCAAATGCATGCTGTTGTAAAAGAAGAAAAAAGAAAAAGAAACACCCGAAGGTGCTGGGGAGGACCCAGAGAAGCACTGTCTTCACCTGCCCTTAGAGCAGTCCTGTACCACCCCTGGAGGCCTGCGCTGTGTTGACGATGGGTACAGGCACGCGCAGGACACTCCATTAAGATATCAAGGGACATAACTGCTCCTGAACAGAGGTAAATTAGACTACAGGATGCAGCTCATAACAGCCTCAAAGTAGCATCCCCCATGGGTGTACCAGCCCGTATTTCATGACTGCAGAGCCCACCGGCGAAAAACACCACCCTCCAGCTGCCGAGCACACCCCCCAGACCCAACCACCCCTCCCCACGGACAGATGAAGACAGTGCCACTCCAGACACAGCCAAGCTTTCGCCATACGGTCTTATGTGCCCTCAAGAGAGAATCCAAAGTTGTAGTCTTTCCCACTGTCAACAGGACTTTCCCTGTGGTCAGTGGGTCTTTCCTCACCGCCACTGGACCTTTCTCCAGGGTCAGCCTAGTTAAGGCAAAGAGAAAAAGAAACACCCGAAGGTGCTGGGGAGGACCCAGAGAAGCACTGTCTTCACCTGCCCTTAGAGCAGTCCTGTACCACCCCTGGAGGCCTGCGCTGTGTTGACGATGGGTACAGGCACGCGCAGGACACTCCATTAAGATATCAAGGGACATAACTGCTCCTGAACAGAGGTAAATTAGACTACAGGATGCAGCTCATAACAGCCTCAAAGTAGCATCCCCCATGGGTGTACCAGCCCGTATTTCATGACTGCAGAGCCCACCGGCGAAAAACACCACCCTCCAGCTGCCGAGCACACCCCACAGACCCAACCACCCCTCCCCACGGACAGATGAAGACAGTGCCACTCCAGACACAGCCAAGCTTTCGCCATACGGTCTTATGTGCCCTCAAGAGAGAATCCAAAGTTGTAGTCTTTCCCACTGTCAACAGGACTTTCCCTGTGGTCAGTGGGTCTTTCCTCACCGCCACTGGACCTTTCTCCAGGGTCAGCCTAGTTAAGGCAAAGAAGAAAAAGAAACACCCGAAGGTGCTGGGAGGACCCAGAGAAGCACTGTCTTCACCTGCCCTTAGAGCAGTCCTGTACCACCCCTGGAGGCCTGCGCTGTGTTGACGATGGGTACAGGCACGCGCAGGACACTCCATTAAGATATCAAGGGACATAACTGCTCCTGAACAGAGGTAAATTAGACTACAGGATGCAGCTCATAACAGCCTCAAAGTAGCATCCCCCATGGGTGTACCAGCCCGTATTTCATGACTGCAGAGCCCACCGGCGAAAAACACCACCCTCCAGCTGCCGAGCACACCCCACAGACCCAACCACCCCTCCCCACGGACAGATGAAGACAGTGCCACTCCAGACACAGCCAAGCTTTCGCCATACGGTCTTATGTGCCCTCAAGAGAGAATCCAAAGTTGTAGTCTTTCCCACTGTCAACAGGACTTTCCCTGTGGTCAGTGGGTCTTTCCTCACCGCACTGGACCTTTCTCCAGGGTCAGCCTAGTTAAGGCAAAGAAGAAAAAGAAACACCCGAAGGTGCTGGGGAGGACCCAGAGAAGCACTGTCTTCACCTGCCCTTAGAGCAGTCCTGTACCACCCCTGGAGGCCTGCGCTGTGTTGACGATGGGTACAGGCACGCGCAGGACACTCCATTAAGATATCAAGGGACATAACTGCTCCTGAACAGAGGTAAATTAGACTACAGGATGCAGCTCATAACAGCCTCAAAGTAGCATCCCCCATGGGTGTACCAGCCCGTATTTCATGACTGCAGAGCCCACCGGCGAAAAACACCACCCTCCAGCTGCCGAGCACACCCCACAGACCCAACCACCCCTCCCCACGGACAGATGAAGACAGTGCCACTCCAGACACAGCCAAGCTTTCGCCATACGGTCTTATGTGCCCTCAAGAGAGAATCCAAAGTTGTAGTCTTTCCCACTGTCAACAGGACTTTCCCTGTGGTCAGTGGGTCTTTCCTCACCGCCACTGGACCTTTCTCCAGGGTCAGCCTAGTTAAGGCAAAGAAGAAAAAGAAACACCCGAAGGTGCTGGGGAGGACCCAGAGAAGCACTGTCTTCACCTGCCCTTAGAGCAGTCCTGTACCACCCCTGGAGGCCTGCGCTGTGTTGACGATGGGTACAGGCACGCGCAGGACACTCCATTAAGATATCAAGGGACATAACTGCTCCTGAACAGAGGTAAATTAGACTACAGGATGCAGCTCATAACAGCCTCAAAGTAGCATCCCCATGGGTGTACCAGCCCGTATTTCATGACTGCAGAGCCCACCGGCGAAAAACACCACCCTCCAGCTGCCGAGCACACCCACAGACCCAACCACCCCTCCCCACGGACAGATGAAGACAGTGCCACTCCAGACACAGCCAAGCTTTCGCCATACGGTCTTATGTGCCCTCAAGAGAGAATCCAAAGTTGTAGTCTTTCCCACTGTCAACAGGACTTTCCCTGTGGTCAGTGGGTCTTTCCTCACCGCCACTGGACCTTTCTCCAGGGTCAGCCTAGTTAAGGCAAAGAAGAAAAAGAAACACCCGAAGGTGCTGGGGAGGACCCAGAGAAGCACTGTCTTCACCTGCCCTTAGAGCAGTCCTGTACCACCCCTGGAGGCCTATGCAAGCCATGATTACAATGATTATTCAAATGCATGCTGTTGTAAAGTATATTCCTTTTTGCCTGCCCATTGAACTGGATTCCTGTTTGTTGCGTTTATTCCTCCTGTGGCACTTGATGGTCTTTTATGTAATGTTTTTGACTACAAGGAAAACACCATGCATTCAGTAGGTAACAAGGCAAACATGTTAACAATTTCATCATTGAGCTGTCACGGTCTAGGGAATTATCAGAAAAGAAGAGATGTATTTCATTATTTAAGAAAAAAAACAATACTCTATATATTGCCTACAAGATACTCATTTTGAAACAGATACAGAAAAGTATACAAGAGCGGAATGGGGGTATGATTGCTTTTTCTCCTCATACAGATCTAATGCTCGAGGAGTAGCAATACTATTTAATAATAATTTCGAATTCAAAATAAACAAGGTGGAAACAGACATGCAGGGTAACTTTATCATCATATTATTTACAACAAATGAAAAGGAACTGTTGCTAGTAAGTGTATATGGACCAAACAAAGACGACCCAGCATTCTATGAGGAACTCACAAATACGATTAAAAAGTACAAAAATAATAACGTTATTGTGGTGGGGGATTTTAATATAGTACTAGAACAGGAAATTGATTGTTACAACTATAAACATATAGAAAAATCACAATACCACTCATCTAATTTTCGGCCACGTGGCCTTTTTCAAGAGAAAAAAACAAAAACAATGCAACTATGTAATGTCCATCTTCGGTGGCTGGTCAGGGCAAAGAATTGACTTCATAAATATCTTACGCAATTTCTGACATCATAATGTGTGATGTCATCAACAAGGGAACAAAAAAAAAAAGGGGGGGGGGGGGGGAGGAAGGGGTGCAAGTTGTGCGTGTGTCTGTGTGTAGTTATACAGTAACCAATGTACTCCAAAAACATAACAACACGCTCCATAAATCACAATGAAACTGCGACCATAGTCCTGTCTGTGACTGTGCATGGCATACAAGAACTGTCACCTGAAAAATATATATAAATTTACTGCAATTCATCAATGTTGTTTACAGGTAAATCTGGATAGGGTTGTTACAAATTTGTCTTAACATTACATCCATTTGGCACCCTTGTATCCAATGTCCTTATCCATTTTTCTTCAGCAATAAGTCTGAAGCTTTTGCTTTCACTGTAAGCTTTTGCCAACACTGCAACAGCAAGGTCTCCCACTGAATGCTGAAGGAAATGTCGCATTATTGGCTTTTCTCTTTGGAACTTGATGTCACGTCTGTGTTCCGCTATTCTTTCTTTCAATGAACGTCCGGTTTCACCAACATAAACTGTCTTATTACACTGTTTACACAACAGAGCATATATCAAATTTCTATCCGCACATGTCACGTTACTCATAACATTGTGCGAAGATTTCTGCTTTGTGTCCAACACTGTTGAAGTTACTAGTGAAGAACAGGTGTCACAATCACAAATTTCTGCTTTTCCCTTCACTGCTCTTTCAGTTTTCTGGTGAACCAACGTATCACATAAATTTTTATCCCGTCTGTATGCAGGCATTGGTAGTCTATGGAATACTTTGCGCATGTATTCTGACTTATAGAGCGTATCACTATGTCTCTTTAGTACAGCTTGTACATCTGGCAATAATCTTGAAAATGTCAACACTAGTGGTACTCTTTCAGTGTTTCCTTTCTTTTTTTCTGAAGAAGTTGGTTCCTATCTATGTTATCAACTGTTTTCAACTGACCTTCTATGAGTTTGCTATAGGTATAAACATATAAATAACCCAAAAGCTAAAAAAGCAGTTGAGGAT
>CM031613.1:65633611-65643966 GCA_018398815.1 Conus ventricosus
GGGGGCCCAAGCTGGCCGCAACCTTCCAGCATCCAGAACTTTTACATTTCTTTGAACTTTTTAGCACATTGAAAGCGGAACGGTTACAACATTACTCTTGCTTGGGTTCCTGGTCATGTTGGCATCGGAGGGAACGAAATGGTTGATCGTTTAGCCAAGAACGCCACAAGAGGAAACTGTCCAACATTTTATATCCCCTGCTCAGATGTGAAACCCAAAATTAACGATTATGTGAGAGACCTCTGGCAGGAGGATTGGAACACACAGACGAATAACAAACTCTTTCAGATCCGTCCAAAACTTAAGACTTCCTCCATCTACGTCGGGGGTCGTCGGGAGGTCGTAAAGAGGAAACGGTTCTGTGCCGGCTGCACACCGGCCATTCGTATTTTACCCATTCTTCCTTTTAAAGAGTGAAGAAGCTCCGTGGTGCATTCCATGTCATGCGCCACTCCACAATGAAACATGTTCCTTTAGAGTGTTGGGACTTGCACGATGTGAGACACAAACATTTTACAGCGGAGTCCATGAAGATCCTGATGTGATCCTCGAGTTTTGAGAGAGATTAACATTTTTCATCTGATTATAAGATTTTACGGAAGAAAGATTTTTAACGAAGTTTCTGGTACGTTTCTAGACGATGTCATTTAAAGAGATGTATGAAAGGTTGTTTTTTTTTTTTTTTTTTTTTTTTTTTTTAATGACTGGTGAGTTGATTTTAACGTGGTGACAGCCCTGATGTGGCCCTTTGCGGTCGGCTGGGCTATAAGCAACATTATCTTTCTTATCTCTTCTAGCGCCCCTCTTCCCCTCAATTTTTTTTTATTTTTTATTTTTATTCTCACCACAGTTAGAGCTTTTTCAGACAGAGCATAAGTTTGGTTTGGCGAAATCTGTTGGCATGGTATTTATTGTATCCACTGTATTCATATCATGTACCCTAAACATAAACTTGTTGCTATCAGAGAACTATCAGAGAACTATCAGAGTACCTTTGTTGGTATGGACACCACAACGGTTATAAGCGTTAATGTTAACATTGATGTGATTACTTCTATTGCTGATATTAATATTGATGTTGGTGATATGGTAGTGACGGTAGTAATAGTGATCACTTTGGTTACATTTTGAATTGGTTATGCTTTGTGACTTATGTCCTTTTGAAAACATCAGTGATGTAATGATGTTGTTCAGTTTGAACATGTTGACAGGGGGGGGGGGGGGGGGGGGGGGGGGGGGGGGGGGGGGGGGGGGGGGGGGGGGGGGGGGGGGGGGCTTTGTTGAAAACAAAGGGATGTGGTTGATATTGAGGATGTATGGAGCCTATCTTGTACATAACAATTATGCGTCAATTGTCTTGTCGATACACATATGCAATGCCAAAAATGACTGTTCATATATAGAGAGGGTAAATGCAACTGATTCTTTTTTCGTTTTTTCCCCATTATTTGCTTATTTGTTTGGCTATGTTTTGCAAAACATTTTATTGAATGGACATAACCATCTTCCAAGGGAAAATACTGTTATAAAAGATGTACATAGATCAGGGGTTCCACTGACTTTTTATTTTTTGCGTCAAGAAACGCACGCCTCCGCAAAAATTGCGTCAGCGCTGAAAAAAAATGCGTAACAAAGTAAACTGGCCTTTGTTCTTTTTCCACAACGATCACCTCGAGATTTCTTCCAGATTCAACATCTTCACATCGGCGCTTTTCTCCCCCACCGAAAAATGCAAACATGTTTGATTGTCTCTTTGCCATTTTTGCTAAGTAAGCCCGCGAAAACAAGCCGGGTCAGTCTCAGTCAACCTTGATATTATTCCTACACGCTGTGACCACGGTAAAGTTCCCATCAATGGGCGCACTCTGGCATCCAGAATCACGTGGGATGATCGTGTGTGCGTGGGAAGTCATAACGTATTCCGATTGGAGATGGCACCATCGCAGACGCGGGAAAGATTCCATTTTATTTCGAGGGGAGAAAGGATGAGGCGTTTTGGAACATTCTTGATCTAGCAAAAAGTCAGCAAGTGCCACAGAGTAAATGTGCACGCACTATCACTAATTGGCGGTGTCAAGCAGTCTGCTGTAGGTCTGTGCCGTGTTTTGCCCCTCTGACATAGGCTTGCGGTTGAGAACAGGTCCTGGGAAAATTGCGTCGCTAAACGCACGACCGCGAAAAAAATGCGTAGGAAGGCAGAAAAACGCAATAATTACGCAAATTTTGCAATAAATGGAACCCCTGATGTCAGTTCTTCAAAATACCAGATTAAATATTCTGACAGAAGGAAGAAGTCTAGCCTACTTTGTTGCAAGGGGTAGGTCTACGCCATGTGTATCTCCTACAATCCGGGTTGTTTTCTCTCCATCTGCTAATGACAAATCTTGCATCATATCCTCAACTGCTTTTTTAGCTTTTGGGTTATTTATATGTTTATACCTATAGCAAACTCATAGAAGGTCAGTTGAAAACAGTTGATAACATAGATAGGAACCGACTTCTTCAGAAAAAAAAAAGGAAACACTGAAAGAGTGCCACTAGTGTTGACATTTTCAAGATATTGCCAGATGTACAAGCTGTACTAAAGAGACATAGTGATACGCTCTATAAGTCAGAATACATGCGCAAAGTATTCCATAGACTACCAATGCCTGCATACAGACGGGATAAAAATTTATGTGATACGTTGGTTCACCAGAAAACTGAAGAGCAGTGAAGGGAAAAGCAGAAATTTGTGATTGTGACACCTGTTCTTCACTAGTAACTTCAACAGTGTTGGACACAAAGCAGAAATCTTCGCACAATGTTATGAGTAACCGTGACATGTGCGGATAGAAATTTGATATATGCTCTGTTGTGTAAACGGTGTAATAAGACAGTTTATGTTGTGAAACCGGACGTTCATTGAAAGAAAGAATAGCGGAACACAGACGTGACATCAAGTTCCAAAGAGAAAAGCCAATATGCGACATTTCCTTCAGCATTCAGTGGAAGACCTTGCTGTTGCAGTGTTGGCAAAAGCTTACAGTGAAAGCAAAAGCTTCAGACTTATTGCTGAAGAAAAATGGATAAGGACATTGGATAGTTTTACAAGGGTGCCAATGGATGTAATGTTAAGACAAATTTGTAACAACCCTATCCAGATTTACCTGTAAACACATTGATGAATTGCAGTAAATTTATATATATTTTTCAGGTGACAGTTCTTGTATGCCATGCACAGTCACAGACAGGACTATGGTCGCAGTTTCATTGTGATTTATGGAGCGTGTTGTTATGTTTTGGAGTACATTGGTTACTGTATAACTACACACAGACACAACGCACAACTTGCACCCCTTCCTCCCCCCCCTTTTTTTTTGTTCCCTTGTTGATGACATCACACATTATTTATGATGTCAATTCTTTGCCCTGACCAGCCACGAGAATGGACATTACATAGTTGCATTGTTTTTGTTTTTTCTCTTGAAAAGGCCACGTGGCCAAAAATTAGATGAGTGGTATTGTGATTTTTCTATACTGTTTTCTTCCTTTGGAGGACTATTGCTTTTGTGTCTGATAGTTGAAACCACTCCTTGAAAAAAAAGGATTGCGCAATACAACTACTAGACTGAAGGAGAAAAGGGCAAGGTATGTGTCACATGAATTATTTTTAAACCGTTGTCTTGCAAAATCTTATATTCCGACGGGTTTTCTCCAGGGGGAGAGCTCTGTGTCAATGTCATAAAACAGAATTATTGTTTGCAGAATGGATAAGATAATCTTCGAAACGATTGTTGTTCTTATTATATGGCTATGTGCATGTAATGTCACGGGGGTTTCCCCCCCCCCCCCCCCCCCCCCCCCCCCCCCCCCCCCCCCCCCCCCCATTCCCCCCGTCTCCTCTCTCTCTCTTTTCCTTTTCCTCCTCTCTCTCCTCTCTCTCCCTCCCTCTCCCCTTCTTCTCTCTCTCTTCTCTCTCTCTCTCTCTCTCTCTCTCTCCTTCTCTCTCTCTCTCTTCTTGTTTTCGTCTCTGTCATGTCTTGGGGTCGGGGGCTATAGCAACATTACCTTCCCTTGTCACGTCTATCTGCCTCCCGTCTGTTCCTCTTAGTCTCTCTGAACCCAGTCTGTTTTTGTCTGTCGTTCTCTCCTCTCTCTCTCTTCTCCTCTCTCTCCTTCTCTCTCTCTCTCTCTCTCTCTCTCTCTCTCTCTCTCTTCCCCTTTTATCCCCTCCTTCTCTCTCATGTTGTCTCTTCTCTCTCTTTTTCCCCTTTTCCCCCATGGAACACTAGATCTGAATATTAGGTGGGATTTCCTTTTTGTTGTAATTGGGGTTTGTGAAAGATGACTTTTTCACCTCTATTATTCAGGGATAGGAAAAGTGCTATTTGGACCATTTTTGCGGGGGTTTAATGGGCCCTTTTTGGTAGAATGAAAGGGGGGGTTGGGGGGGGGGGGGGGGGGGGGGGATGGTTGGGGCCCTTGTGTGTGGGGGGGTGGGGGGGGGGGGGGGGGGTCTGCATTTTGCCATAAACGGGAATGAAACCGTCGGAAGTGTTCAAAATTAACGATTTACTTTGCCCCATTCGTCCTTGCTCTCTCTGTGCCCCCCCCCCCCCTCTCTCTCTTTTCTCTCTCTCCCCAGAGATGTTTAGCACCATTCAAATGTTGAATCGTGGTGGCCATGGTGTGGGGGGGTGGGGTCCCAAATTTTTAAAGGGGGAAAGGGGAAAGGAAGCCCGGCCCCCCCTCCCTTTAGGCTACCGCGTGGCGTGGCGTATATGCTCCCCTGTTTGACTGTTGTCTAAAAAAATTCGGTTTACTTCTTGCCTGAAAAAAAATATTGATTTTTTCCCCAAAAAGTTAGTATCTTTTTGTTGTTGCTTTTTTTTTTAAGCCCCTTTTATAGAATTAAACTGACTCTTAGTGCATTGATGTAATTAGGTTTATTTTGATGATTTACAGTAGATATAGTTTTTGTGTATCTCTGAAATAGGAATTTTTCCTAAATTTTTTAAAGTCTGAAATCACTTACATGTATTAGGTCCTCGTTATTTTGGGTGTGTGCCCCCTTGCTCGCTCGCGGCGGTCAAGGAAATATTTTTTTTTTAAATTTTTGTGTTTGTTATTTGTTGTTGATGGTGATAATGATTAGATTTTTGTTTTTTTTTTTTGATTTTCTTCTCATCAATGTGGATGATGTTTGTTCGTCAAGGCTACTGTATTTTTTTTCTTTCGAATATTTTTAAAAAGGCTATCTTATGTCTGTTTTATGTGGGTTCTGCCCTCATTGGGCGTGATTTGTTTCACAGTAAAAAGTAGTCATTGTCGTTTTTTTCTAAATTTTATGTTAAAGAAAAATGGTAGTAGCATGTCATTTTTGTCAGTTAACTGCCGGGCCAAAATAATTTAAAGAAAAGATGTGATGTTTTCCCCTTTATTTGGTTTAAAAAAAATATCGTGTACTTTTTTCAAGATACTCATTTTGAAAAAAAGATGGAAAGTTTTTAATCTTTTTGAAAAAAGAGGGAAAAAGATTATTTTATCTGAAGGGGGCTAAAATGCGTTTTTTTTCGAGTTATTTTAAAATGCGGAGGGCGAAATTTTTTTTCAACAATAACTTTAAATTTAAAGGGTTAAACAATTTAAAGGAGAGTTTGGAAATTTTTTTAAATACATGTTGAGACCATAGAAAAAATTTTGTTTGTTAATATATATGGGCCCAAAGGGCCCCAGAATTCTACAACAGTCGAAAAAAAAAAATTTGTTGGTTTGGGTTTTAAAAATGTTAAATGGGCGGGGTTTTTAATCGGTTTTAGCCCGGCTGGGATTACACAATTTTAAACCCAAAAAAACCTAGGAAAACAAGCTTTTGGAAAACAATCAAAAAATTTAGACCTAAATGATGTTTTGGAGGAACTAAACCCAGTGTCGCCGTTTCATGGACAAGAACTAATCCTTTAGGCCGGTTGATTTCTTTTTGATAACAGACACAGTTGTTTCTATACTGATTGTAGATATTGATTTGGGTTATTTGTCTTGTATTTTTGAAAAAAATTTAAATAAAGACTAAAACCAATATTTTTTGGAAAGCTTAACTATCTTTTTTAAAAAGATATGACTTTTTAGATGAAATAAATAGAAATTTGAAAATGGGGAAAGAAAATACTCTTTTAAAACAGATAATGAAAAATAGGAGAAAAAGTACAATTAAATCGCAGTGATCTATTTCGGTTTTTCCTGCTAATGAAAAAAAGATCGATAAAAATTTATACCTCTAAAAGAAAAACGACTAGAGAAGAAAAAAGATGGCAAGTATAGGATTTTAAAAAAAAAAGAGAGGAAAAGTGAAAATAATCGAATCATTTAAAAAAGAGCAATAAAGGAAATCAAACAAACGAAGAAGGGTTTTATTAAGAACGGGCAAAAGGGGTGCAGAGGGAGAAAAAGTTGTAGTTTTTTTGAATCTTGAAAAAGACACTCCTTAAAAAAACATGTCCGCTAATTAAAAAACAAAAAAAGTTTAACAACCAAAATGAATACTTAAAGGTCCCAAAATTTTTTTAAAAAATCTTATAATGAAAAACGCTGGGGAAATTTTGTAAATAGAGATTATTTGGGACATCCTCAGTTTGAATAAACAAAGCGCTAAATTAAAAGGTTTTATTTCATTGAAGAACTACATTGTCTTAAAGCATGAAAAATAAAAAAGCCCCGGTTCTGAGGCTTTACTGTTGAATTTTTTAAAAAATGTTTTTGGAACGATAGGTTTTTTGTCGCAGGCATTAAAAGCAAGTTTTAAAAAAAAGGGAATGATGTGTCAAAGAGAGGGAATCATTACTTATTGCAAAGAGTGATAAAAACCTAGGGAGTATTTAAAAAAAATGGGGACCTATTTCTCTGTTGAATGTAGTCTCAGATGGGGCTTCTTTCTTGCAAATAGAATAAAAAGTGTTTGCCGAAAACCCCTAATGAAGTCAAACGGGGTTTTTTTAGAAAAAGATAATCGGGGATAATTAAAATGATTTTCGTATTTTTCCGGGAAAAATCTGCCCCCGGGTTTTTGTTGAAATTTTGTTTGAAAAAACCTTTGATTTGATTTCTTGGGAAAAACATGTCTAAAGTCCCTTAAAACGTTTTGGGTTCCAAAAAGACTTTGTAATGGATAAAAATTTTCTTAAAAAATATTAAGTCTTGCGTTTTGTTAAAGGAAGGTTTAGTTGGTTCAATATTAAAAAAAGGGTGTCGACAAGGGGAACCAAATTTTCTTATTTATTTGTGATTTGTGTTGAAATATTAGCCCAAAATGATTAGGGAAAAACCAAGATATTCGGGAAATTTGAAAAAAACGAAACTGATATAAGTTTGTCTCATTGCCGTGACACAGAGTTTACTTCCCGGGGGTAGAAAACGTTTTAAACTTTTTTGAGGTTTTTTTGTTTGACACGCTCGGGGCTTCATTGAAACTGAGTAAAAAGAGCAGTTTGGTTTGGAAACTTAAAAAATAGTGAAATCCTATATGGGCTTTGAACATTGTTTGGGAAACCCCCAAAAAATTTTCGAAATTCTTGGGGTAGGGTTACAAATGACTGAAAGATTCGTGAAAAGAATTTCGAAAAGCTGAGATGTAATCATTTGTTTAGAATTGGGTTTTAAAAAGTAATTTTACCCTTTTGGTAGATGTATTTTGAAATCCATCTCCTTTCAAAAAAAGATTCCCTTTTGGCTGCTTTTATCAAAACCCGCCAGATGTTTTTTTCAAAAAATGTCAAAAAAAATGCAATAAATTTGTATGGATAAAAAAACCGCAAATTGTAAAAAAAACAGCTTATAAAAATGTACGGGTGGAGGGATTGGTCTTCCCGATTAAAAACAGTCGATCTCTTTAAATTTTCCGGATCCCTAGAACTGAACATCAAACCTAAATGGAAACAAATTTTAGGAGTAATTTTCCCCATGGCCTCTTATTTGTAATATGGTCCCGAAATTGTCGCAAAATTTACAAAATAAACCCCTTCTGGCAGACGTTCTTGAAGTTAATACTTTTTTTTTTACAAAATGCAACCCCCAAAAATTCTGCTGAGCTACTAGAAACCTATATCCTACAAAAAACTATTCAAAGTCGGGAAAGGTACATTGTTTCTAAAATGCCGCAAAAAAGGTATTTTTATCGCACATTTTTTGGATATAATGGTCGTTTTTCATTCCCCGGAAATTCAAGGAAAATTGATTTTAATATTGATTTTTTAATTTTTTTCGGATATAGTGGCAATAACTGAAATTTTTAAAAAAAAGTTGACATTCCCATTGAAAACAATAAAGGAATAATTCTTCCTTGTTTTAAGTTTGTTTGCCCCTGCGGCCCCCAAAAAAATATTCGTGTATTTATTGATAACAAAAATTGAGAGTCCATGTGTCCCCAAGGGACATAAACTTTCACGACCCGAGGGAACTGTTTCTTTTTATACAAAAATAATGGATGTGAAACTTTTGGCCGGAATAATCCATAGATGCTTAGGAACAATGTATTTTGAAAAAAAATTGAGTAAAAAAGGTAAAAGAAAATGTAGTTTCCCGCGGCCTATTTTTAAAAAAAATTGCCATATGTTTTAAAAATACTTTTGTTAAAACTTTTGGGGGTATGTTCACTAATTAGTAAAGAGAAAGTCCCGCAAGAATATACTTTAACAGAGTCTCTTGTCTTTTAGGTTTTGATGCAACAATGCAGGTGATGACTACTTTATCATTCTTGGCAAAAACATAGTATATAATGTAAGTTAGAAGGCAGTCTCCCCCCAATTAACAGTCTTTTTTTGGTTTTGAAAAAATAGATTTAGAATTTAAAAATTAACTCATATTTAACAATGCCCTATGATTTCCGACAAAATGGCTTTGCCCCCGGGAGCCCCGGGGGGGGGGGGGGATTTTAAAGTTTTTGTCAGTGGATGTATAAATGAATATTGAAAATAAACCAAAAATAACAAATAGTATTTTTGCTCCCCTTTCGATGACAGTCTAGAGGTATGTATGTTACTCAAAAATGTTTTTTTGTTGTTTGTTTTCCCTTTTAAGGTTGCTATATTGGACAATTTTCTGTGAAAATAGTTTCTTCATTTTCGTGACCAACCCATTTGTTAAAGTTTGTCTGGTAATTGCAGTGTGTGCTTTTTTGCCCTTTACCCGTCCTTCCCCGTGTATCCCGTTTATCCCCCCCTGTCTCTCTCTATCTTTTTCTCTTTTCTTTCTTTTTTTTTTTTTTTCTTAAAAAAAAGATTTAAAGCTGATTAAAATACTAGAAAGGGTTTTTCAAAACATTGTGCTATGCTGTTTTTTGTCACCCAAATAACATGCTTTAGATAGATAATGATGAAGCTGAGGCTATATCTTTTTCTTTTTGTTTGTGTAATACTTACTTGTCTAGTATTTATTCTAGCTTGCCTTTTCCTAATTTTGAAAAAATGGATGTGTTGTAGATTTTAGTTTCTGTAAAAACAAAAAAAGAAAATAAAAAAAAATTAAAAAAAAAAAAAAGTTTTATTGTTTTTCCCCTTCTTTTTAATATTCAGTGTCGTGTCTGTCATTTTCATTTTTTCCCTTTTGGGGGGGCTTTGTTTTGGCCCGTGAAAAACTGACTGCCCCCCGGGGGTTGGACCTTTCAGGTCGGGGGTTGCGCGGTCCCGTGATCCCCAGGCTTTGGGCGGGGGCATCTACTTGGGGTGGCTGGTTTTTTTTTTTTTAAACTGTTCAGGGCCGAAAAGCCAAAATGTGTCTGGCTAAGCGTACGTGGGAAAGGGTTATGCCCCCGGTGGGCTTCCAGTCAGATAGGGTAAGGGGGGGATCCTACTAAGAGTAAAAACCCCCTTTCTCCCTTTTTTTTGTTTTCTGCCTTTTTTTGGGCCCTTTTTTATCTTGTCCCCTTCCCCAAATTTTTTTTCCCCCCCTTTTCTTCTGTGGTTCCTTAAGATCCGCCGCGTTTGCCGTGCGGTGCGTACCTGTGTCGGAGGGGAATGAGATCCTGGTGATTGAGAGGGCCAGCGCTCTCAACACATCACTTTGGCTCGGACCTCTCCTAGACAGGAGTACACTTTGGCCCGGGTGTACTAATCGGCTCCCCTTCTTGGGGCTGGGTCAAGACAGGCCCCTGTGGCCATGTGAACCCCTGCTGTGCTCAGCTCTCTGTTCCCGGGAGTTGAGCATGATCAGGGGGGATAGGGTTGGTGGTTTCTGTTTGTCGTATATCTCTCCCGAAGCCTGGAAGGGGTCAAGACATTGGTTTCTTGGCCCTGGCCCCTTGGTTGGACTCCAAGGTGGGTGGGTAAGGGAGGGATGAAACACAGTAAACTAAATATGGCTTTTTCAAAAAATATCCCCCC
>CM031613.1:65644066-65763198 GCA_018398815.1 Conus ventricosus
GTTCTCCCTGCCCCCCCCCCCCCCCCCCCCCCCCCATCTCACACCTCCCACCCCATCATGCCAGCCGCTGCCTCTGTTCAAATACCCCCCCCCCTTCCCCCCCTCCCCAAATTTTAACTCACTAACTTACTACTGCGCTACAAATGCAACCTCCCTTAGTGCGACATAATCATCGACATAACGATGTTGGCCGCCTAATGGAAGAAGAAGAAGCTCTCTCTCTCTCTCTCTCTCTCTCTCTCTCTCTCTCTCTCTCTCTCTCTCTCTCTCTGTGTATGTTCGCGCGCGCGCGCGCGTGTGTGTGTGTGTGTGTGTGTGTGTGTGTGTGTGTGTGTGTGTGTGTGTGTGTGTGTGTGTGTGTGTGTGTGTGAATGTACGTCATGAGTATGAGGAATAAAAGTGAACTTCATAACGCTTAAATCTCTGTTGTGAATACATGTGTCCTATAGCGATGCATTTAAGAAACATGTCCATTAAGTATGCGTCTTTAAATAGTTGCTGGCTCGCGGCCGACGTCAGCTGGGAGAGGGGAGGGGGAGGAGTATTCAACAGCAAGAAAGAAAGAAAAAAGAAAAATAAGAAAGGCATGACAGCAGGACAATCAGGAGTCTTAACTTGGTGAATCGTATAAAACAAAAGGTACAAAAGAAAATGAAACAAAAATGTGTGTGTGTGTGTGTGTGTGTGTGTGTGTGTGTGTGTGTGTGTGTTCCTCAAGTGCCGAACTTCCATCACCCTTACTGCCTCCACTATGTTAAAATAGCATAACTAATTTACAAGTACAGTGCCACAACGAATAGCGAACAACACAGATTCCCATGCGTATGTGAGAGGAAAGTCTCAAAAGAACGAAAAAGAGCTCTATATTTACAGAATCGGAAGGAAAAATAATGGAAATATCTTATAAATATAAGATCCCTTACTAGCAGCATAGGGGATCATCGTAACTCATTTTTTGAATGCAGAACCATTCATATCGCCTGATCCAATTAGGTATCATGTACTCAGTGTGATTGGCTATGGGTCAGGGCTTACAACACTGTCCAAGAACAATCGTCTTAAATTAGAGAGAATTCAAAATGAACCAGTGAGATTAATCCTGGCAACCACGAAAGATACACCATGCAGCTGAAACTATGGGATACCTGCTTTACCTTCCTTCAATGCAGGCAAGACACAAGGTGAAGGTGTATTTCAGAGCACTTGGAAATCACCAAAACCCGCTACATGCCGCAGTCAAGGAAACAAAAGGCACTCGGCTAGGACGTGGAAAATCATGGATGGGACAGGCAGACAGACAGACATGGAAAATCATGGATGGGACAGACAGCTTGTGTGCCAGTTAGCAGAGCTCAAAGAAACGAAGGAATGGGGAAAGTGATCAGACCACTGCAAACACCTCTACCAAACTGCCACAGACAGCTTGTGTGCCAGTCAGCAGAACTCAAAGAAACGAAGGAATAGAAAAAGTATCCAGACCACTTCAAACACCTTTACCAAATTACCATCGCTCCAGAACTTGGAAGACACTGTCGAGAATGGCTAGAAGGCAAAACGAACACAAAAATTCACACGCAGGTAGAAAACCTTGGCACAAAAGATGATATTCTTTTATACTGACAGTTCTATCACCAAACTTAAGATCAGGCTGGGGATGCACAGTGAAGCAAAATGGCTGAATATCCAGAAAGACAACAGCGCGTACAGTTTAATTAATAGCAAGTCTAACAATAGAGACAGAAGCAGTGACACAAGCACTCCACTGTTTAAAACTCAACAAGTCATGATACTGACTGGCTCTATGTACCTACTCCAAAAAGTGGAGAGTGAAATGGAAAGCCCTGCTTGGCTTGGAGTAATGCATAACCTTCCAGGAGAGACTCATACGGATATACTGTCCTGAACATGCAGGAGTTAAGGAAATGAAAGAGCCGACACACTGGCAGGCAAGACAATTATAACAACTGGATTACAGCTTGGCCGATCTGATGTGACAAGAAATCTAAAGAATCACCTTAACAAACAAGAGCAAAGCCACTGTAGCATAGACTATCTTTCAGATCTGAACATCAAGAGAAAAAATGGCTGTACATCCAGACTTAAAAGAAAACCATGTTTGAGGACAATCCAGCCTACGGTGGCAGAAAACCGTAAGAAAGATAATTCAAAAAGGAGTCCAGCAAGGCCAACACAACGTGGGAAATCGCACTGCTAAGACATCTCAACAGGAATGGTATACAGCACCTCTCTTAGCCTCACATCTGTGTGTGACCTCCTACACTGGTGAACAACCGAAAATGCCCTGAGTTCAAATAACGCAGCAATGACCCACAGAGACTTAACACCAAGTGCGTTAACATGTAGTTAGCACGGCCAAGGGAAACTGAAGGCTACAAATCACGAGTCTGTGACATCCTGAAATCAAGAGCCGGAATGACCGGTAGTTCACCGCCGACTGCCATGAAACACCTCTTGCTTTCTGCTAGGAAAGCGGACCAGCTGAACTCTAAAATCTGGCAGCTGAATAATCCTCGGGGAGGAACAAAAGTAAACTTCATAATTTAACTTGGAACACGTGCTGGTTTGAAACTGACAGCAAGAGTCCGCCTCTTTCATAGTCTACGGAGCTGAGGGCCTGAGGGGTATTCTTCTGCTGTCAAGCTCTCCCCTGAGCTTCCTAAAAAGAAACATACATCCAAAAGATGGGACCCAACCGTCAAACCAACCAGCACTGGAGCAATCCTTCACCACTCTTTGAAATCTGTTTCCCGTGTTGACATAGGGTGCTGGCATGCATGTGACATTCCATTAAGACGTCAAGGGACATAACTGCGTAATTGTGTAATTGCAACTTGACACAGTCCATATAAGCACCCCATGGGTGTACCAGCCCTGTGTTTCATGACTGTGCCATATACATCCCAACGTTGCAAGCGAACCGCTGCGCGCATCCTGCAGCCCCACTTGTCCCTGTTTCGCCAAAACAGTCATGTTTTCGTTATGTGCCCTATGCAGGCCTTTTCCGGTGGTGCGGTCGGTCAGTAGGTCTTTCCCCAGAGTCAGCTAATCGCAAACGAGGGCGTTTGCATAGCCGTTGACGGTTATTACTTTGGATTTACCAAGCAGAAAGATGGTCATACCTGATGGGAGATGGCAATACCGGCAGAAGACGCCAAAGTACAGATAGACACGGGGCAGCACAGACTACCCTCCTACCATCAGTTGCCGTGACAATGGGTCCAGCCTGTGTAGCTGGGAGATGGCTCTGAAGGCTGTGGGAAGTTTGGTGACGGGGCGCTGCCATTCTGCAACTTCACCGTGACCTGCATGACCAGCAGGTCCCCCCCCCCCCCCCCCCCCCTTGGTCATGGGAGTGTTGGGAATGTCCCTCACGAGCGCAGAGTGGACTCCAATCAACGCGAAGCAGCTTGACAACTTCTGTCCTGCACATTTCCCAAGACAGTTTCATGTGGCACAAGAAAAAGCTACAACCAAAGGTGCAGGCGGGACCCAGAGAGGTACTGTCCTTAACTGCTGAACAAACCAGCCAGCAATCCTGCACCACCCTTGGAAACGCGCTGTAGGCCTATTCATATAGGGTGCAGGCACGCACAGGGCATTCCATTAACACGTCAAGGGACATAATTGCTCCCCGGTAGATGCCATTGTGTCATGTGACACGAAAGAACCTCACGGGAGCGTTTCCATGGGTATACTAGTCCTTCGAATGAGACTATAAACCGAGGTTCCGTGTGTGAATGCACGCATAACATCTTGCACGCACGTAAAATCCCATCACCAACTTTCGGAAGAGTAGGCCAGTTCGGCCGTTGGTATGGATGACACGTTACGCATAGCATGCACCCTGCGTGAGAAATGGAAAGAATGAAGGAAGTAAGGAAAATGAGTGATCGATATTGAACGATACTGACTGGATGACACGGGAAACAACTGAATGAAGCGCCAGCTGGCAGCTCTTCAGTCGGCACTACCCAGGTAGGCAGCCCGTTGTGTAAACGAGTGTTGATTGTAAAGCGCTTAGAGCTTGGCCTCTAGCCGAGAATAGGCGCTATATAAGTATTCATTATTATTATTATTATTAATATTATTATTATATTTCATGACAGAAGAGCCCACCGGCGAAAAACGCCACCGTCAAGTAACTGCCGTGCGTATCCCGCAGCTCTGCTCGTTGTTGTTTCGCCGACAGGTGAAGACACCAAAACTCTAGACACAGCCAAGCTTTTCAGAAGATATTACGTACCTTCTGATGAGAATCCAGGGTTGCAGCCTTTCACGCTGTCAACAGAACCCGAGTCAACACATGACTGTACGAAGACCCGCCGCCCGGTAGCCCTAACAACCGCCTTGGAGGAGGACAACAAGGAAGACACCATCATTTGAGACTGCGAAGGAAGGAAAACATCGACCATCCACGAACGAACAAGTTGGCCCAAGGTTCTAATGAAGGAACCGACTACTCTTGGTGCTTGTATTTGTCTGTCTGTATGCGTGGACCTAATCAAGTCAAAGTGGATTTCCTGCAGATTTTTACCGGGACAGGTTCGTTACTGCCCATTCCTCATTAAGGACCTTAATTATCACCAAAGTTCTTAATCTTTAACCACTTGCAATGAGAATTAAAGGATAAGTGCCAACCATTTTCGTGGTATTACCTTTTTTTCTGATCCATCAGTGTAACAAATTGTCCACTTGTCTAACGGTCACCATGTTTTGCCTTTCCTTTTTTGTGCCCCTCCCTGCATGATACATAATGGCTAGAAAATATAGAGAAGTGGATCCGTGTGGTGGTCCATCAACATCTAGATCATCCATCATAGATTGGACTGCCTGTGTTCTTTGTCAAGAGGAAACAAACAAAACTTTGACATGCTCAGCAGTAGATACAAGGGGTGACAAAGGACATGTTTCTCTTGATGGCAGCATGGAACAGTTTGTTGAATGTGGTCTGCATACCTCACGTTTGTTGATGTTAGTCATCTAAATGATGGGTCTGTATGTAAACAGACACTAGCAAGACAGTGCTTCATAGCATACATCAGTCATGATAAATTCAGTCAACGTACCTTTGACAGACTAATGGGAGGGGGGGGGGGGGGGGGAACGGAAGGCAGATAATACACAGAGTTCCTGAAATCCAGCAAAGACACGGCCATCCATCAGATGATCCAATGGCATCTAAGTTGTTTTTCTGTGATGTGAGTTCTAGCCATCTATGCAAGGCATCTATGTTTGGCCTGGATTATGACGTTAGATGTGCTGAAAGTAATCTGCGTGACCAATGCTGGATTTAGAAAAATGACAGCTGGGATATGGTTGCAGCAGATTTTCAGTATAATTAAATTGCTGCAATCTGTCTATCGGCACATTAAAAGTTTAGAGAAGTAGGTCAGCAGTAACATGTGAGCACTTTTGCTTTTTATGGAACAGTCTTTGCTGATTTGGTGTCATATAATCAGAGTCTTGATGATCACTCAGTGACAGCCACAGTGATATTCACTGTACAAGATGACACCATAAGGCCTTGGAATTGAGTGTAACGTGCACTCTACGAAACTCAGTTGAAACTTACTGGCTGCTTATTTCAGCTAGAAGAGAGTAACATAAGTAATGGGAAAGACGGTACCACACTCTTGTTTGTTAAGTTCGATGTGGAGTACGCTCTAAACAAGGTTGTTGACCATGATTCTGATGCACTGGTGCTTGCATGTGCTGATGAAATTGTCTGCAGAGATAAGTTTCAGTCAGCTTTCAATGGAAACTTTTTAGTTAACTGCCAAGAAAATGCTGCACTGAGCTCAAAACTCTTGTTAGTATGAAAGGCCTTGGAGCAGGCAATACAAATAGATCTGCCTTCAAGAGGGATTACGATGGTTCCCTCATGCAACTAGTGAAGAGTTTTCATATTTATAATATATTTTCTTGATTTTATGTTACCAATTTCTTCATCTTCAACCCGCACCCCCCCCCCCCCCCCCCCCCCCCCCCTTGAGTTCAAATCTTTGCCAAGTCATTACTGTGATGACGGAGGGGTCGTTGGCCTGCGCTTGTTTTTCTCCCATTTTTTAATTGTTCGTCTCTGTATTTGTCTGACTTTATTCAAGTTTAAAAGGCTGTGCCAGTCTTGAATAAAAGTTACTCTGAGTTAGGTTTCCTTATGGGAGCAAAAGTTACCCTACTTGTTTATTGTTTATTGTTCCCTGCCTCATTTCATGTTCAATTCCGTTTCAATTAAATCGAGGTTATTTGTATTGTTTCTGTCCGTCTTTGTGTTTGTCTTTTGATCTCCCTTGCATCCTTGGGTGGATCCTCAGGCGTAGGGTCAAAGATCGTCCCGTACATTTTATACTGTTTGCATAATGTCTTTAGTTTTTCAGCAACATTTTTCCTCCCCACACTTTCGTTTTGTTTCATTTACTACCCTTTGCTTTGGGGGTGCTGTTAATGTTGGATTCTTTTTTGAACCCTTGGTGGTGACAACACCACACTATTATGGACTGTGGTGTGTCTCTATTTGACGCCAGGAGAACGGACACAATCAGTCGTGTCTCCGTGATAAGACCGATCCAGCGGATGAAAGGCCTAGAAGCAGGCAATACAAATAGATCTACCTTTGGGAGGGATTACGATGATTCCCTCATGCAGCTAGTAAAGAGTTTCTATATTTATAATATATTTTCTAACTTTATGTTCCCATTTTCTTAATTATTGCCAAGTCATTGTTGTGCTGACGGAGGGGTTTGTTGGGCTGCGCTTGTTTTTCCACCACTATTAGATTGTTCGTCTTTGTATTTGTCAGGCTTTATTCGAGTTTAAAAGGCTGTGCTTGTCTTGAATAAAAGTTACTCTGAGTTAGGTTTCCTTATGGGAGCAAAAATTACCCTACTTGCTTTCTGTTCCGTGCCTCATTTCATGTTCAATTCTGCTTCAGTTAAGTCGAGGTTATTTGTTTCTGTTTGTCTTTTGATCTCCCTTGCATCCTTGGGTGGATCCTCAGGCGTAGGCTCAACGATTGTCCCCTACATTTTATACTGTTTACATAATATCTTTAGTTTAGTTTTTCAGCAACTTTTTTCCTTCCCACACTCTCGTTTTGTTTCATTTACTACCCTTCGCTGGCTGCTTTGGGGGTGTTGTTGGTTTACTGGATTCTTTTTGAACCCTTGGTGGTGAGAACACCACACTATTAAGGACTGTGGTGTGTCTCTATATGACGCCAGGAGCACAGACGCAATCAGCGGTGTCTCACTGATGAGTCCAATTCAACAGACGAAAGGCCTAGGAGCAGGCAATACAAAACAGATCTGTCTTCGGGAGGGATTACGACGGTTCCCTCGTGCAGCTAGGGAAGAGTTTCCATATTTATAATATATTTTCTTGATTTTATGTTCCGAATTTCTTCATCTTCACCCCCCCCCCCCCCCCCCCCCCCCCCCCCTTAAGTTCAAATGTTTTTTTTCTTCTTTTATTCAAATGAAGTTCACATAGCACAACATAATGGAAGAAAAAAGAACAGAGACCAAACGAATGGTGAATAAAAAAATAAAAAAAAGAATCCGACATATCAAACATAATGATGATTACGTGATAAAGAGAGAGAGAGCACATAAGGCAAGCCAAGTGTACTATGAAAATGTACATATTTGTTTGTTCGTTTGTTTCTTAATTTTTATTTTTTAAGGTCTTGCATAATGTCCAATGGGGCTGTTTTAGGCGATTCAGCAGTTGTAGGATCCTATAATCATACTATATTAGTAAAATATACAATGTCATATTCATTCATAATTCATTCTGGGTCTGCTAACATGGGCATATATGGGTGCCATTTGGAAAGAAAACCGTTATATACAATTTTTTTTTAGCAATGTATTCTTCAGTTTTATACCTGTATTTTAGCTTATTAAGAAATACTTGCAGTCTGGGTGATTTTTGTTCTGTTCTACACTGATATAAATACTGTTTCGCAAATAATATAAGATACATTATCTATATGTATATTTTTATCAAACCCAACTATGGCGAATGGTTCAGTTTATTTGCAAATTAAATGTACACATACATATTTCATTCATCAAATCTACCAGCGTTTCCCAAAAACGTTGTGTGACCGTACAGTACCAAAATATATGTGTAATACTGTCCTTAACAGAGGAACAGAAAGTACAAACATCACTGTTCAATATACCTTTTTTTTCAGCACCACATTAGTACCAAGACATCTGTGTATTATTCGTAACTGCAACCATTTCAATTTTATGTCAGAAATTTTACTCAGATAGAGAAAACCAGTTTTTCCAGTCATTTTCAACGTTCAGTTTTATATCCCAGTTCGTACAAATATTTGGGTGTGTATGATTATCTATAAAAATGTCATAATATAATCTTGACCTGTCACAAATTAACTGACGTCAACTTTTTGTAGCATATGTGCATATTTAAACATTTATTAGTGTTTTCAACTTTGATTTTTGTTTTTTTTTTGCATATATTCAATTATAGCTGCTTTAAAGCCAGAAAAAAAGTGACAAAATTAATGTTTACGTCATACTTTTGTTGAAATTGTTCATAAGAGGTAAACTGGCTATTGTCAAGCAAAAAATGAGCAATGCAGTATATGCCCTTGTTGATACATGCTCTTCCCAAAATAATCTTTTTCCCAACTGTATAAAAGACTGCAGAAGCAAGGAGTTCATAAAAATTCTTACAGTTTACTTCGTAGAAAAATTGTTTGCATGCCATAAATACCTCTGTCCAAAATGCATTTCATTTACAGAAGGTAGAAGGTATTTCTGGTCCATATTTCTCAATATCGCTTAAAAGTGGAAAGTTAGATGTTGTAATAGTTTTCCATTTGTGGTGTGTATTCTGAACTTTTTGCACCCATGTCAATTTTAGTGAAGAAGCAAACGTTTTTAATTCCGGTAATCCGAGACCACCGTTTTGGATACTTTTATGTGCAGTTTTTCTATCTATTTTGTCTGGCTTTTATTCCACACAAATTTGTAACAGGAACTTTGTAGTCTGAAAAAAGTGTCAGGTGGGTTAGGCAGTAATATCCACAAGTGGATGAGTTTTGATAAAATAAGCGACTTTAACCCAAATCTTGAACAAATGTTTCACGTCCGCTAATTTTTCAGAATGATTAATATCTGTACAGTTTTGCAAATCGTTAGTAAGCCAGATTCCAAGAATTTTGAATTTTTGTGGGTTCCAGTCCATACCTAACTGGTCCATGTAACGAACAGCAAATATTTTACAGCTCCCCAACCAAACAGCGCTAGTTTTCCCAGGATTCATATATAAGCCTGATATACGACCATACATTTCCAGTACGTTTGTGCATGTTTCAAATGATTTTTTTGTCACCTGTTAAAAGAAATTCCGTATCATCTCCATATTGAGAAAGCTTATGTTCGACTGTATCTATAACTATTATTCCACGTATGTTTACATTTTCCCGAATCATTAATGCTAGAATTTCAACACATGAGTTAGGTTTCCTAATGGGAGCAAGAGTTACCCTACTTGTTTATTGTTTACTGCTCCCTGCCTCATTTCATGTTCAATTCTTGTTAGTATGATTTTAGATGGACTGAAACTTCACTGAAAACTAGGAAATAAGCACAAGAAGAAACTGTGCGGAATCCAAAGCAGACACAAGCAGTACTGACGATGTCTCAACTTTCTAATATTTGATAGCAGAAAGTTTGCACCAAAAAATCATCACAAAGAAACTAGTCATTACCATTCTAAGGAAAAATAAACACCAGTTCCTGTATATTTCAGGGCTGAAAGTGCACGCCCAAACCAGCAAACAGGCATTTGGTTCACACTTTGTACAATTAAGGACTGTCAGTGTCATATGATAGGGTGTTGAGCATTTTAAATGACATTGTAATCACTGTGTGCTCCAAATTTCAGAATTATGACGGTGTTGTTCACCCACAACTTGAGAACATGCATTTACTGTTGCTATGTTTGATAACACTGGTCACAATCTGAGCTCCACACTAGCCCATGACTCCTTTCGTGTAAGCAGCATACCAGTAGTTCAACAAAGATCTGATGCTGAATCAAGCACTCAAGTTGCATTCACTGAAAATGCCGTTCAAGGAAGAAGGTAACGTTTATCACTTCCCACTCCATGGACGCTCGTCTCTCCTGTACAACTGAAAAAGAACTAGTAGTCCATCCTATATTTGAGCTCTGTACTCCCCCTGAAAGTAGAGAATCATACCACCATTCTCAACAGTGCAGCTGGCTAGAAACAGTGGAAGATGATGGGAAACTGGTTCATGGGAGCATACCATGCCAGTAAATAAGACAGTGATCACCAAAGAGGCCACAAAATTGCGCTTCTGCCACTTTGGGTGGACAATGCATATTCTCCATTACCCATTAACCGTGTGACGCATGAGGTGGAAGATGGCATCATTGTATCTCAATCTAAGCGAATAACAGTTATAGCATTTGGTCAACGACTTCATGGCATAGCCAAAGAAATTCAGTGATCTTTTCCACAGTAATTTGAAGAAAGTATATTTCTGGTCATGCTGAATGTTCTGACATTACAATGGCGGCCTTGAGACTTCTGCAGTGGCTAAATGGGCGTGGTTGGACTTAAATTATTGAGTCAGTTGGAATTGTCAAAAAAGGAGTTGCTGATTCATTGCTAAACGTATCTTCCTGAGAACACGATTGTCTGGTGGAGACATCTGCAGTAGCACTGTACATTCTTCCCCACAAGGCAATTGAACAGCAGAATATGATAGACTCTTCTACTGACGACTTTGGCGAGTGGTAACAGCCAAGGGTAAAATGTCTACCAATGTTCGCCTACTGGAGTCTTGTTCTGGATCTTAAACTGCGTGTACTCCAGTTTATCTGTTCAATCCAGATTTCAAGTTTTGAACAGTATATCGATGCACTGACTAGCCACAGGTTCTTCTCCCTTGATCACATTTAGTATCCATGCTGGCTCTCAGTACATCCTTGAGACTTGTTTGAACTGATTTTTTTTCTTTTATTTTTTTCCCAACCAGTCTTCTTTTATTTTTTTCCCAACCAGTCTCTTGCACACGATGCATAGTCTGTATGTTCTTTAAAAAAAAATTCATGGACATATTCTTGCCGATTTTAGTGTTCTGGCGTTTGATACAATGTGTCTGGGTTTGTTAATGTTCTAATGTGTGGTGTACTGGCACACTCACTCTGATAATGTGCTGCTTATACAAAGAAAACAACAGACAGACAGAGAAAAAGAAGGAAAGAAAGGAAGGAGGGAAGAAAGAAGAGGAAGAAGGAAAGAAGACAAAAACGAAAAAAAATTCGTCGCTGCGTAAAAACAAACGAAAATTTAAAAAAATAAATATACAGTTGTAAAGCAAATGTGAAACACAAACATCTCCAGGCGTACATGTGACCAGGTTGAGTACATTGAATACAACATAAACATTAAAGATTTCCTTTCGCCTCCTCCGTTCTCTCCTGTGTGTCTAAACGTTCCCCAAAAGCCCTCCTTGGAACGAAAAACGAAAACATCCAAGAATGACAAAAGGGACGAGCGTGTTTGAACTGATAGTATGGCACCCATCTGTCTGTCAAGCTTTCTGCTCCGACACTTTCAGAGTGAACGAAACAGAATGCCCCTTTTCTATAGAAATTCTGGATCATGCACAGTGAAGGATGATGCAACAGGAGAGGGTGATGGAGGTGCAGCAGAATTAACCAACAATACCTGGAGCTTTGAGAAGGTGGGTAACAGCAGGCCGGAAATAGTACGTTTGGCGAGCGGTATTTCGCATCAGATGTTTCTTTCAAAAGAGAAAGTTATAGACCACCATGAACAAATTCCCTTCATTGACTGGTTGCGATATGTGGTTATGACCAGATGGTTTATTTGTCATGACCGAAATGCACTGAAATTACAACAGACTGATAGTGGGATGCATGCACTGCCTGACAGGTTTTCTGTGCCTTCATATGTTGTTAACTCATAGCTTTGCATGTATTGAAACAAAACCATGCCAGCTACCATTCCATAAGATTAAATGTTTATGAACAAAAGCAATAGTCCTCCAATGGGAAGAAAACAGTACATAAGATCACAATTAGAACTCTTCTGATTTTCGGCCACGTGGCCTTTTTCAAGAGAAAAACAAAAACAAAAACAAAAAAAAAACCAATACAACTACGTAATGTCCATCTTTGGCAACTGCATCAGTTGCCAAAGATGGACATTACGTAGTTGTATTGTTTTTGTTTTTTTCTCTTGAAAAAGACCATGTGGCCGAAAATTAGAAGAGTGGAATTGTGATCTTGTGTAAATGTTTATGGTCCATAGCATTGCTAAAATATAGCGTACATCTTTAATCTTTTACTTTTTCCTCTTTTCATACACGTACGGATTACTCTACAGAGTTTTTATTAACTTAAGAAATCTTTTTTTATACATGTACAGAGTATATACACTGCGCAGTTTTTATTAACTTAACAATAGCTAAATTCGTATAATATTCATGTTTTAGTAAAGCAAAAACCGGTTTTAAAAAAATCGATCATGACCTAGATTCGTGAAATGGCCACGCCCAAAAGGTCAAACAAAGGTCCCAAACCTTTGCTTCTACCACGTTTTGAATACAGCTTGGTAAGAAGTATATCCACACCAAATTTCGTGCTTCTACCCTGTGGTGTTGACGAGCGTACATGCGTGTGACGTAGTATAGAGTCGGTGCGACAGCTTGGATGATGAGTGCCCAGTGATGTGTTCACCCAGTCATTTGGCCTTGAGTGCCTGGTGTGTCAACTGTTTGGTTTTGTGTGCTTGATGTATCATCCCTGCGGATGTACGGTTTAGTGTGGGGCACATTGCGCTTACACTGTGCGCCTGTCTTTGACTGGACAGTGACCTTTGACCCTGTTTTCTCAACAACTTTGTAAGGTTCTGGTTCAAAGCGAGATGAGAATTTGTCTTGTTTCAAGAGGACTCCATCTCCAAATGTGATGCTGCTTTCTTTTGCATGTCTGCACGTCGTTTCCACGTCAGTCAACGTCTCGAAAATGTCATGCACTTCCAACCCTGCACAATGCAAAAAACAGTGCACGCTTCTGTTCATCTGCTAGGTCTCCTCTTGCTACTAAGTAGTAGTCGAACCCACCTTTCCAACGCTGCCATCGTACAGATACTTGCGATTGGTCTCCATTTGGATCAAACGGTCCTGGCGCCGTCACTTGACATATCTTCGCCATTTTTCAGGTCTGAAATTTGACTTGAAAATCGCAAAAGTTGCTTAGTTTTCTCTCGTCGCCAGTTTGTAATAATTGCGGTGCTGCCAGTTTACCACGTAGGCCTACCAACTCGCATTCGAAATGCAAACCACACTCTGGGTGTAAGAAGTCCAAAACTTTTATTTAACCAAAATGACTGGGTGAACACATAGGCCGCTCAAGGCCAAATGACTGACGCTAGTGACAGACAGCCAAAAACTTCAAATCAGTCTACTACTAAAAACGTGTTCTTAACAAGCTCACTAGCGGGCCCCCGAGTTGGAGAAGGTTGAAGCGGCGGTAGGAGAGAAAATGGCTCTGCTTTCCATCATGGCCGTGACCCAAACACGTTGAACCTTAAATAGTTCACTGCACTACGGCTGTAAACCTCCCCTTGTTCCTACTGTAAAGAAACGCACAAGGGGAGATCGGGTTCGGGAGAAAGTTGGACTAGGTTCATCCAAAAAAGACAAATGAGTCAGGCCCAGTGAAGATTTTCTTTCTTTTAATTTGGTCTAAAGTTTTTATGCATAAAAAGGGCTGGTGACAATGCCCAACAAAAGGAAAAGAAAAAGGTACAAGTAAATGGGAAAAAGGAAAATAAAGGTAGAAGTAACGACAAAGGGCTCTAGCAACCGTGGCATTTCTGGTGCCGTCAGAACACCATCACCACACTTCACTGAATAAGGTGTAGTCCTCTCTGTTTGAGATTTGGGACCTGACTGAATAACTTAGTAAATTCCAAAACCCCAACGCTTTCCTTTGGAGCCACCTAGGGACGCCATCTGTCAGATCCCTACGCCTCATGAATATTTATAAGGGTCTTACATGTTTAACAGCAGCTATTAGCTGCAAACTTCATATCACCTACATGTCCCTCTAACTTAAGCATACAACATCTTCTCAAACATTGCCGTGATCCTAGGTCTCACAAGTTGAAATAAAAATAGTAATCAGAACTATTTCCTTAAAATCTCCCCGGCTGAGCAACATCCTAAATAGTAAGTCCATCCCACAACTACTGGTCTTCCTCTTACATAACGGGCTGGCACTCCATAAACTTTCCTCGGTCTCTTCCCCGGTCTAGCCGAGAGTATTCCCTCTTTGGAATTTCCGGCCCGTCGCCGGTCAGTGCCTACAAAGGGATTCCTCCTTAGATCGCCACACAACTGGGCGAACTCCCTCGGTTAATCTAAACATCAACCATGGCACTCCTCCGTGGAAGCACGCAAGAATTTCTGGTACACCATAGGTGGTGTACACATACCCCTCCAAGGCTAGATGTTTCCTTAAAAAGTCACAAAATATAGGAAACATCGACAACTCAATATCGGTTGTGGCAATGGGAATAATAATTCAAATGGGAATAAAATTCACACAATACAAATGCAGCACCTCGAAAATGAAATCCAGTCATCCTGCACAAAGTCACTAAAGTGATAAAAAAAGAGAAAAAAATCTTTTTTTCATATAGCATGAATGTCTGGGTAAACATAACGCTGTACTTCCCCACCCTAGGAGTTCCTATTGGTGGGGCCAACATTGAACGTAAGACCCCTATGACCTTTTAAGGGCCTTAACCGAATCAGCTCTCTGAGAGCCAAGACTCTGATCTATCAGAGTCTCCAGTGCGTCAGCGTGTTCAAGAGCCAAGCTCATGGATCTGCTTGATTCCAGTCATAGTCACAGTACCGGTTAACTGCTTCCTGTTTCGACTAGACCGCCGAGAAGTGATGGTTCCTGGCCACCAATTGAAACCGGGTCCCCGGTTGCCTCTGAGGCCTGTTCCGTGGGGTAAGCTTCCCCTTCTAAGCCATCTTGACTACAAGATGGGACCCGAGAAGCCCTTCATTGATCTCAGACTGATCCGAGGGATCAACATCCTCAGCAGGATCCAGCTCATTCCCCACAGTTGCCAGTCCACCGGGGCTGACTCCCCACCTCAGAATCAGCCAGTGGAATAGCCCTTTGTTCAGCATCTATGAGACCATCCCCAGTCTGGCCTTTGTCTGACTGTGGGCCAGAAGGGGCACAAAAGGCTCTGCCTCTGGCCTCAAACAACCCCTGGGTTGCGTCTGGGGAATTAAGGGCACCAAGTCGTCTTCCTCTTCTGGTTCTTCGCCCTCTTCAACTCTAGCTGCCTCTGTTGCAGACTCCCGGGAGCAGTAGGCCTGATACGAGGTGGCTGCCCCGGCAATCCGATAGCCCCTACAGGCAGGAGTAGGTTGCGATGCAAGTCCTTTTGGGGCCATCTCCTCCCTCTTGTCTCACCGTGTACACTGGGAGCTCAGAATGAGGGGAAATCACGACATAGACTTCCCTCTCCCAACGTCATCTACCTTGGAGGTCAGCCTAGGACCTAGCTTTCTGACTAGGCAACGATCTCCTGGCTCCAAAGCCACAGCATGGGCCCACAGATCATACCGAGCCCTATTCCGCTCGGCTATCTTCTGCATGTTCTCGGAAGCCAGGTCGTAGGCATTCCGGGGGTTGGCCCTGAGCCCCTTGACATATTCTGACATGGATGAAGATTTCCGTCGGGGTGAAATCCCAAAGGCCAGATCAACTGGTAGCTTGGGCTGCCTACCAAAGAAAAGATAGAAAGGGCTGTACCCCGTACTCTGGTGGATGCAACAGTTATGGGCATGGACACAAGCTTGGAGGTGCTTCCTCCAATCCTTCTTTCTCATCCTCTAGACTGCACAGAAATGCCTATGAGGTTCTGTTCCACTGCTCCACGGGGTTCCCTGCAGGGTGGTATGGTGTTGTACGACACTTGTCAATATCCAGCATCCTGCAGAGCTCCTTGATAATGCGTGACTCGAAGTCACGACCCCTGGTCTGTTAAAATACGCTCTGGGAATCCATACCGCATGAAAATGTTGTCCCAGAGCACCTTAGCCACAGTCTTCGCTGTCTGATCCCAGGGGGCAGATAGCTTGTGCGAACTTGGTGAAATGGTCCATCACCACCAGGATGTTCTGCTTTTGACCCTTCACTTCAATGGTGAGGAAGTCTAGGGAAAGCAGTTCCATGGGCTGCTGGTCGTGATGGTCCCTAGAGGTGCTTGCTGGGTTATAGCACTTTTTCTTATGCACCTCTCACACTGCTTTAATCCGCGCTCAAGATGCGCAACCATGAAGGGCCAGTAGAACCTGGCTCTTGCATGCCGAATAGCATCCTCAAAATGAGTATGGAAAAGGTCATAAATGGACGCCCTTCATCGCCGCTTCCTGATGTGACCGCGGTACCAAAATCTGTTCCTTTCTCTGGCCATCATCGCCACAGACTGTTCTGTACAAGATGCCATCCTTTATGGTCAAGTGTTTCATCTCACGATGATAGGCTTTCAGAACAGGATTGGTGTGGGCAAAGGTTGCCCGGGCAGTAAGAACTTCTTCACCTTCATGAGATCGGGGTCAGATTGCTGGATTTTTCACCCAGTCCAGCGGGACCATGTGGAGGACTGGCGTTGAAGGTTCCAACGTCCAGTCAGAGATGGCAATGGATCCTTACAAACGACTTCCACGGCGGGATCATACCTCCCACCTCAGGACCCTCAGGACCCGGGCTACCGGTCTTTTGAGCAGCTATCCGGAAACACCCAACCTTTCTTCCTACTCCCTTAGACTGCAGGATGGCTGTCACTGTTTCCCTGTCTACCTCAACAACTGGAGCATCGTCAAATGCTCTGGCCTTGTCAAGAAGGACCTTGGTTTTTTCCATCGTGTCCAAAAAGTCGGGGTCCTCTTCTGGCAGGGGTTGAGGTCGTCTAGATAACCCATCAGCATCGACATGAGAAGTCCCCCTTTTGTACACCAGCTCGAAGTCATACAGAGACAACGCCGCCAACCATCTGTGGCTGGTGGCATCCAGTTTCGCACTTTTGAGTACGTAACAAAGGGATTGTTGTCAGTGTAAACGGTTACCTTTGCACCCACCAGGGAATCATGAAATTTCTCGGACATTGCACATTTAAGAGCCAGAAATTCTCTTTTGTGGGGAGGTAGTTGGCCTCTGACTTATTGAGGCCCCGACTGGCATAGGCAATCACCTTAGGCCCTGTGTCCTGCTGCTGGTAAAGGACAGCACCAAGCCAGTCCCACTCGCATCGCAATGCAGCTGGTAAGGCCTCTGTTGGTCTGGGAAACCAAGAACTGAGGCAGAGGTCAACGCTTGGATGATGGCCTCAAAGGCAGTCTGGTGCCTATCCTCCCACAGGTGGGAAATGTCGGAGGCCAAGGTAAGATATGTCTTCTTCCCTGTCTTCCTAGCAGTCTTGGTAGGAAGATAGCCAGCTGTCAATTCATTTAGGGGCTTCACCCATGTCTGAAAAGATCTTTACCCATCTCCTATAGAACCCACAGAAGCCCAAAAGGACTTGACGTCTCTGACTGTCTTAGGCACAGGCCAGGTGGTGAGGGCCTCGACCTTTTCTGGGTCGGGCTTGATGCCATCTCCAGATATAAGAAACCCTAAATGCTTAACCTCCCTCACCCCAAAAATACACTTGTCAGGGTCTAACTTCAGACGGTACTTTCTGAGTCTGTCGAGCACCCGCAAAGACCGCTCTCCAACTCCTGTAGCGTCTCCCCATCGACAAGGACATCATCCAAAAATACAATAAGCTCTGACAGGTTCATGTCATGGAAACATTTCTCCATCAATCGCTGAAACGTACTTGGGGCATTCACCATTCCAAAACTGAGTCGTTCGAACTCATAGAGCCCCAAAGGCGTGATGAAAGCAGACACTTTCTTGGCCCTCTCTGTCAACGGTACCTGATAGTACGCCTTCGACAGGTCCATAGAACTGAAGTACTGGGGCCCTGTCAAAGTTCTGAGCAAATCTTCTATCTTTGGCACTGTATAAACTGTCCCTAATTGTCCTTGCATTCACAGCCCTGTAATCAACACATAACCTCAGCTGCCCTGTTTTCTTCCTAACTAGAACTATGGGGCTTGCATAGGTGAAGAGGATGGCCTGATGATGTTAGCGTCTAACAACTCCTGAATGTGCCTTCTAACATCTTCTAAATCTTGAGGGGGATGGGTCTTGGGCATGCACGTATAGCTGGCCCCGGGTTAGTTCAATGTCAGGTGTAACATCAGTCCGTCCAATGTCAAAATCACCCTGCGTAAATACATCTGAGTAACTGAGCAGTCTTTCGTAAAGGAAGCTTGCCAGTCAGCGTCAACATCCACACCAAACTTAAATCTTGTCCTTAAATCCCCTCTGTCCTTCACACTGTCAGGGTTCATCATTGGAGCTGGAACGTCCCACCCGTGTAGGGTCACAGTCCTCGCGATCTGCTGTAGGACCTGGCCACAGCGTACTCTGCACGGATGACAAACAGGTCGGCAATGGCCTGCTTCCTCTTGATCCGGATGGGGGTGTCACTGCTGTTCACCACAGTGACTCTTACTCTAGGCAGAGTAGACGTCGGGGGTTTCGCAGCCAAGACGGCGAGGCCAGCTGCCAGTGTCAACAGTGGGCTCCTGGGCCAGGACAGCATTCCTGTGGTGATTTGGGGCTATCGTGTCGTCCCTCGAGGTCCACTGAAGAGTGAGGCGAGACGGTGATAGCTCGCCCAACCAGTCTGACGGGAGTGAGACGACCATCCAAGTTGCCAGCAGTGTCACTGTAGGCGAAGGCAACCTCACACACCGAACGTCACGTGGGGATGTGTGCCTGTCACCATGGAGAGGTGGTAAGCTCTGGCAAAACACCTGATGGTATTGGTGCCAAGGATGACTGGCACACGGGCGGAAAAAGACTGTCGGGTCCTACAATTGCTAAAGTGTCCACAGTCCTTGAAGTTCCACACACATCTCTGGCAAGTCTACACTTATCCTAACATAGCCTAGGTAGGGAACTTCTTGCCCACCTGTGCCGCTAACAGAAAGGAGAAAGCTAAGCTGTTCTAATGGGGCTGATGCTAGGTAAGACCTGTAAAATGCTTCAGAAACTATGGTCACCTGTGAACCACTATCTAACAAGGCTCTAGTATCTGTTCCATTAATCCTAACGGGGGCTTCACAGCATGGACCCACTAAAGCCTCTACACTTGGCTGAGTTTCCAGTTTTCTGTCCACAGCATCTACTTGAAGTTCAGCCAGAACATCTTTGGAAGTGAGAGTTACAGTCTTCGTGGGAGACACATTTCTCACCACCACCTTGACCTGCGTTTCAGCTTCCAGTTCGGCTGAGCTCACCTCCACGTGAGGGGGTAACCACTCCTGGTCCCAAGGCAGAATCCGGACTGGTGCAGAAGTCGAGATGAGAGGCGACCTCTCAGTTCACATTTTTGCGCCGGCAACAGGGTGACGACAGTGTTTGCTGCCAGTCTCACCGGGTGTAGTTTCAGGAGATCCTTGTCCAAGACCTCGATCGCCCTTCCAAGCAGCTCCCTTGATGATGGTGGGGTATTGGATCTTCGGGCCGTGGCTTCCCCGTCAGCCTTCCTACTTTAAAGGGGACCTCTGGGAGCCCCTTCCGCCGATGCCTTTCGTTGTTCCGGCGCCATCTCTCCTGGTCTCTCTGGGCTACCAGTTGAGGGTTGGCTGATTCCGGCAGTCCCTGTAGGTGTGACCCTCAAGACCACACTTGAAGCACGGCCCTTTGGTCCGCCGAGGGTTTGAAGGTGGATGGCTGTCTCCTCCAGTCAGTGTGGTCCCCTGGGTTGTATGGACCACTGCTTCGGGCTGACGACCCATCCTTCGTCCGTCTGCGGTCCAAGAGCCTCGATTTGCCTGACGGCCTTGAACAGGTCACCGAACGTGGGTGCCCCTTCACCTGGGACACCAAACTTGCACCAAAGCTCCAGAGCAATCAGGCCAGAGCAGCTCTTGGAGAAAGCCAGGTACAGCTTCCGGCTGAAGTCCCCCTCGACACAGTGGAGTGATGTTTGTATGTCCTTCAGCCTGCCGTAAATCACCAGAAGATGGTCTGCCAGCTTCTGTCCCGGCTTTGGTCTTGCCTGGCACAAGTCAAAGAAAGCGTCCTCTGGTGACTTCAGTGCCCCGAACAGTCCGTTTAGCTGCTCTAATATTAGGGCAGCATCAGTGGTGGAGAGGCTGCTGACGTGCTGGAGGGCTGGTCCCCGAAGATGGCGTTTGATGAAGGCAGTTTTGTTCACAACTGCCTCATCCTTCAGGGCATCCCGCATGACGGAATACCATTCCCCAAAGGTTGTCTCCTGTGGTGATGTGGGGGGCAGGCCGGTGAAAAGCTTCACCTTTGGGACCATGGGTGGTGGCTGGGTGACCACGGTGATCGCTCATGGTGGCCCGACGCAGCCTGGCTTCCAGCTCGGAGACAGCCTCCTGGTGCTGTAACTCAAGTCGCCTCAGCTTATCACGTAAGGCGGCCACGTCTTCCTCCCTTCCGACTACAGCTGGTGCCGAGTCTTCGGCCTCAGCAAGGTGCCTGGCTCCTTCCTCGGACGACATCGATCGCCCTTCTGGTTGAGGTTGCTAGAGCCCTTGTTACTATTACTAATCCAACTAGTCCTATTGGGCGCCAAAAGTGTAAACCTCCCCTTGTTCCTACTGTAAAGAAACGCACAAGGGGAGATCGGGTTCGGGAGAAAGTTGGACTAGGTTCATCCAAAAAAGACAAATGAGTCAGGCCCAGTGAAGATTTTCTTTCTTTTAATTTGGTCTAAAGTTTTTATGCATAAAAAGGGCTGGTGACAATGCCCAACAAAAGGAAAAGAAAAAGTACAAGTAAATGGAAAAAGGAAAATAAAGGTAGAAGTAACGACAAACGCCTCTAGCAACCGTGGCATTTCTGTGCCGTCAGAACACCATCACCACACTTCACAGAATAAGGTGTAGTCCTCTCTGTTTGAGATTTGGGACCTGACTGAATAACTCAGTAAATTCCAAAACCCCAACGCTTTCCTTTGGCGCCACCTAGGGACGCCATCTGTCAGATCCCTACGCCTAATGAATATTTATAAGGGTCATACATGTTTAACAGCAGCTATTAGCTGCAAACTTCATATCACCTACATGTCCCTCTAACTTAAGCATACAACATCTCTCAAACATTGCGTGATCCTAGTCTCACAAGTTTGAAATGAAAAATAGTAATCAGAACTATTTCCTTAAAATCTCCCCAGCTGAGCAACATCCTAAATAGTAAGTCCATCCCACAACTACTGGTCTTCCTCTTACATAACGGGGCTGGCACTCCATAAACTTTCCTCGTCTCTTCCCCGGTCTAGCGAGAGTATTCCCTCTTTGGAATTTCCGGCCCGTCGCCGGTCAGTGCCTACACAGAGATTCCTCCTTAGATCGCCACACAACTGGGCGAACTCATCGGGAGTCATCAGACTACCTCCCTCGGTTAATCTAAACATCAACCATGGCACTCCTCCGTGGAACTTCTCACACAAGAATTTCTGGTACACCATAGGTGGTGTACACGGCCATTAGACTTCTAGATTTTAATCACAATATGGTGTGCGTGCACACATGTGTGTGTGTGTGTGTGTGTGTGTGTGTGTGTGTGTGTGTGTGTGTGTGTGTGTGTGTGTGTGTGTGTGTGGTGTGTGTGCACACAGGTGTGCGAGAGAGGTGGAAGAAAGAGAATGAGAGACAGATGAATGGTGTGCTTGTGCATATGCGTGCCAGTGTCTGTCTGCTTATGCATGTGTAAGTGTGCATGCACATGAGCGGATATTTGTTTGTGTTCTCATCTGAGTCCACAGCATGAAAAAGCGAAGGCTGGACTGACTGATAAACACATACACAAATGCACACACAAGTGCACGCACACACACATACGCACAGAAGCACACACACACATCTGCACAAGTGCTCCACACACACACACACACACACACACACACACACACACACACACACACACACACACACACACACACATGCGTGCGATCGCGTGTTGAAGATCATGTCTGTAAAGAAAGAAAACCATCAAAAACTTTGGTTTTATAGATGATTTTGATGGCCTGATGGGGGTTATACAAGAACTGGTCAAATTTGTTAACAGTCAATAAGATATCGCATGGAAACCAGCGCTGAGAAGACCATGATGATGGCTACCCCATAACACCGTCATCACATCTGGTAGTATGGTAAATGTACGCTGCATTAAAAAAGTGTTCAACATTTCATTTAAACTACCTGGGATCCAGTATCAGCAATACAAGATCCAAACCAGAAATCTTCTTAAGGGCACCATAAACAGCACACTGTCCAGAATGAAACGTGTGGAAGGACAATAATATCTCCATCAAACACAAGATCAGGCTTCTGCGTGTATTGCTGGTTTTTTGGGGGGTTTTCTGTGTACGCAGGCCGATACTCCTGCGGACACTCCCTGTATAGACAGGCAAGGATTAATCCCATCTACCCTACAAAGCAAGTGGAGTTGTGTGTGTATGACCGTTTTTTTTTTCATTCTGCCATTAAGACAGCCATACTCCAACTTTAGGGAAACTGCTGTATTCAATCTCCCTGCATGAATGACAGGCAGGGATCCTCGGCATTCTCTTAAAAGTGCGCAACCATGTATTATACCCTTCCCTTCACTTCACAAGAAAGCCAACAAATGTTAAGACAAAAGGCTTGGGGTTGTGTAATGAGTCATTTGACAACTCCACCCAATCGGTCCCAAACAAATTGTACACACACACACGCCAACCTCCCCCTCTTTCTTTCTCTCTCCTGTGTCTCACACATGGCAGTATAGACTTCTAATCTATGCCACCACCACCCTCTCCCCCCTCACTCCCTAATGTGGCGGCGTGACGCAGCGAAAAATTTACATCACGTCATAACAATGTTGCCCGTCTCTCCCCCCCCCCCCCCCTTCTCCCCCTGTCCCTCCACCCCCCTCTCTTAGAACAGAGTGAGCCACCCAGCTTAAAACCATATGTAACAAGGAAAGTTTACGTCACGTCGCAAAGACATCAACTGTCTTTCCCCGTTCCTCCTCTCTCGCATATCTACTTCCCCAGCAACCGACTAGTAGCACTGCGAGTGTGGCATAGCAGTGGATGCTGAGGGAGATGTGGCAGCTCTCTTTTGAAGGAGACTGATGTGAGATGTCAGTGTCGCGAGGCGCAGTCAGCCTTCCAGCCATATGGGTGACGATGGGTCTAGCCTGTGTCACCGGGAGACAGTTCCTGGAGATGTGGGGCAATTGGCGATGGAGCGCTGCCTGACTGCGATCACCATGGCCTGGGTAATCATGTTGTGAGGTCAGGCAGACATGGGGGCACTCCTAATGGGGTTGGGCTGAAAAACTGCCCTCTCGGCCACAGTCTGCAAGTACTCGCTGAATATTAGGGACTCATGCAGCGCTCCAGCGACTTTTGTCCTGCTCCCTCCTTGAGGCAGCCTCACACAGCACAGGACCATCATCACCTGAGCATGAAGAAGGCCACTCAGTGGTCCTGAAAACAGCCTTCAGTTTGGGGAAAGGAGGTAATATACACCGATGCCCAACGTCGGTCGACCAACAACCAAAACTGAACCAACGTTCAAGAGGAACAAGAGCTCAGTGAGAGAGAAACATGACAACCCCACATGAAACTCACTCACGACTGCCAGCAGTTGTCACAAATGATGCAGACCTATGTCTGCAGTACTCTTGCCCTTAAGGGTTTCAGGCCGATAAGATGTTGATCTCACCCTCAATGGTTAACGGTCGACTAGCAGTCGGAACACCACAGAGAACCCTCTCCCTCTCTCTTCACTCACTTCCCCCTCCCTCCATATCCACCACCCACACCTGACAGTTGTGTGCCAGGCTGGTGTGATGAAATCGTGTTAACCAGTGCTTGGCTACTTAGCATGTGTTCTTCTGCCACGCTTTGTGAATTAGCATTTGTTCTTCTCTCTGGTCTAAAATCTTACCCCCTCCTCGGTGAGTGGTGGGAGAAACAACTCCCCACCCCACCCCCCACCCCCCACCTGGACTCTTAATAATTGCCTGCATAATTTGATGTGTGCAGTTTCATTAGGAAATTTATTTGCAAGACAGGTTTTGAACAAATGCTGCATTTTCTTTTCTTGACAAATTTCATCATTGTATTGGTAAGAGGATGGGAACCACACCTCCGACCCATATGTGAAGTTGGGAGAGACTAACGAGTCAAATAGGGTTGTAACTGTTCTCATATTTACATTTTTACAACAAACAAAAAAACCTGTTCTCTTCAAGGTATGTGCCGCTTTATTCCCTTGTCTTGCTAAGTGTTCTTGGGCTTCTGTAAAATGTCTGTTTTTATGGAAAATGACTCCAAGATATTTATGTTGATCTACTGTTTCAATGATGTTTTCACCGCAATTGAAGAATAGTGGTACCTTTGGGTCTGATTTGGTGAATACAATGACCTTTATTTTCTCTGTGTTGATTTTCATTCCCCAGTCTAAACAGTAGTGTATAATATATAGTTGTGTAACTGGTTTAATTCACATTAAAGTCCCTGTTTTGAAGTCGAGAGGATAGCTAAATCATCTGCATATAAATGACATGGAATTTCGACTTGTTCTAGATCGGAAATTCTTGGGAATCATGGTCTCTGAGATATCCGACAATGTCATTTATGAATATGTTAAATAAGGTGGGGTTAAGGGTATTGCCTTGGAGGACACCTTTTTGTATTAATATTTCCCTAGTGAAACCAGACTGGCTTCTTGTACAAACCGTAGCCCTGTTGCACATGTCCTGTATCATTTGGTAGCATTTACCAGTTATTCCCACTTGCATCATTATCATCAGTAGAGCTTCGTACCATATATTATCAAATGCTTTGCTGAAGTCAACAAAACAGCAATAAAGCCTTTTAGTTCTGTCTTTTAGTACCTTATCAACTAGTTTTGACAATATGAATATTTGATCAGTGGTCCGTGACCCCTTTCTGAACCCTGCTTGCTCCTTTGCCAAGAGGTGGTTTGCCTCAAGATAATTCATTATCCTTTCAAAACAAACTATTTAAAGTTATGGCTCTGAATTTGTTGGGGTTGGATTGGCCACCTGACTTATAGACTGTAACTGTGATTCTTGTTTTCCAGAGGTCCAGGTATATATTTCTGATTTTAAAATTAAATTAAACACGTCTTTCAGAAGAGGAGCAATTTCAGGTAACATTGCTTTAAGCATTTCGTTTCTGATGCCATCTTTGCCTGGGGATTTTTTATTTTTCAGCTTTCTGACTGTGTTCCATACCTCCATTTCTAATATTTCATAATCTAACTGTGAGTTCCCAGAGCGGCAATTATTTAACATCTTAAATGCTGTTAGCATGTCATCAGCTATTTGTTTTCGTTTTTCTGCGATCAACTGTTTCTCTCCTATTAGTGTTTAAAGATGTTCAAACCATTTGTTCGCGCTGAGACAGTTTTCTTGACCATAAATTTCGTGATCGTATGTTTGCAGTTCTCGTACGGTTTTCCATATTGAATTGGGATCAGTTTGTAGGGCTTCGTATAGGGAATTAAGGAGTTTGTTACGATATGTTTTCTTGGTTTTCTTTAAAAGTCGTTTATATATCTTACATTGTGAAAAGTATTTTTGCCTGAGTTATTTGTTTTGGGAGGTTCTGTTGACTGCGTTCAGCTGTGATCTTATCTCTCTTCTTTGGGAATGACAGTCTCTGTCAAACCACTTCTTTCTACGTCTAGATTTTTTCCCTATCCATCTTTGTTTTGGGTGAAAATATATTCGTTATCTGTTCAATAGTCGTATTTATGTCGATGTTATGTTCATTTGTTGCAAGTTGTGTTACAATGTCGATCTTGATTTCTTGAATCTGTGTGTGTGTGTTTGTGTGCGTGCGTGTGTGTGTGTTTGTGTGTATGTGTGTGTGGTGTGTGTGCGTATGTGTGTTTGTGTGAGTGTGTGTGTGCGTGTATGTGTGTGTGTGTGTGTGTGTGTGTGTGTGTGTGTGTGTGTGTGTGTGTGTGTGTGTGTGTGTGTGTTTGTGTGTGTGTGTATGTTTTGAGTTAGAATTAGTATTTCATCATGTAATGTGAGCTTTGGGCTCTTGTGAGGTAAAACACACACACACACACACACACACACACACACACACACACACACACACACACACACACACTCCCTCTCAATCTTATTATTTCTCCATTCACCCGCACCCTCTCTCTTTCTCAGTTGCACTCCATCTCTTCCATCCTTTATCCCCCCCCCCCCCCCCCCCCCACCTCTCTTACTCTGAAGATATATTGTATCATTCAATATGAATTGTTACGTATTCATTATTTTATGTATTAACATGCAGTTTTGTGGGATGTTTTCTTTCTATATATTTCTGAAATTGTTTTTCTTTGCTTGAGGGCTGGATGGAAAAGAAAAATACACTGATCTTGTGTTTATTTCTTTCCCTCATTAAGTAACTTCCCCTCCCCCATTCTCCTCGTCTAATATCACATAATTTTGTGAAAAACGGAAGGTGAAAGTATTATTACACACAAGAATGGACCGACATTACTTTTGAAGGGAGGAGGGATATTTACAGAGACTCAGGCACGCAACCGATCAGAACTGGAAGAACTGGTGAGGAGTTCCGTGTTGTGCCCCCAATTCTTCTTCTTGTTTGTTATCTGCCCGCCTTCATCGAGTTGAAGATTCTGGCATCAACAGGGGTTCCGGTTTGCTGTGGAGTTTGGGTCAGTTTATGCAGTCAGTGCTCACTACCTAACTGCATGGACAGTGGGCAGGGAAGTGGGGGCCACCACACTCACTATTTCAGGCCTCTAACCATACTTTGGTAGGCCCTACTTTGGAGTGGTGTGTGAGGGTTTGTACTCTAGGCATGGGGTGGGAGGGGATGGGTCGGGGAGATGGGGGTGGGGAGTGTGGGGGGGGGGTGAGTGGGGAGTGGGGGGGGGGGGAGTCAGAGGTAGGACTGAAAGTCCACCACCGAGGCTGATTTAATTGCCTCAGGTGGGAGCCTATTAAACTCCCTGTGGTGCGGGAAAGAAGGAGTATTTTCTATAGTTCCTGCTGTTGGACTCCAAGGCATACTGTGCTCATGAAAGTGTCGAGTGGCGTATCCAGTTTTCGAGAGTCTTGGCGCATGATTGGTCTCGACTGTGATGTCACCATGGTGGTATTTGTACAGTGTTGTCAGGCGGATTCTTCTTCGCCGATCTTCCAGTGATGTCCATTCAGTTGATCAAGCATTTCTCCCACGCTCGATGTTTGGCGGTAGCGGTTTACTACCCGCGGGCAGCCCTCCTCTGGATCTTCTCGAGGGACTGTATATTATGTCAGTGTGCGGGTCCCAAACTTCGCACGCATATTCCAGCTGGGGGCGCATCATGGTCTTGTATGCTTGGTCTTTGGTGGAGATGGAGCCGACCTTTAAGTTTCGTCGCAGGAAGCCAAGGGTCTTGCTGGCTTTCGTGGCGACGTTGTTTGTGTGTTTCTTCCAGCTGAGATCGGTGGAGATGGTGACACCGAGGTAACTTGGCATCGCTGGAAGACTTTAGTGGGTGGTCTCTCAGATGATATGTATATTGCCATCGCTTGCTAATGTGTAGCGCCTCACACTTGTCCGGGTGGAAGGACATCAGCCACTTTTCTTCCCAGTCAGCGAGTTTGTCCAGGTCTCTCTGCAGATCGTGCTGGTCGGGCGGCTCTGGTGATTGTCTTGTGACAGGCCGTGTCATCTGCAAAGAGCCGTACGGTGAGGTCAGGCCCTTGGGAGATCATTAATATAAAGCAGGAAGAGGCGCTAGGCATGGCCGAGGACAGAGCCCTGGGGATTCCTGACTCTACAGGCACGAAGGTGGAGGTGACGCCATCAACAACAACTGCTTACCTCCTGTCACTTAGGAAGCTCTGGATCCAGTTGTTGATGTTGCCGGTGATTCCATAGTGCTGTAGCTTGTGGGTCAGGAGTGGGTGGGACACCTTGTCAAGGCCTTCGCAAAGTCCATGACTAGCATGTCTGTCTGCTTGCCTTTCTCCCTGCAGTAGGTGATCTCATCCACAAGGCCTAACAGCTGGCTGACACAGGACCGCTGCTTTCAAAAGCCATGCTGTTCCCTGCAGAGGATGTTTTTGCTCTCTGCGAAGTCCATGATGTTGTGGACAATGATATGCTCCAGCACCTTTCCAGGTACGCTGGTCAGAGAGATGGGCGGTATTGCTGGTCTGTACCGTTTGCCTTTCTTGAAGATGGGCGAGACATGGGCGGTCCTCCAGTCCAACGGAACAATGCCAGAGTTGATGGAGGACTGGAACAGCAGCGTGAGGGCGGGTGCGAGTTCGCTGGCGAGCTCCTTCAGGATTCTGGGGGTGATGCCGTCGGGCCGGGGCCTTCCTGGACTTCAGGTTCCTCAGCAGCTTCTTGACTCCCTCTTCCCTGACAGTGATGGTGCTGCACGTTGGTCCGTTGGTATTTGGGCTGAGCCCTGTCCTGGCTTCAAAGTCTTCAGGAGTGCAGGGTGTCCTCTTGCTGAATGCCGACTGAAATTGGCAATTTAGGATCTCAGCCTGACCTTTGGCGTCCGTTACAAGACGGCCATCAACTTTCAGGGGAGAGACGTTTGAAGATTCCGTCTTCTTGGCTTTTACGTAGCCCCAAACGCCTTGGAGACTCTGCCACCATCTTTTGTGCTGTCCTCGATGAGACGAGCTGTATGGATCCAATAATTTCTGCGAAGTTGGCACTGGACTTGACGCTTCAGCTGTTTAAGTTCCTGAAGGTGCCTGGGTCGCCAGACTTCTTCCACCTCTTGTAGGCTCTGTCTCTCTTACGGATGAGTGCTTTGTCTTGTAGTCCACCCAGGGCTTCCCGCACTTGGCCTTTGGAGTAATGTGCGGATATGGGAGTGGACGATCTGGTGCAGCCCATCCCTAAATGCAGTCCAATCTCTTCAGTGTCACTGCTGTGTCGAAGGAGGCAAGAATGGAGTCCGCGAGTTTTACAGCAGCAGCACGTAGTGCAGGCCAGTTTGCTCGCTTGTAGCAGGGGACAAGCCTCCTGTGTTGTTGCGTCGCTCTGGCTGAATCTGGAACTCCATGTAGACTGCAAAGTGATCGGAGATTCCCGGAACTCCTTCGGTGCGTGGGACCAGTGTGGGAAAATTGGTCACAAAGAGGTCGAGGGTGTTATTCTCTCTGGTGGGGAAGGTGACCATCTGCTGTAACCCCTGGTCGTTGAGGAGGTCCAGGAACTGTGTGTGCAGTCTGGGGTAGACACTGGGGGTCTTGAGGCTGCATGTTGTCCAATCGAGGGAGGGCAGTTGAAGTCGCCCCCGATCACCACGTAAGCGTTGAGGGAGGAGACACGCTGGACTGACGCTGAGAAACGATTTAGGCTATCCTCATCTCCATCGTCCGGTTTGTAGTAGGCAGCAACCAGGAGGTCTTTCCTTCCTTTCAGCTTTATTTTGGCCCAAACGAGCTCACAATCAGGGACGGTCAGCTCAGGAACCTTGTAGCTGGTCAAGTGATCGGCAACTGCGACTAGGCAACCTCCACCCTCACGGTTTCTGTCACACCTCCACACTTTATAGTAGGGCGCAGGATTTCGCTGTCGGCAATGCTGCTATCGAGCCTCGTCTCCGTTACGAAGATAACGTCCGGTTTGGTGGTCTCAATCAGGTTTAACATACCTGGAAGGTTTTTCACACAGGATCGGGCGTTTACATTCAAGAAACGGAGAGGGCGATTTTTCTGCTTATTCTGACAGGCCTGTCTGGTTGGTGTGGAGGAGTGGAGTGGCCTGAAGGTGGTGCCCTCGGAAGACGGTAGGGAGAGTCGAGACGGTACACCCCGGGAACGCTTCAAAACCCTTGGGGAGGGAAAAATTTCCCATTTTGTTTTTTTTTTGAAGATCGCATGATTAGATTGTCAAATGGCTTTCCCGGGGCTGCACACAAAAAAAAATACATAAAGGGTGCCCTTGCTAAACCCAAAAAGTAGGTAAAATCCCCATCCATAGCTAACGCAAACTGCAAAAAACCGGGGGGGGGAGGGCCCGCAACAGGGCGGCAGAGCTGCAAGAGAATCCTAGACACGTCTGTTTTGGGCTATCCCGATTTCTAGCTTTCGTGATCTTTTTTGTCTGTCCTCAGTCCTATTTTGGGCCAAAACGGGAAAACCCAAAACTTAACATCAAAGACCCCCCCCCCCCCCCCCCCCACCCCCCCCCCCCCCATTCCTTCCCTTTAGCCTAGTTTTTGGGTAAAAACTTGAGAAAATTGGAAGGTGTTTTATGGGGGGGCGGGGATAGAAAACTTCTTTTTCCACTATCCCCAAATTTTTTGGGTGGTTTTGATACGGAGTCTGAATGGGTATCCCATCACTGAAACAAAAACTTTTTTGGTGAAAATAGGGTAAATGACCCTTCTGTGGGGGTTTACTGGCTGGAACTTGTGATGAGATGATAAGGGTTGGGTTGGGCCCTTTAGGAGAATATTTGGGAAAAATTTTCCTATAAATTTATTTTAAACATTTCAACCCCCCAAAACCCCCCCCCCCCCCTTTACAAATGGGGGAAAAGGGGGCAACTTTTCTGGTACTAGCATTGAAAGAAATTATATTTTTTCCCGGGGTCTGTTAAAATACTTGTGGCCTCGAGATAAGTTTCCTTTGGGCCTTTTAAACTTTTAAAAAGTACTTGTAGCCCGAAGACAGAATTGAAAGAGAATTTCCAAACAGCCCAACACAACTGAACAACAAGAACGACACAAGTTAAGTGCAATCCACACCTCAATTTTACTTGCTTACAACACTTGTAAGTATATACTGCCCTTTTATGGGCCCTTAAATTTTCCGGGTTCACACAATTTCATCTTTAAAGGGAAAGGAAAAAGCCCTGAAGAAATTGATTGTCCATTTGGGATTTTTTTTTGACTTATCTAATCGGGGGGGATTTTTGATCTCTCTCTGGTGGCGGGCCCTAAACTTCTGTGTAGCCCTGTTGCGGGAGTGCGGGTTTTTGGGGGAGTGTCTTAAACCCTTTTTTGGGCCCAGAGATTTTTACCGGCATCCCCCCTTTTTTCGGGGTTGCCACGGTCGGGTTTTAGCCCCCGTTTTGTAGCGTGACCAGGGGCCCGGTTTCTGCGTTTAAAGAAAACCCGGGTTTTGTAGGAAAGGGTAGCTGAGGGGCCTGGCTTTCGAGTTCACACTTTTACCCTCTTATTTTTCCGGGGAGGTGTGAAAACCCTCAGCCAGAAAAGGGTTTGGTTTTCCTCAAATTTTTGATTTCAACTATAACATCAACTCCACTTTTTTTTTAAAAAGGGTTTGAGTTAAGCTTAAAAAGGGGGTTTAGGAGACAGAAAACCCAATGCGCACTTTTTTTCATTTCAAACAACTTTTTCAATTTTTCCTTATGAATTAAATCACATTACATTCCCCCATTTTGGGGGTTTCACAAGGAGAGTATTGCCTTTTTGAGGTCTGTACGGTTTTTTTTTTTTGGGGTCGCTGGGGAAGGGCAAATTGGGCCAAAATTTTTCCCTTGTCCTTTTTTTGGTGTCGTACATTAAAACTGGGGTTATTTCCCACACTTGTTTAGGGGGCTTTTTCTGCTTTTTGTCGTAAACACTTTAAACTTGGGAATACATTTACCCAAGACCATGTGGTGTAAACTTAAATTCATACACCCCAAAATCTTTCCCCCAAAAATCACCAGTTTTTATAAATCAGCTTGGGCATTTTTTTTAAAACCTAGAAAAACCCTTACTTTTTTTTCTAATCTAAATTTATCTTTTCAGTTTCCTCTTAAACAGATAGAATTGCAAAACTGGCAAAATTCGGGTTAAAACCCAAAATTTATGGGTCAGATTTTTTAAAAAAGGGAATCATAACCAAAAAGTAAATACCAAACTACTACCCAAATAACTTTTTCATCATTTTGTTAACCTGTCCCCCAAGTACGTCACAAATTTTACACTGCGAAGGGCCACATGGCATCAAAAAATTTCAAAGCTATTTTCCCAAAAGGGTAAACCTATTTTTTAAACTAAACATTTTTTCGGGAAATAATGGTTAAACTTTAGACTGGGATAGAGGGGAAGAGATAACCACCCCTCCACTCGGGTTTTCCTCCCTTTTTTGGGGTTTAAAACCTACACGGGTCCTAAAGGTACATGAATTTTTAAAGAAAAAAAATTTTTTTGTTTTTTTAACGTCCTCATGGGGCAAAAAGTTTTTTGGGGACATTTTTTTCTTTAAAAGGTAGTTTTTGGGGGTTTTTTTTTTAAAACCCTTTTCGTGGTGCGGTTGGCATTGTTTTTATTAAATGGGGGTATTTTTTTAAAGTTGTCTCCTTTCATTGTGTTGTTGATTTTTTCCATTTTTTCTTCTTTTTGGGGGGGGTTTTAAAAGAAAAAAAAATTTTGCCCCAATTCCACGGAAAATCGGGCTTTGGGGCGGGGAAAACCCCTGGGTTTTGGGTTTTTGCTCAAGTAAAAAATTCATCAGCTGTATTTTGGTGTGTTTCTGTAGTATGGGAAAATGGTGGTAATGGGACGGGGGGGGGGGGGGGGGCCATCACTTCGGGGGCGTGTTGGAGAAAAGGCCTCGCCCCACTTTGGGCCAGGTCAGGCCCAGAGGACCCCTCTTTGAAACCCCTGCCCTGAACCATCGAGGTTTTTCGGGTTTCCTCGGGGGGTTGGGGTTTTTTTTTTTTTCCAGGGGGATAAACACCCACCCCTTCGCTCAGAAAAATTGGGGCCTTCATAGTGCCCTTTTCCTGGTGCCCAAGGGGTGGCTTTTTTGGGCCCTTTGGGCGGGGAAAACGTCATCAGAGATATTCATGGGTTTTGTTTTGGTGCCAGTTCTTGGGGCAAAATTTTTGGTCCCACTGTCCCCCAGGGTCTTTGCCCTTAAATTCCTGAAATGGGGGGGGCCCACCCAAACATAAAGGTGAGGTCTTTCCTTTACAAAATTTGGTGACCCAGGAACATATTTCGGCTTGAACTCCTGTCAATTCTTCATCCTCCCCGCGACGGGTTTTTAAATTTAGGACTTTGATCCGTTGGATAAACCAGGGCCTAGGCAGGGAAATTCCCGGTGGTAGCACAGGCCTTAAAAAAATTGGCGTAATTTTTGGCATAAAATGCTGATCCCTTTGGGTATCAAACTTTTGGGTGGTTTTGTTTCGGGATAACCAGAGCGCATCCTCCCCCTTGTCCTTTCAAGCACTGACCGTCAGTGTAAAAATTTTTGGGTGAGGGTCTATTCAAACTCCATTTTTTTCCTTTGCCAGTGTTGCAAGTAGAGGGGGTTGTCTTTCTTTGCGAAATGGTCCCACCCAAAATTAAAGGGGAGTTTGTTTTTTTTTCCCGTTCCCAGGGTTTTGGTAGGGGATGTGTAGGGGGTTGGTTCCCCCGTCATTGGGCCGGGTTTTGGGCCCTTCCCCCAAATTTTTTTGGGGTCGGGTCACTAAAGGGAAAACACCGTCTGGGGAGGCCCTCCCTTTTCCTTTCATTGGGAAGTGCCTGTAGGGGTCAAAACCATGTGCTTTGGTTGTCCTGGGGGGTGTTTTAAAACAGCATCCCTACCACTAAACACGGGTTTTCGAATTTCCCGCTTTTTAAAACAGCGAAAATTCGCCTGGGGGAAAGCCTCCTCCCTTCCTGATAAAAAAAAGGTCGTTGAGGGGAAGTTGGTTTTATCCCAAAAAGGCAGGGGTTGAGTGCTGCCATTTCCCCACTCATTCGATTTTTGCCATGGGGTTTTTTGGGGGGCAGTGAAGAGCCTTCATGGCCAATTTCGCCCTTGATCCACCGGGGCCCTCCTTTTCATGGATAGCTCCCGGTGTACCCGGGGTTCTTGTTTAAGGGTTTTAAATTAGTCCCTTTGCCAAAAGGTTTTTAGTGGGGGGCTCCCTATTTGCTTCTCCCCCAGGTAAGTTGGAATTTTTCCACGTAATAAAACCTTTTTGGCCCAAAACCCAACGTTCGGGCCCACCCCCCCCCCAAAAACCAAAAAAAGATTTCAAACCCTATGCCCACTCTCCCCTCCCCCCAAATCCCCCCCCCCCCCCCTTTCCCTTTCTCTCTTTTAAAAGGGTTGAGCCCCCCAAAAATTTACATTTAAAAAATTACGTCTTTCCACACTCCCGCTTCGTTCTTTTTTGGCCCACCCCCCCTTACCCCTCACCCCTCCCCCCCACTCCTGAAACGGGGCGACCCCAAAAAAAAATTTTAAACTTTTGCAGGGTAACCATTGCCTGCTCAAAAACCCCCCACCCCCCCCCCCCCTTTTCCCCCGCCGCTATCTTAAACCCCCCCTCCCCCCCCTTTTCCAATCCCGGGACAAAAAGGCATTTTTGGCCGTTTTCTCCACAATTTCCCCCCCAACCTTTTGCCCCCCCCCCCCCCCCCCCCCCCCCCCCACCTGACCCAAACGCGCGGCCTTATTGACAAAAGGGGGAGCCGCAAACCTCCCTCCTTCTCCCCCCCCCCCCCCCCCCCCCCCCCTTTCTCCCTCTTTCTTTTCCATCGCCGGCCCCAATGGACCTCGGGTAAATATTCACTGTGTTTTCCCCGTGATGGCAAAAAAGGGGAAACGCAATACACGCAAAAATTAAAACGCCCCCTGATGTCAGTGGGGCCGGGCCCCCGCCAAATTTCAAAAAAATTTTCCAAAAGGCAAATATGGTAAGAAAAAATTTCCCCCCCCTCTCACCCCGGTGTTTGCCCCCCCACACCTTGTTCACCCCAACCAGAAACCGGTTTGGCGGGGTTTAAATACATATATACCAACCATAGGTAACAACTTACTGACCCCCAAGACCCCTTTAAATCGAACAGTGAAAGGTAAAGGGGACGCCCCAGAAGAAAAACCGATAACCTATTTTCTTGTTTCCAAGTCATTTACGGGTTTTAAACCCAGGAAAAGGGGAGTTAAAACCCTATTTTTTTCTTTTTCAAAACTATGTTTTGGATTTTATACTGCCATGGGGGTTTAATTGTAACTTTGACAAACACTTTTTTTGACATTTACAACCTGAAAATTTGATTAACTGTGTAGAAAGTTGCTTGAAACAAGGGCCCAAAGCTCTCCCCCCAGGGGGTTTATGATTCTTGTTTAACAATCTGCCCAAATTTATTCCTTGTGTTCACCCTGATTTTTGCCATTGCAATTCTATCTTTAAGGGAATGAAAAATTCAATGAAAATTTTTAAAAATCAAAAAACAGTATGCCAGTGCAAGGTTAAAAACTGCAAAGCTATTTTGTAATACGGGTTGATTTTTGGAATTTTTTGGGAGTGTATGACTGTAAGCTACCCCCAACATGGGGTACTTGGACTAAGTGTACCCCAAAATAAATTTGTTTTTAATTCATAAGAAACATTGAAGAGTTGTTTGACTGAAACTGTGTAGGATTGTATTACTGTCTCCTACCCTTTTGTAAGCTTAACTCAGCCTTTAAACAAAGGTGGAGATTGACAGCAATAATAGAAACTCTACCATAGAGAAAACTTTGCTGGCCGAGTCTCACACCTCTTCTGAAAGATAAAGGGTAAATGTATGCACTCGACAAACCAGCCATCAGCTTCTCACCTACAGACCAAGTTCTCTTTATCGCAGAACTGGATCCTGGTCCGCTACACATTGTGGCTAAACCATACTCTGGGGCTACGCCAGAAACCGGGGAATGCCAGACACTATGGCTACACTTTAAACTGGGGTGACACCAGACAACCAATCTACATGGGAGGGGCAGTCACCAGCCACAGGAGAGATCAACTACCCTCTCTGATATAAGCTAAGCTATTGATTCCCCTGGACTCAAACCCATCAGACCCTTACCCTCACTTTATGATGAAACGTGTGAGAACCTGTCTATGAGTACCACTTTGGCTACTGCACTGGGTGTATGCAAGCGAAGTGGATGTATATGAAAACATGCATTCAGAGTAACTTAGACAGGCCCACTGTATTCCAACTTAAGCGGCTGCACGGAGTGTAAGCAAGTAAAGGGAGTGAGGAAGGGCCCCTCATTGTTGTCGTTCAATGAGAACTAAAATCTTGCCTATTGAACAGACATGTAAATACTTACCTATGTGTAGCAAGTAAAGTTGATGTGTGAAATTGCACTTAACTTGTGTCAGTTCTCTGTTGTTCAATCAAATGTTGAATGTTGGAACTTCTCTCTTCAATTCTGTCTCTCGGAGCTACAAGTACTTCTAAGAGTGCAGGCCTAAGGAAAATTATCTCAGAGCACTCTTAAGTATCTTAACAAGACCCGGAACAAATAAAAAATTTCTTTTGATGACTGGTACCGGAAAGTTGCTCCTTCCACCACTAGTAAGAGAGAGGGTGTAGGTGAATATTAATTATTCTCATCGAGAAATTATTCCAAGTCCTTCCTCTAGAGGACCCACCTACCACTCATCCACCTCTCATCACACGTCACGCCAGGAACTTGGCTTCTTTGCGGGAAATATGAGCTGGTCAGCTACTCTTATGTGGTAGTTATCCAGGTTCCTCCTGCATTTTGTGAAGGCCATTGGAACTGTCTTCTCAGCCGACAGTTCGAAGCCATTGTCTTTCATGTAGGACTGGATGTTGTCTATGTCCTTTTGGTACTGTCTCATTTGGCTTACTCTATGCGTCTCCATCATGTTCGACCAGATGGCCAAATCGTCAGCGTTAAGGGCAAGCGCTGGCTGATTTGGTCTTGGTCTGAGGGACTTCTTGATATCATGCAGCATGATACTAAAGAGGGTTGGTGCTATCACACTGCCCATGTCTAGGGTGTGCATCCGGGTTATGGAGGGTCCCACTTTCACTGCCATTTTTCTGGAGTCCAGGAAGGTTGAAATGAACTGGTACATCGGCCTGAAATGCCGAGGGCGCCGATCTTGTCCAGAAGTTTGGAATGCCAGACTGTGTCGAAGGCCTTCTTGATATCAAAGAAGGTAGCGACTGTTGTTCTGGATTTGTTTGGCAGGGTCCAGCATTTGGCATCTTCAAGGAGTTGGACAACGTGCTCCATACAGTTGCATCCTTTTCTGAAGCCAGCCTGGCAAAGAGGTAGGATATTGTGTGTCTCCAGATGGTATTCCAGTCTATTCTTCAGGACTGTCAACCTCGGGGTATGTCAGTGGAGGAAGGACTAGCGCACAGCCCAAACACACTCACAGCTTGCTTACAATCTCATTCATATATCATGCATTCGTCACATCAAACCACTAGTAAAGTCTATAACTTTACTACACATAATCATGGAAACAAACATCAATGCGAATAGAGTCAAACAGAATAAAACATTCTCTCTTTCCTTGAACTTCACAAAACCATTTATCTAAATCATCATAACTAACTCGGGTATAAATAGATTTCTACTTTACCTGGCCAGGTGATCTTAGACTAATTACGAATCACTGTCTTTCCTTTTCTTCTTTCTTTGCTTTTCACTGTCACTTTCACAAACACCAGTCACGACACAACTGCTGGCACTGGTCAGGTTGGCCCGCCGGCACTGGTCAGGTTGGACTGCTGGCACTGGTCAGGTTAGACCGCTGGCGTTGGTCAGGTTGGACTGCTGATGAAAGTGGCGCGGCCAGGTATGAGGTCGAACCCCGGTTCAGATTGAACAGTGACTACCAGACATCGATCTGTTCTCCTTTCTTTCTTCCTGCATTAACGCATTGCACTCTCTCTCTCTCTCTCTTCTAGTCTGCTCTATCAAATGGACATGGTTGCTTTTCTTTTTTTTTTTTTCTCTCTTTTTTTTCTCTTCATCGTTAGCAACTCTCTCTCTCAACATCTCTCCTTAGTCCTTCCTCTGCAGACTCTATCTGGTGCTAATGCTTCAACTCGGTTCTCTTCACTCCTCCTTCATCTCTCTGCTTTTCTCTCGTGCAGAGCCTACACCCAGAACCTCTTCCTCTCTCTCTGTTTTTCGTTCTCCTCCCCTCTCTCCCACTCCCCTAGCTTTCTTATTCTCATCCTATGTGTCAAAAGGGTGAGCACCATTGGTCAGACTTTTTCCCGCCTTGTACCGAGGTTACCTCCCCTCTAATTCCATTGGACATGCGACTCGTCAAAGTCACATCTACCGGCCTTGCTCTCTGTGGTGGTCAATGGGTCATTTAATTAATTAGCTTGATTTCACCCCACCACACAATACCTTCCCCCTTCTTACTTCAACCGGCGACGTCTGGCTTAACTGTGGGCGCTGGTCTTGCAAATTAGCCGGATCAGTCTGACCCAGACGCCGAGATCCGTCTGGCCAGACCTATTGAGACGTCGGTCAAGCCACTCAGTCTGTCTGCGGGACAGTGCTGTCTCCGTGAGGACTAAAAATAGCCTCTTCGCTGTGCCTCATTGGCTGACGCGACACATGAAGTCGTTCTGGTTACTGGAACGGATGTTTGAGTTTGGATTTGTCCAAATGTAACTGGCTGGCGATGCCACGAATTCGGTTTTTCTATTTTTGTCCGTGACATATTTCCCTTGCAAAAGACTATGCTTCAGCATTGGTCTCAAAACAACGGATACAAAAAGCAACAACAAAACCGATTTGTGACACCACAGCTACACGTGAAGTTTTTGCAAAATTATGTTCAAAACAAACGGTTTTACTATTTATCAGCTATGTATCACTGGTAAATATCACCCCAATGGGTTTTCATTGATTGCGCTTTTGCCTTTTTTTTTTTTTAATATTTTTGATAACCTCTGTCGCATTCTATCAATTCCCCTACCTGCGAATTTGCCATCTTCACTTCACAATAATATGAAAGCACAATCTCATATGACAACGATCCAGACTCCTCACTGAGGAAAGCGCCATCCTACTTATCGCAAACAGTGCATTATACACAAAGCGACTGTACGCTCTAAACATAACTACATGTACATGAGCAAGTCTCACAGAGAAAATATTGAACCATTGCCAAAATGGGAATGAAACCTTCACTCAATTCACTGTAATCACTCATTTTATTTACAAAGTAGAATGCACCCCCGGTATGGATGATTCTCTGAGTTGCTGCTTTGCTAGACTAGACAACTTAAATAGTCAGATCCTACATTCTCTGTCGACTGGGTGTTACTGGAACTCGTGTCCTGTAGGGCAGACAGGTGCCATTGCCCAGCGCAGCACCTGTGTTTTTCTGCTGCCTTACGCCTCTGCAGGAATTTGAGTGGTTGATGATCAGTCTCTCCGCCACCCCCCCACCACGAACTCTTTCCATACATGTATTTGTGAAGTTTCTGCACGGCCACTGACAGCCAAAACACTCCTTCTCTACCATTGCGTACCATCTTCACACGCATCAGCTTACTGCTAGCATACCTTCTCAGGAAACTCGACCTTCGTGCTCCTGAACAATACTGCACCTACTCCACAACTGATGATTGTACGCAACAAAAAAATGGTTTGACATTTCTGGTGCTTCAAGATGGGACAGGAAACCTAGTCGTTTCTGCACTGTCTGCAGTGCTTGTTTGCAGCGTCTGACCCACTCGACCACTGCCGTTTTCCCTGCCTTGACCAAATCACTGAGAGGGACTCGTGATTGCTGCGAAATTTGTTTACCCCGTACAATATTCCTGTAGAAAGAACCAAAAAACCCTAGCAGGCTCTGACTTCTGTTTTGGTTTTGGTTCTTGAATTCATCTTCTTCTCCAACTTTCCCTTTTCTGGTGTTTGTGTCGGCCTCCAACAACAAAACCTAGGAACTCCAGGCTTGGAAAAAACCAAGCTGGCATTAGTTGGTCTGGCTGTGAGATTGGCTCGTCATCAACTCTCTAAAACCTCTAGCTGGCCTCATTATGCTCCTCCATGTCTCAGATGCTATCGAATGTCTCCATGAAATTCACTATGCTTCCAAAACCCGTCAATATCTTCCTCATCATACGTGAGGAAAACTCGCAGGTGCAATTGACCCTTACCAAAAGGACAGTATCGACACTGGTATAGCCCCATTGGGTGGTGAATGCTGTGACTTCTTTGAGTCCTCACTCAAGGCTATTTTGCCTAATAACCCTTGATCGATTTCCTGGTGAATACTTGCTCTTGCTTGTGGGACCTGAAGCGAACAGGTCTTCACGCTTGGTATGATTCTGCTCGACCTTGGTGACAATGTTCAGACGTCTATAGTTCAACACAGAATCGATGCTCACCTGACTTTTTCCTCACTAGACGGACGGTGTGCAATATTCGATGATTAGGACGGTTAATCACCCCAAGGTCCAACATCTTTTCCACATCATCTTGATCACTAGTTTTTGGTGGCATACGGGTCGGGTGTTAGGGTTTTCACATGTAAGGGTTTTTGCGTTGTTACCTCACCGTACAGGTCTCTAGAGTTGTCCTGCCTGGTTTATCAGTCAGGAGCCCTTATACGTTCTAGGTGCCCCCTAACTTCCACCTGTCTCCTCGGTCTAGCCTTTCATACAGTGGACAATCCCTGTATGACTTTCTCTGGAACTCAGGGCAACAAAATCTCCCTTCTTTGCTGGGTCTCCTTCCACTCTGTCAATTGATTGCTGCTGCCGCCTATGTGCCGAGTCTCACGTGAATCTATTTGCGGAAGCAAAATTCGCATGGAAAAGTTCTGGTTTCCATTCACATCAATTTCGGTAAATCTGATCTACCTGTTCAATGATTGTGAAGGGTCCTTTCAATGCATCAGCAGCTTGTTGTGATCGTGGGAAGCAGTACAGGACTTGAATCTCCCACTGAGGGATTGCTTCTCACCTTACTGGTCATATTGCTTCTTCTGCATGACCCTAGCCTCCTGCAACTTTCCCTTGCAACCTTACATGTCTCCTCTAGCCTATTGCGTGGTCCACCACTATGATAAGTGGTTTTGACTTCTTTCTGACTCTGTTCTCCGGACCATTGCTCTTTGAGAATGCTCATGGGTCCTGACTGTCGCCCATACTGCTGCTCAAATGGTTTGAAAAGCCTGTGCTCTCCTGACAGAGATTCCTGTAGGAGAACAATGCCGCTGGAATGTACGGATCCCAATCTGCTGGTCTTTCCTCACAGAGCTTCTTTAAGATGCCCTTAGCACACCAGTGAATCTTTTCCACCAAGCCATTGCATTGTGGTGGTATGGGGTAGGTGAGAAGCTGTGTTGATCCTAGCAGCCTGTAGACCTCCCTCATCACACCTGTGGTGAAACTGTGACCCCCTGTCACTGAGAATTTGTGTGGCACACCCACGCGGAGGAAAAGATGTTCTATAGCCTTCAGCGACATGTTGCGTATCTACGCCTTTCAATACGCGGAATGCTTTGGATTATTGGTGCGTAATCCACGAGCGTCAACACATACTGTGCCCACCTTTGGAACAGGGCGAGATTGGGGCCAATAGATCAAAACAGCCACCTACTGAATGGTGTGTCAATTAAAGGGGGCTGTATTAAGAGGCGCCTTCCTCTTCACCCCTCTTGTGGACTGACCTTGACACATTCACATGACATGCAGACGCTTTATGTCTGCCCATTGCCCCTGGCCAGTGAAAATCATCAAAGATTTCCGGTCGGGGTTTTTGCCGGTGCCGAGATGACCCGCCATGAGCGTGTTCGTGAACCACTGAATGACATGTCACGAAACATGCTTGTCCTCTGATGAGTTGTCACCTTGGCCTGTCTTTTTTTTTTTTTTCCACTTGGTGAACACTCGGTACAACAACCGCCCTTTCACCAGAAATTCTGTCTCACCTCCTCTAACCACTGTTTTCTCTCACCTCTTGTACCTCCCATAGACTTATGAGCGAAAGGGTCTTGTTCCTGCGCTTGCCCTAAACATATCAGGCGACACATCTACTAGCCTGTCTTCTTGCTGGAACGACCTAAACGGTTTATCACCTTTTCCTCTTCTTGCTCCGTTGTTTGAACTGCTTGCTGTAGCAGTCAACAACTCAGGTTCCCTGGATCCCTTGAACCTGGAATATTTCCAATGATCAATCATAAAGGGTTTTCTCCATCACCAGCGCAGACAAATCGCCTGAGAAGTAAGGGGTACGTACTTCTATCTTAGCAACTGGGAACTCCCTCCACGTGCCATCGATTAGATCAGGTCTGGATTTGTACTGTCAAGATCCCCTTCCTGACCAGCGTTTGTTCCACTACACCACATGAACAACCAGTGTCCGTAACACTTGCACCTCTGCTGGGCCAATCCACCCTTTTCACCTGGTAATGAGCCTCTCAGCCTTAGAGTGCTCATATGACATGACTGCTGTCCGTGCTAGCCATAGGCCGCACTCCACCCTATTCAGATTGGCATCCCTTTTGGTTCCACTGCAGGTACGGTTTCGCTGGGGATTATCAATCTTGCAAGGCTGCTGACCGTCTGGAACCTCATGCAACAATCCCTCGCCCCATGTCCTTCTTGTGACAAAATGAAACTCCTATTGTCCCTTTTGTCCTCCTTTCTGCCCTCACTGGGTTTGCAGACTTTGCAGAAAATTCCCCTAGTCTCCTTGCACTCTTCTCACTGTTTCTGGCACCTGTTTCTCCTGCTCCTTAGTGCCCAATCGTTGCCTATCTATACACCTCTGGCTAACTTCAGCAACTCACTGCTGTCTCTGGCTGTCTATCTTTTCAAATGTATTGTTAACTCTGGACTGCAACCTGACAATATCTGTTCTTTCATACCCAGCTCTTAATGTCAGCGAACTCCTTTCTCGTACGATAACTCAACCAATTCTCATAATGTGATCCAAACGTGCACCAAATGATGTGTACGTTTCACCTGATTGTATTCTAGCTGATCGAAAGTTCTTTCTGAACCCTCTCTGTGAGGGTCAAATCCTTCATCAACGACTCCTTCACAGCACCAAAATAGATTGTTGGTCTGCTGGTACGCACGTGAAAATCTGTAATGCCTTACCCGTCATAGCGCTGACAAAAGAATGCACCTCTTCTGAAGGGCCAACCTGCTAGTAGCAAACGTTCAAAACGCTGATGTAGATCAATCGAATCTGTTCCTTAGGAATTTTGGCACCTTTGGTCGAGGGGGGGCATAACTGAGCCACCAGGCGTCACTGGAAAACTGAAACTACCATCTCGGTGGTCTCCCTCTGTATTCTCCTCTCTCTAGCTCTAATTGAATCCTTAATCTTCTGTTTCTGCGTTTCCTGATTAATTGTTAGCCTGAATCCTTATTCTTTCTGTTTCCTGCGTTTCTTTCAGCCTGTTATCGTTGTAGCCGATCCTTTTATCTTTCTGTTTCCTGCGTTTCGCTTTGCTTTAAACCTTTCCTGCTCTGCTAATGCTATTTCTACTGCGGACACAGCGTATTTCCGCTCGACTCATCTTTTCCATCTTTTGTTGGGTTTCAAGAGATGCTCGCAACTCTTCTCCGAGTAGCCTAAATCATGAGCGACGCCTCACAACGTTGTTCAATTGGGGTGAAGGTGTTCTTTTCGTCGCATTTATTTCTTTTTTTTAACCAGATTTTTTACTACGGACAGCCAAACTGGTGGTTACCGGACACGAGTGATGTAATAGCACAAAGCATATGAAGGTTATATTAGCTTGGGAACAACGTAATTGGTTTTTTTTAAGACGTAGGCCCTGACCATTCTATGAGAGGAATTTTAGGCAATCTGTGCGAAATAAGTACTTCTGGGGCTGAAAGCCAAGCCTAGTGTTAACCTATCTTGAAGCAATGCCAGCCTAGTATTTAACATATCTTGGAAACATACAGTAAGACACTACTTGATCTTAGGATATTACATTACTTGAATCCACCAAGCTTCTCTATTGAGAAGTTGAACAATTATTTAAATGGATAAATTTTTTGCCAGAATATCCTGGCAGGCTCGCCAAAAATTGTCAAACCTCGGGGTATGTCAGTGGAGGAAGGATAGCGCACAGCCCAAAACACACTCACAGCTTGCTTACTATCTCATTCATTATCTGCATTCGGCACATCAAACCACTAGTAAAGTCTATAACTGTACTACACATAATTCATGGGAAAACAAACTCAATGCGAATAGAGTCAAAACAGAAATCAAAACATTCTCTCTATCCTTGAACTTCACAAAAACCTTTATCTAAATTATCATAACTAACCGGGTTTAAATCGATTTATACTTTACCCTGGCCCAGGTGATCTTAGACTATACGATTCATGTCTTTCTTTTATCTTTCTTTGCTTTTCACTGTCACTTTCACAAAAACACCTAGTACGTCACAAATGCTGCACTGGTCAGGTCGGCCCGGCCGGCACTGGTCAGGTTGGACTGTGGCATGGTTCAGGTTAGACCGCTGGCGTTGGTTCAGGTTGGACTGCTGATGAAAGTGGCGCGGCAGTATGAGGTCGAACCAGGTTCTGATTGAACAGTGACTACCAGACATGAATCTGTTTCTTTCTTTCTTCCTTGATTAAGCATTGCACTCTCTCTCTCTCTCTCTCTAGTCTGCCTCTATCAAATGGACATGGTTGCTTTCTTTTCTTTTTCTCTCTTTTTTTTTTTCTCTTCATCAGTTAGCAACTCTCTCTCTCAACATCTTCTAGTCCTCCTCTGCAGATCTATCTGGTGTAATGCTTAACTGGTTCTCGTCACTCTCTCTCATCTCTCTGCTTTTCTTCTCGTGAGAGCTACACCAGAACCTCTTCCTCTCTCTCTGTTTTTCGTTTACTCCCCGCTTCCCACTCCCCTTGCTTGCTTATTCTCATCTATGTGTTCAAAAGGCGTGGAGCACAATTGGTCAGGACTTTTTCCGCCTTGTACGCGGGGTACTCCCTTAATCCTTTGAGAATGCGACTCGTCAAGTCACATCTACAGGCCTATGCTCTCTGTGGGGGTCAATGGGTCATTTAATTAATTAGCTTGATTTCACCCCCACCACACAATACCTTCCCCCTTCTTACTTCAACCGGCGACGTCTGGCTTAACTGTGGGCGCTGGTCTTGCAAATTAGCCGGATCAGTCTGACCCAGACGCCGAGATCCGTCTGGCCAGACCTATCAATAGGTCAAGCCACTCAGTCTGTCTGCGGGACAGTGCTGTCTCCGTGAGGACTAAAAATAGCCTCTTCGCTGTGCCTAATTGGCTGACGCGACACATGAAGTCGTCTGCCGGGAACCAGGATGTTTGAGTTTGGACTTATGTCCAATTGAACTGGCTGGCGACTGACCACGAATTCGGTTTTTCATTTTTGTCCGTGACAAGGACCCTCTCATAGATTTTTCCAAGGTGGGGCGTTAATGCGATAGGTCAGTAGCTTGAGGGAAGGTGGGCTGGTTTGCCATTCTTGGGATCGCTACAACAATGGCTGTCTTCCAGGCCTTTGAGATGTTTCCAGAGTTCCAGCAGACTTGGTAGAAGGAGTGTAGTACTCGCACCATGGGCTCTGGGAACCGTTTAATCATGTGATAGGAGATGGGATCTTCTCCTGTGGCTTTGCTGGCCGAATCTAGGCTGGTGATTGCCATCTTCACTTCTTCCAGGGTTAGGCTGCTGTTAATGGCGCCAGAGTTGTCCGGTGCTGGTATGGTGAAGTTGGTTTCTGCCTCCCCTCTGCATAGGAGCATCTCAGCAGGGAGATGGCACGATTGGCTCGCCTTGGAAAATGTGCTGGCGAGTGCTTCAGCCTTTTCTTGTGTATTTTTTGTAAGCTGGCCGTCTACGAGGAGGGACGCTCTGGTCGACGTCTCTGCTTCCTCATCTGTTGCACCTTTTTCCATATTTTGGGTCAGTCTGTGGGTTCGCATATTTCTTCTTTGCAGAATCGTTCCCAGTGTTCCCTTTTGGCTTCATCGGCAATGACTTGGAATTGGTTGATGGCTTCGATCAGTTTGGATTTGTAGTCCTCGGAGAGATCTTTCCGAATTTACAGAGAATGCGTCATGTTTGCTGGTAGCTTTGGTGCATTCTTCGCTCCACCAGATGGCTGAGTGCTGGTGTGGTCCATCCGTGCCTGGCACCCTCTTTGGGATGGCAGCATCTGCTGCTCGAAGGATCATGGCTCTCATGTTGTCATAGTAGATGTTGATGTCTATGTCTCTCAGGTCACTGGAGTCACATTCAGTAGCAAGTATTGTGCAAAGCGGTTCCAGTCAGCTCTGTAGTACTGAAATTGGGGTCTGGTGTCCATTGCCATGGTGTAGGGTTGGCAGATTGGAGCACAAGGTGTAGAGGCAGGTGGTCAGACTGAAGGTGGTCCGTTCCTACTGTCCACTCTGCATCTAGGCTGAGGTTTGGTGTCGTCATGGTCAGGTCGATGGCGCTGCTCTTCTGTCCCTTTTGGCCAATTCGGGTGATGGACCCGTCATTGAGGAGGACCGGTTGGAGTTGGTGACTGTGTCGGCTAGGTGATTTCCGGTTTCCTGTGTCTGCCCAGCGTCCCACAGTCAATGACTGACGTTGAAGTCTCCGGCTACTACCCTGCTACTATCGTCTGTTCCAAGGGCGTTGCGCCAGTGACATCTGCTGTGGTTTTGCTTCCTCAGGATAGTAGACGTTGACTAGATTGATGGATCGGTTTCTTGTGCGTTGGTATGGCAACAACACATATGGTTAGTCGACATCTAGTTTGGTTGGTGGAAACTTGGATGGTGCTGTATGTTAGTCTGGTGCTGACGTAGGTCGCCACCATAACTCAATCCCTTCAAGGCCCATGACTGGCGGTAGAAGCCATCGTGGTGGGGAGTTTGTTCTTTGTGGTTGAGTGATTGAATAATCAACACATCAGAAGGTGGTAGATTCCGCAGATAGTCATAAAGGAAAGGGATCTTTCCAATGATGGATCTGCAGTTCCACTGTAAGATGGAAAGTCGGCGCCGAGTTCCTGTTTCATTCCTGTCCATGTCCATGGTTGGTTGTTTTTGTAGGGACTTGGTGAACACTTGGTTTGAGGAGGATACTTGTCCTGTTGTCAAGGGAATCTTCCTCCATGGTCTGTTCTTCCTCCATGGTCTGCTCTTCGGTGATGATTGGCTCCCCCTCACCGGCTGTGAGGACTGGCTCCTCTTGGTCAGCCGCAGGGCTGGTTTTTCTACACTAACTGAAGAAAGAACTCCAGTAGATGTCTTCTGCTGGAGTTCTCTCTTCAGCGTAGCGTTCTCTTCCCTATGACTGAAGATTTCAGTCTCCAGTTCCTCCATTATCTGAGTGAAGTGAGCGATGACTTCGGGGATGGTGGGTTGATCTGTTGGGCAAGAGGGCGCGGTGTATCTTTGTGCCTGGATAACCGATTTTCTGGGTTTGGGCACTAGACATGAGCCCATGACTTTTCCCGCGTATCTGTCGGTGGCGGAGTATGTTCTCCACGGGTTGTAGGAAGATTTGGTTCCTCTTTTGTGGCTTCCTCTTTTTTGGCAGCTAGGATTTCTTTAGCTTCCATGAAGGCCAGGGCATGCGGCATGTACGTTTCTGCCCTAAGTCTGTTGGCCAAGGTCATTTGTTTACGTGCTGGGAAGGCGAAGTAGTTTTCAGAGTGTTCCCCTCTGCAGTCGATACATCTGCGTGTGGTCGCTGTGCACGTTTGTGGGCTGTGTCCAGGTCTCCCACAGATAGGGCAGGTTTTTTCTTTCGCCCAGCATTCTTTCTGGGTGTGACCCAGCTTGTTGCATCAGTAACAGGTTCTCGCCTTTTCGACGTAAGGCGAGACACTGTATTCCATCTTGTTGATGGTCATGAGGGTGAGCAGCTGGGTCATCATAAAGGTAACCTTCACCGCCCTTGATGGCGTTCCATCTCTTAATGTCAGACTTCAGCTGTCTTGATTGGGTGGTTTGATTCCACCTTTTTGAGGAAGATTTCCACTGGCACGTGGTGGGGATACCTCTGACCACCCCGGTGGTCGTGGGGATAGGAATGAAGCACCGTACAGGGGCCGTACTTACATGTCGTGGGTAACAGGGAAGTTACCTACTACCTCGTTGTAAGCTGGAAGGTCCGTTACTTGCAGATCCATATGTCGAGAGTAACCTTTAACCTCGTGATTTGCAGTGGGTGAGGGGTGGGTAACGTACAACGAGGACAGGGCATGAGTTCGCCTTGGCCACTGGACACGTTCAATGATCACGAACTTCACGCAAAGTTAAGATTTCATCGTCACAACATCTTCCAGCTGACAGACACTCTCCAAGAAAATATTGAATTTGATTTGCACAGACTGAGACACGGACCTCGGCCCCCTGCTCTACAAGTGTGTCTGTAGCTCCCAAGTTCATCTGCTACGATAGTTGGCGTAGCTCTTGGTGTGGTGTGTGTGTGTGTGTGTGTGTGTAGGCTAAATCTGTCTTCGTGCCTTTGTGTGTCACTGTTACTTTGTGTCAGTGTGTGTATGTGTGTGTGCGTGCGAGTGTGACTTCATCATGTTTATGGCCTTTTAATAGTTTTATGAAACTTGGTTTAGTTAAGCTGCCTTTTCAGTCTTTGTGTGTGTCTGTGTCAGCGTATTTGTGGGCCCGGGCATGTGCAGAAGGTTGGGGTTATTCAAGACATGGGCAGAAGGAGGGAATCCCTCTTTTTATCTGACCTTCACCCTTTACTTTCTGGAGACTTTGTAGGTAGAAACCGAGACAAAACCCAGAGGATATAGGTACGAAAGTAGAATGCGCTGAACCCACAGGGTTTGTACCCAGGAGTTAATCTTGTTGTAGAAGTAAGTTTACCGATGACATGTAAGTACGGCCCCAGGTGTCTGTCCTATTTACTAATTTTTGTCAGTATGTCCGACATCCTATCAGCAGTCGTTTAGATGACCGGACTGTTCCGACCAGCCCTTTCAGTATGTCTGCTATTTTCCAGTCTAGGGACCGGAGTGGGGCTGTTGTAGGCCCATTTTCCTCAATCATGACAGGAAGGTCCTCGAAGATGAGCCTGGGTCTGAGGGCTGGCGTGGGTTTGCTATGCCGTCTGTAGAAGGCAGCATGTACTGTTGCTTTGTTGCCACTGGTGGTGGTTTTGCCTGTATCATCTTGTTGTGTTGCCACAGTAGGTGGTGTCTTCCCACGTCCATTTGTGCTCATACTTGTTTTGTCATTGGCGGACGGAGGAATGTTCTTAGCACTTGACGCCGAGGTCTTACTTAGTGGTGATGTCTCTTCACTTTTGTTCGTGCTTGTTTTGTCATTGGCGGATGGGATGTGAATGACACTTGACGACCGGCTCCTTGGTGGGAATGCTGGTGGGCTCCCTTTTTTCTGTCTTTTATTTTGGACAGTTATCCAGCTATCCTGGTTTAGTTCTTCACCGTCCATGTCGGTCATGACAGTATCAAGAGAAAAAAGGGAACTGTTGCTGAGGACTCTCTTTCGTAGGGTTGGACCATTAATTGGGGTGTCCACCTTGGTTTTGTGAATGGTTTCAGCCATTGTAACCTACCCGGTGGTCGGCACACTGGCTCTGAAATGGCGTTTGCTTCGATGTGATGGCAGTTAGTTGTGCCTCGATTTGTTAACAAACTTACGAGTTGTCAGTAGCAAGTTTACGTCTCGACCTTCGGGCAGCGAGTCCGACGACGACGGTAACAAGTTTACTTCGTGGACAAAATTTCGTAACGTGGACTAATTTTCGTAACGCCTCTGTGTGTAAGAAATATTGTTTTTCAAGAGATACAGACAGGGAGTCCGACAACGGCAGCGAGTTAACTTCGTAGGCAAAATTCCGTAACGCCTCTATCAAAAGTACAGACTTACCTTCTCTGTCGCTGATGTATTTTGTGTGCAACAAGTACTGTGACTTACCTTCTGTCACTTACCTGTGGGTATCTGTAGGCTGTTCCTACCCTCTCCTCCTTGGTCGTTCCTCTTCTCACCCCCTCTCCTCCTCTCGGCAGTTGGGTGAAGGTCGTTTGTTTCCTTTTGGCTGTTCCTCTCCTCTTCTCCTCCTCCTGGTGGTAGGGTGAAGGCCACTCTGAGAAGTGCAGCCAGTCACACACAGTGATGATGAAGGGTTGTTCACACAGCTCTGTGCTGAACCGCTGATGTGCTGCTCTGCAGGTGTGTGGTCGATCATCGACGATCACGCTCGCTCTCTGCCCCTCTCTGAAAGAATGTGCAACCTTATGTGTCTGCTATATGTATTCTAAACTGTCTTGAAAATCAGAACCGACCTTATGTATTCTAAACTGTCAATCAGAACCGATCTGGCTGACAGGGTGTCAATCAAAATGAGACAAAGGGAGAAGGTTTGCCATCAAAAGGAAACAAACGACCTTCACCCAACTGCCGAGAGGAGGAGAGGGGTGAGAAGAGGAACGGCCAAGGAGGAGATCAATGGCCGGTAATTTATGCGCACGTCGTTAGAACGAATGTTTAATAGACCTCACCGGAGAAAGGATTTTCAGCCAATCAGAAAATAGGTCACATTCGGTGCGCGCCTAGCCGCAGGCAGTATAGAAGGGGGGCCACAAGCTACAACCGTAGCACGCGCACGCACACACAGAATAAGAGAGAGAATGTGTGTGTGTGTGCATACTATACAGTGTGTATTGTAAATCGGGCAGTGTATGCTGTATGTGTGTGTGTGTGTGTGTGTGTGCGCGTACGTGCGTTCGTGTGTGCGTGTGTGTGTGTGTGTGTGTGTGTGTGTGTGTGTACAGAGCCTATTGTTAATCAGGCAATGTGTGTGTGTGTGTGTGTGTGTGTGTGCGCGTGTTTATGTGTGAGTAAGTGTGTGTGCAGAACCTAAGACGTGCACATCCATTTCCGTGTATGCACATATCTGTAGTCGTGTCACACACGCACAAACACGCGAGCACACACACACAAACACACACACACACACACACACACACACACACGCACGCACGCACGCATGCGCGCACGCACGCGCACGCACGCACACACACACACACACACACACACACACACACACACACACACACACACACGTACACGGCGCGCGCGCTCAAACATATAGACGCTCGAACACGCGCGGGCGCGCGCATGTTCACAACACACACACACACACACACACACACACACACACACACACGCACGCACGCACACAAACACACCCACCCATGCTCAAACAACACACACACACACACACACACACACACACACACACACACACACACACACACACACACACACAGAGTCTCTTTCCTCAATGATGTACACAATGCATGCTCACGTTGCGTTTAAATACATAGTTAATAGGTACACTTACACATACCAGCATAGAACCCCACACATAGGAGATAGATATTTGACTATTCCACAGTCTGTATTGACCTGTACTGTACTGTCCACAGTCTGTATTGACCGGTACAGTACTGTTCACAGTCTCTATTGACCTGTACTGTACTGTCCACAGTCTGTATTGACTGTACTGTACTGTCCAGTCTCTATTGACCTGTACTGTACTGTCCACAGTCTGTATTGACTGTACTGTACTGTCCACAGTCTGTATTGACCTGTACTGTCCACAGTCTGTATTGACTGTACTGTACTGTCCACAGTCTGTATTGACCTGTACTGTACTGTCCACAGTCTGTATTGACCTGTACTGTACTGTCCACAGTCTGTATTGACTGTACTGTCCACAGTCTGTATTGACCTGTACTGTCCACAGTCTGTATTGACTGTACTGTACTGTCCACAGTCTGTATTGGCCTGTACTGTACTGTCCAGTCTGTATTGACCTGTACTGTACTGTCCACAGTCTGTATTGACTGTACTGTCCACAGTCTGTATTGACCTGTACTGTCCACAGTCTGTATTGACTGTACTGTACTGTCCACAGTCTGTATTGACCTGTACTGTACTGTCCACAGTCTGTATTGACTGTACTGTACTGTCCACAGTCTGTATTGACTGTACTGTCCACAGTCTGTATTGACCTGTACTGTACTGTCCACAGTCTGTATTGACTGTACTGTCCACAGTCTGTATTGACCTGTACTGTCCACAGTCTGTATTGACTGTACTGTAGACTGTACTTGTTAGAAAACAAGACACTTACCCAGCTTTGCATTCACATTTAGCTTCCACGACAAGCTGCCTCTTGTTGTCGATTTCAAGGACCATTTTGTGGGGTGCTGCTTCTTGTGGTAGGAGCGGTAACACGTGGCACACACCTCCACCTTCTCGCTTCCATTTGTATGGAAAATCTTGATGTTATCAATAAAACAGGATGCAAACTTGTTTTTTTCCTCGATCAAGTACAGTTTTTGAGAGCGTGCTGTACTTTGGAAGGTAATGAGGGCCGACGGAATCATGGATGCCTTCGAGCGAGTCTGTCACGCTGTTCGTATCAGCCGCCATTGTTTCAGCCTCCCGCGAGAGCTTGTGGCCCCCTAGCAACTCTATGATAATGAAGCCCGCGCAAGGCGCGCACCGAATGTGACCTATTTTCTGATTGGCTGAAAATCCTTTCTCCGGTGAGGTCTATAACATAATGAGTACGACACAGTAGCATCACCAGCCACCTGTGGTCACGGAGGGTGACGGACAGCGGGACAGCGTGCGGACGGGAGAATATTAAAAAGGGAGGGGTGAGGAATTGTTGGCCTGCGCTTGTTTTTTCCCCCCACTATTAGATTGTTCGTCTTTGTATTTGGCTGACTTTATTCAAGTTTAAAAGGCTGTGCCAGTCTTGAATAAAAGTTACTCCGTGCTAGGTTTTCTTATGGGGCAAAAGTTACCCTACTTGTTTACTGTTCCCTGTCTCTTTTCAATTTCATTTCAATTAAATCGAGGTTATTTGTATTTGTTTCTGTCCGTCTTTGTGTTTGTCTTTTGATCTCCCTTGCATCCTTGGGTGGATCCTCAAGCGTCGGCTCAAAGATTGTCCCCTACATTTTATACTGTTTGCTTAATGTCTTTAGTTTTTCAGCAACTTTTTTTCCTCCCCACACTCTCGTTTTGTTTTATTACACTTCGCTGGCTGCTGTGGGGGTGCTGTTGGGATTCTTTTTTGAGCCTTTGGTGGTGAGAACACCATGGTATTATGGACTGTGGTGTGTCTCTATTTGACGCCAGGAGCACAGACACAACGAGCCGTATTTCCCTAATGAGTTCCGATCCAGTGGACGAAAGGCCTAGGATCAGGTAATACAAATAGATCTCTCTTTGAAAGGGATAACGATGGTTCCCTCATGCAGCTAGGGAAGAGTTGTCATATCTACAATATATTTTCATAATATTATGTTCCCATTTTCTTCATATTCACCCCCCCCCCCCCCCCCAAGTCCAAATCTTTGCCAAGTCATTACTATGATGACAGAGGAGTTGTTGGCCTCGCGTCTTTCCCCCCCCCCCCCCCCCCCCCCCCCCCCCCCCCCCCCCCCCCCCCCCCCCCCCCCCCCCCCCCCCCCCCCACTAGGCCTGTTAGATTGTTCGTCTTTGTATTTGTCTGACTTTATTCAAGTTTAAAAGGATAAAAGTTACTCGGTGTTAGGTTTTCTTATGGGAGCAAAAGTTACCCTACTTGTTTACGGTCCCCTGCCTCATTTCATTTTCAACTTCACATCCGCTAAGTTTTGAGACTACGCTAGGCCTACGCCTACGTGCGAAGCAATGTGAGAATGCGTCTTTTTGCGAGTAACCAATCAGATGACGTTATTTTTTTGTGTGTGCATTGGACCACAAAGAATTCCTTCAGATTTCCTTTCACTTTCGCCCCTTGTAGAGAAGATGATCATGTGTGTTTCAAAGGGAAAGAAGTTGAATTAGAAACTTTTAAAAGTCGTCTTTTTGATCAGTGCCTCTTCCATGTATGCAAGTTAATGCCGATGTAATACGAGAAATTTACTCTGGAGTAAAAACCGCGTACGCAGAATTTTACTGGGAGTAAATTTCGCGTACGAGATTTTTACTCCCTTAACCACGCCAGATTTACTCCCTCCACGCAAAATCTGGTACGCAGAATTTTACTGGGAGTAAAAAGCGCGTACGACATATTTCCCAAACTTAAATTACCTCCCTTTTGAAGTGCTGGTACTATTTAAAGTCTAGCCAATAGCGTATTACTGGGAGCAAAAAGCGCGTACGACAAATTTTACTCCCCAAACCGAAGTTACCTTCTTTTTGAAGTGCTAATACTATGGAAAGTCTAGCCAATAATGTATTACTGGGAGTAAAAAAAGGGCGTATGACAAATTTTACTCCTCAAACTTAAATTACCATCTTTTGAACTACTAGTACTATGAACACTAACGAGCACATTTAGGCGATTGTGTAAAGAGGCTATTAAAAAAGACCAATCGAAAAACACTAACAGATAATATATACCATATTTGGCTGTATAAGCAAACAGAGCTGCAGATTCTCTCTCTGTCGCTCTTGCTCTCTCTTGCTCTACATGTGTGTGTGTGTGTGGTGTGTGTGTGTGTGTGTGTGTGTGTGTGTGTGTGTCTGTGTGTGCGCGCGAGTGTGGGCACGTGTGTCATCTTTTTCATACAGAAAGAGTAATGAGTGCAAAGACGGAAAATACAGAGACATGAGAAGACAAAAAGAGTAAATGGATTCACTTTCAAATGGTTACCTGAACACACACACACACACACACACACACACACACACACACACACACACACAGTTTTAGGGATTTGAACCTGTTTATTAAAAACAAATAGTTTCACTTGCAAACAATTACTTAACATAAAAACTCTAAATTATGGTGATTTGAAATTGATTTTTTTAAAAGAAAAGCTAAGCAGAAACACAAAAAGTCGATTCACTTGTAAACAGTTACATGGACAAAAAAAACAAACTAAATCATACTGATTTGAAGCTGTACATTAAAAGATAAACACAAATATAACAGGCTAATAACCAGAAACTGTCATTAATCACCCGCGAGTTTACGATTATGATTATTGTTTTTGTAGTTCTTTTTCCTCTCTCTGTCTTGAGCAAGCCTGTCAGGATATCTTCCAAATGCGAGAAATTCACGCACATGTTTAAAATCAACGTGTTGATAAGCAGCCATACTGCCACAGCATTTTAGCTTACAGGGTGACAACTCTTTTGTACCACAATCATAAGAGTGATTTCCCTCGACGTAGTTGTTTTTACTCGGGAGTAAATTCCACGTGGGGAGTAATTTCCTCGTGTTACACCGGGGTCCAATTTTGTAAACTTCTTTGCGATTGGGCGAGAAGCTCGTCCTAACTAGGCTAGCATCACGGAGCTATAAATAAGATGTAAGTCTGTGGGCTAGCATAGCCTACACTAGGCCTGTCCCGGAATCTTGAAACGGAGTTGTACCATTGACGTGCAGTTCGCACGTGGCCTTTGTGGCGACAAGCAGCACTGTCAACTTCTTGTCTGCTAAAAGTGTGGATAAAATGAGTGAAAACAGGTATTGTCTTTCAGTAAGCCTATATACTCTGACCGAACGCAGCAAAAAATATTTGATTCAGTAATTTGATTCTGTTTCAACTAAAAACCGTGTTCTCTGAAATTAAAATGTTGTTCAGTCCATCGTCTAATGACCTTCACCGCACAACAAAACATTCCATTGAGCATGTTTGTTATTTAATGATATCCAACGGCGTCAGTGGAATTAAAAGAGCCTTTTGCCTTTCCAACACGTCTAACGTGAGTTTATAACATTGATTAGCTGGGACACATGTAGCAGTTTCGATTTCAGTCTCATCAAGGAAGTGTCACGTTCTGACTAGCCTAGTTGTCCGATGCTCTACATCTACTTAGCCACGGGCTTGCAGTGTGCAAGGTTTACAATTGGATGGCGAAATAAATTCATGGACAAGAGCTAGCAGATGTCATGATTCGAGAGGGGGGGGGGGGGGGGGGGGGGGGGGGGGGGGGGGGGGGGGGGCTGGGGCACACACACACACACACACAGAGAAACACACGCATACAAGCATGCATGCATATGTATATGCACAATCAAAGTTCAAACATGCATACACGTTCTCTCTCGCAATCCTTCATGTTATTTCATTTAACAAGGTGCTTGTTAATGTTATGCTTCCTTTTACATCAGACTTTCAATATATAGGCTACTGTCTTTTCTCACAGTCCCTTAGTATTGTGTGTGTGTGTATGTGTGAAATGTTCCTCTTTTATACTTAACATGATTTTGTATATCACTAACCATGGACCAGATTATAAAGATTACATAAGTATGTAATTCTCTATTGTAATAAGTACAGGTTTTGCCATTATTAATATTGCAAAAGAAAAGAAAAGAAATAGCATAGACAAAAGTTTTTAACCACTCAAGATAGTCTAGATTTGCACAGTATCAAACAATGAAATCGGTGTACAGAGAAGGCACCAAAAAAAGGGCAAGGAGTGAACATTGACGGAAAATGGCTTACATTTGTAAACTAAATTTCAAGTTTTCCTGATAGTATGTTGAAAAGAAATGAATGTGACCACAGATATCAGTTCCCGTGAGAGGGATCAAGGAGAAGTGGCTGTAACAGATGCAGAAAAGCCAGATTTTCTAAGTAAATTATTTTCTTTGGTTTTCAGGAAAGAAAATGCAAATAATGTTCTCATTTTAAAACATGCCTCATTCATATTATATATATTGCCCAGCCAACCACAGGGGGCCATTTCAGGGTTACTTCATCGTTAAGTATTGCAACTTAACACAAGTTTATCTTACTTTGGAAAATTTTTGAAAATCAATGCAGGAATTTAAACCCTAACAAAGCTGATGGACTAGATAATAATTCACCAAGAATGTTGAACCAGGCTCACACAGAATGAATATGTTGTTGATAATAGATTGTTTCAGAAAGGAGTTATACATCATGATTGGAAGGAAACATTGATAATTGCCATTTTTTGAAAATGAAATAACACCTCAGCAGGAAACTATGCATCAGTCAGTCAGATAGTGTGCAACTGCTAGGTAAAGGTTTAGAGTCTCTTGTAAGAAATACTATACTTAAAAGCAAGCAGACAGACAAACAAAAACCACGACCAACAACGATCTAGGATTTCCTCAATGCCATCATGATTTAAGACTCAGATATTCTTGTGTAAAAAAAACTATAAGACTAAGAGGTAAGTACTGGAATTTGGAGGACTTCACACAGAGAAAGAATCATTTCATGTTGTGCATTTGACTGTTCCACATAACTGAAAGAATCATTTCATGTTGTGCATTTGACGGTTCCACATAACTGTTTCCTTGTCAAGACTGTGACGAGAGTTGGGAGTGGGTCGGGAGGACTTGGAATATTTTCTCTAATAGAGTTATGTTAAAAATTTCACCTCCACCCTCTCTCTTATGGAAGGAGCAACTCTCCGGTACTTGTCATCAAAAGAAATTTTAATTTTTCTTGAGACTGTTAAAACTACTCAAGAGTGGCTCTGGAATAATTCTCCTTGTAGCTTTGATAGACATAGCTCTAGTTCAAACATTCAATACTGAATGAACAACAAAAAAACTGACACAAGTTAAGTGCACTTTCACACATCAACTTTACTTGAATATAGATGGGTGAAATATTCAACTCAATTTCACTAATTCAGTTCCGGCTGACTTGTTCCCACTCTTTCTGTCATGAGTAAGAGAGGGAAAATTCTGGACGAGTCCACTTGGAATATCAGAACTTACTTGATGTTGGAGGGGATAGTTGATCTAGAGCTCTCTTGTTGCGGGTGACTGGTCCACCTTTTTGGTAGGCAGACTGAATTTGGGGTGCTGTCTCAGCTGGGCCGATAACATGCACACCCAAGCTCTGAGCAAACAAACAGTACCTGGCCTCTAATTAAGTTGGTAACTTAGAGTCTGGCTTGTCAAGTTCTCACCCTTGCCCTCTGGCTTTCAGCAAATGTGTGAGATCTCAGCCAGCAAAGGGTTAGACTAGCATAAATATATCTGCCATAATTATCAGTCTCCAGTTTCACTCAGAGTTTGAGTGAAACAAGGGGTAGGAAACAGTAATACAATACTAAACAATAGAAGTCAAATAAACTCTTAAGTTGAAGTAACTTGCAATAAATTTAGCCCAAGTACACATGTTGATTAGACTTAGTAAGGTAAGATATCCGGGCTGTCACCGCATTGAAGTCAACTCACATGTCATTCATTCACACAACTCTTTAAAATACATCTTCTAAAAATCCACCCGAAATTCATGGAATATGCTGTAAAATGGTTGTCTCACATCATGCAAGTCTCAACACTTTAAAAGAATGTTTTATTGTGAGTGGTACATGACATGGAATGCACCACTGAGCATCTTCACTCTTTAAAAGGTATGAATGAGTAAAATATGAATGGCCGGTGTGCAGCCGGCATAGAACTGTTTTTTCTTTGCGACACCAGAGGTAGATGAGAGGAACTCTTTTAGGTTTGGATGGATCTGAAAGAGTTTGTTATCCGTCTGTGTATTCCAATTCTCCTGCCAGAGGTCTCTGACATTACAGTTAACTTTCAGTTTTGGATCTGTGTAGGGGATAGATATATTTGAGTTTCCCTGTTGTGGCATTCTTGGCCAAACAATCAGCCATTTCATTCGCTCCGATGCCAACATGACCGGGAACCCAAGCTAGAGCAATGTTGTGACCTTTCGTTTTCAATGTGGTAAAAGTTTTCTTAAAAGTGTAGAAGTTCAGGATGATGGAGGTTACGGCCAGCTATCGCCTCCAAAGCTGACAGTGAATCAGCAGAGTAAACAGAAGCATCTGATGGAATATGTTCTAATAATATTTGAGGAGCACCAGGGCAATAGGCTGCACAGGCCACTCCATCTTCAGACTTTGAACCATCAGAAAATATTTCCAGAAAGGATGGGAATCTTGTACAGAGATCGGCAAACAAAGCCTTGTATGCCTGAGAACTGGTGGATTCTTTGCGGAAAGCAGCAAGATCAAAGTGGATTTCTGGTGTGAAAAAGGTCCATGGAGGCTTTTCTGGAAACTTGGAGAGGTCAGACACAATTCCTAGATCAAGGCCTGCATTCTGCGCATGAAGCTGCTTACGAAGTCTAAATGGAGGAATACAGTTGGGATTTTTTTCGAATTTATTTTGAAACCGAGGGTTAAAAACACAGTCATAGGCTGGGTTTTCTGATTCAGAGAACAGTCTGAGATAGTAGTTCAAGGATAGCTTCTGCCTGCGGTTGGATAATGAGAGTTAACCTGCCTCTGCATACAGGCTGTACACAGGGGTGGTGCAGAATGCTCCAAGACAGAGACGAAGCCCTTGATGGTGAATAGGATCCAAGAGTTTCAGGCAGAGGGTCTTGCAGAACCATACACAGAACAACCATAGCCCAGTTTAGAATGGACCAAGGCTCTGTAGAGGTGCAGCAAAGTTTTCTTATCAGCACCTCAGTCACGGTGTTCAAAGCTTTCTGGCGAGAAGTTTTTAAGTTTTCTATGTGACTAAGAAAGTTGAGCTTTTGGTTGAAAATAACTCCTAGAAATTTGGCCTCTTTTACTGCTGGAATGGGAGATTTTCCTATTTGGATTTCAGGATCGGCAAAGAACTGTGGAAAATTGAAACGAATTCCTCTTCTTCTTACAAATCACCCTGTTTTGTCAAAAACAAAGTCCTCAAAGAAAAATCACCTGCAACTTTTCATCAGACAACATGGAAGGTACAATCTTCCTTTAACTTTAAATGAATTGAAGTCCACCTTACTTTCTTGCAGCGATTCCTCTCTCGGTATAGATGAAATCCATTATAAACTTTGAAACATCTTCCGTAAAAAGGTCTGAACATCCTGCTACAAGTGTACAATCATGTATGGACAACTGGGTTCTTTCCACCCACTTGGCGAAAAGCCCTCATCATACCTGTTCCCAAACCCTAGAAAAGATCTTTTGAACCCATCAAATTACCGTCCGATAGCTTTGACCAGCTGTATCTGCAAACTGATGGAAAAATGGTCAGTGCTAGACTCATGTGGAAACCGGAAACGATGGCCATCTGGCGAAAGAACACTGTGATTAGACTTAGAATCACCTGCTACGAAGCATTCCAACAATCAACAGTGTTTATAAATCAACTGAACAGTTTTCACCTAGGTCACCTAAGTCAGATGGTTAACAAAGAATGTTAATCAGATTGTTAACAAAGAATGTTAATCAAGCATCTTAACTGTTTTTACAAAGTTGTGGCAAACAAACTATTATAATAGAATACTCGTTCATCATCTTGATAGATGTCACTAAGCATTGGCATAAACTTATACTGTTAAACCACATGGCATACATACAAGCAGTGCATAGTCTCAAAATTTAGAAACATGATTTTAACATACAGTTCTGGGAAACAGTGAACCTTAGAACATAGGAGATTCATAGAGTATGGAGATGGTCATTCCCTTCTCTGATTTGCCCCTGTTGACTTTGTGGCTATACTGTGGGTGATCAGTCTACAGCCGTCTGTGAAGAGCAGTGAGTGCTCACAGTGAGGTTTCCCCTTTTTGTAGGCTGAGCTACCTATTCAGGTTCCTGTTCCTGTTTGCTTTGTGCACAAAGACAAAGAAAAGGGGGAGGGGGGGGGGGGGGTCATCCCCCACCACCTACAGTATGAGGCATTATGTACAAGATTTGATAACGCTCTATCCTAGCAGTTGACGTTGATTTTATTTAGCCTATATGCCAGTTGACAAAGCGCTGTTTAACATAATTGCATCATGCACAGGCGGAAAGCATACATGATTTCCATGAGCGGATATAGTGGAAGGAGAACACGATCCCTTGTCTCAACCAGAGACGATCACCTGCGCACGAGATAAGCGACGTGGTGGTGGGGGGGGGGGGGGGGGGGGGGAGGAGAGGAGGGAGGGAGGGAAACGGACAACTTGTTCTAAGAGCATCACCTTATCCGTGTCATTGTTGTCGGTGATTCAAGAGAGTTCCAGACAGACTGCGGGGAGAGTGGGGGGGGGGGGGGGGGGGGGGGAGGGAGGGGGGGGGGGGTTGACTAGATTAGTAATCTAGATTGCCGATTGTGAGACAAGGAAAAGAGAAAGAAAGAGGGGTGTAGAAGTGGGGGGGGGGGGGGGGGGGGGGGGGGGGGGGGGGTTATATCATTTGTACAGGAGGGTGGGGCTGTAAGTGACGTGTCACAAATGACCCAATCCTGTGGAGTGATTGGCTTGGTTAGCTTAGCGCTCAAATTTCGTAGGAACAGAACAAAGTGTCAGAAGCTAAAGTTGTACATATTTCCCATATGGAAGTGCACTTGGCCCATTCTGTTTACAATCTTTTTTTTTTATGATCAACCAGATACAGTTGTTGGCTCTTCCAAAATCTTTGGGAGCGCAAAAATTTATATCTTGAGCAGTCATAAATCAAAGAGACCTGGCAGACAGATACAGATGGGTGGGTAACCACAAAGACACATGGAATCTGCTTTAATGCTGATAACAGCAAAGTTTTTTCATTTCAGCAAAACTTATCCTTGCAATAACAATATAATGAGATTTGTGGACAAAGAGACAATCAACTTAAGTTTGGAAAAAAAGGACCTTGGGATTCTTTTTGAATTTGATGGACATATTAATGATGCAATTGCAAAGGTGAACAGAATACTTAAATATTTTCTAAAGGCCATTTTCATGTATCTTGGACATGATTCAATTGAGAGTTACGGGGTAGCTCCTCTGGAAAACAGAATTTTTTTCAGGGTATAATTCTTCCTGCGTGCATAGCTTTACATTTGGATGCTTTTAAAATACAAGTTGTATGCTCCTGAACGCCAATTAACCAGAGAATCTAAATCTTCTCTAAAAAATTTTTGATGACAGCATGTACTTTTTCTATCCATCCATCCATTTATACATCCATCCAGCTATCTATCTTATCTAATCTGTCTATCTAATCTAATCTATCTAATCTGTCTATCTATCTGTCTCTAGCATTCTTCCATGAGGTATAAATCACAGCCTCTCAAAGGGAAAAACTCCAGGTCTGAATGGACTGCTTTCTGCTTTTTAATTTTTTTAAAGCGGCTTCATTCCAATCTGATACATGGCTTGGCTACCCTGTTGTTTCTGTACTTTGATACAGTCTTTTATGGGGAATGAGTCAAATGTTTTTAGTTAAAAGGCTTGTAGACTTTTATACCTGATCTAACTTTTGTCTTAGACTGTACACACTTCCAAAACCTTTTTGGGTTCTACTACAATTTTTAGTACGTTTTTGAGGCACCTAAATTGGTGTAATACATCTATTTCATATTTGCATTACATATTGACGATTGTCTAATATTCATCAAACTGAAAATAGATATGAATCACATCATCATGTTTTAGCTTCATTAGCTGTCATTATAATTTGAAATGCATAAAACCATATCAGTAACAGAAATGCACCTGCACAGTAAGAAAATGTGTGATCTGTTGGTGGAAACAAGCTCCATGTGACTAATAATTCAGAAAGCCTCTTTCCGTCAAGAGATGGAAATATGTCGGAAATAAAATGAACATGACTACAACTAGTACACTACAACTTGAGATAGCAGTCAGTGATGTAGAAAAGACAGATGTCTTAGATAAGTATTAGTTCACATGAGGTAAAGGAAAAAAAAATAACTCATGGTCAAATGATGTAATGTTACAGAGGTCTGCATTACCCTAAAAGCAGTTGAAATGAATGGGAAATCAAAACCCTAATATTAAAGGTTAGTGGACTTGATAATATTACACAAGGCAGTTGAAAGAAGCTAAACATAGAAATCCAAACCAAATATGGTTAGTGGACTAAACGATAATTCACTAAGTAGCGTATAAAGATCTATCTGTCCACTGTGCCTTTCATTTGAAGGAGTTAGGTTGATTGAAGTTACCCTACTTGTTTACGGTCCCTGCCTCATTTCATTTTCAACTTAACACCCGCTAAGTTTTGAGACTACGCTGGGCCCTACGCCTACGTGCGAAGCAATGTGAGAATGCGTCTTTTTGCGAGAAACCCAAATCAGATGACGTTATTTTTTTGTGTGTGCATTGGACCACAAAGAATTCCTTCGATTTCCTTTCACTTTCCCCCCTTGTAGAGAAGATGATCATGTGTGTTTCAAAGGGAAAGAAGTTAAATTAGAAACTTTTAAAAGTCGTCTTTTTGATCAGTGCCTTTTCCCATGTATGCAATTTAAAATCCCGATGAAATACGAGAATTTACTCTGGAGTAAAACCGCTTTAGCAGAATTTTACTGGGGAAAATTTCGCGTACGAGATTTTTACTCCCTTACCACCCCAGATTTACTCCCTCCACGCAAAATCTGGTACGCAGAATTTTACTGGGAGTAAAAAGCGCGTACGACCAAAATTCCCAACTTAAATTACCTCCCTTTGAAGTGCTGGTACTATTTAAAGTCTACCCAATAGCGTATTACTGGGAGCAAAAAGCGCGTACGAAAAATTTTCTCCCCAACCGAAGTTACCTTCTTTTGAAGTGCTAATACTATGGAAAGTTAGCAATAATGTATTACTGGGAGTAAAAAAAAAAGGGCGTATGCAAATTTTACTCCTCAAACTTAAATTACTTTCTTTTGAATTACTAGTACTATAAACCCACTAACGAGCACATTTAGGCGATTGTGTAAGGGCTATTAAAAAGACCCAATCGAAACACTCAGATAATATTTCATATTGGCTGTTAAGAAAAACAGAGCTGCAGATTCTCTCTCTGTCGCTCTTGCTCTCTCTTGCTCTACATGTGTGTGTGTGTGTGTGTGTGTGTGTGTGTGTGTGTGTGTGTGGTGTGTGTCTGTGTGTGCGCGCGAGTGTGGGACGTGTGTCATCTTTTTCATACAGAAAGAGTAATGAGTGCAAAGACGGAAAATACAGAGACATGAGAAGACAAAAAGAGTAATGGATTCACTTTCAATGGTTACCTGAACACACACAACAAAACACCCCACACCCCCACACCCCCCACACAACAGTTTTAGGGATTTGAACCTGTTTATTAAAACAAATAGTTTCATTGCAAACAATTACTTAACATAAAAACTCTAATTATGGTGTTTGAAATTGATTTTTTAAAAGAAAGTAAGCAGAAACACAAAAGTCGATTCACTTGTAAACAGTTACATGGACAAAAAAAAAACAAAACTAAATCATACTGATTTGAGCTGTACATTAAAGTAAACCAAATATAACAGGCTAAAAACCAGAAATGTCATTAACCCCGCGAGTTTACGATTTGATTATTGTTTTTGTAGTTTTTTTTCCCTTCTCTGTCTTGAGCAAGCCTGTCAGGATATCTTCCAAATGCGAGAAATTCACGCACATGTTTAAAATCACGTGTTGATAAGCAGCCATCTGCCACAGCATTTGCTTACAGGGTGACAACTCTTTTGTCCCAAAATCAAAAGGTGTTTTCCCCTCGACGTAGTTGTTTTTATCGGGAGAAATTCCACGTGGGGAGTAATTTCCTCGTGTTACACCGGGGTCCAATTTTGTAACTTCTTTGCGATTGGGCGGAAGCTCGTCCTAATAGGCTAGCATCACGGAGCTATAAAAAAGTGTAAGTCTGTGGGCTAGCATAGCCTACACTAGGCCTGCCCCGGAATCTTAAAACGGAGTTGTACCATTGACGTGCAGTTCGCAGGGGGCCTTTGTGGCGACAGCAGCACTGTCAACTTCTTGTCTGCTAAAAGTGTGGAAAAAATGAGTGAAAACAGGTTTTGGTCTTTCAGTAAGCCTATTTCTCTGACCAAACGCAGCAAAAAATATTTGTTTCCCGTAATTTGATTCTGTTTCACTAAAAAACCGTGTTCTCTGTTTTTAAAAATGTTGTTCAGTCCATGTCTAATGACCTTCCCCGACAACACAAAACATTCCATTGAGCATGTTTGTTTTTTAAATTTGATATCCAACGGCGTCGTGGAATTAAAGAGCCTTTTGCCTTTCCAACACGTCTAACGTGAGTTTATAACATTGATTAGCTGGGCACATGTAGCAGTTTCGATTTCAGTCTCATCAAGGAAGTGTCACGTTTGACTACCCTAGTTGTCGATGCTCTACATTACTTAGCCACGGGCTTGCAGTGTGCAAGGTTTAAAATTGGATGGCGAAATAAATTCATGGACAAGAGCTAGAGATGTCTGATTCGAGAGGGGGGGGGGGGGGGGGGGGGGGGGGGGGCTGGGGCCCACACCACACACACACAGAAAAACACACGCATACAAGCTGCTGCAATGTATATGCACAATCAAAGTTCAACATGCATACACGTTCTCTCTCCCCAATCCTTCATGTTATTTCATTTAAAGGTGCTTGTTAATGTTATGCTTCCTTTTACATCAGACTTTCAATATATAGGTACTTTCTTTTCTCACAGTCCCTTAGTATTGTGTGTGTGTGTATGTGTGTGAATTTTTCCTCTTTTATATTACATGATTTTGTATATCACTAAACCATGGACCAGATTATAAAGATTACATAAGTATGAAATTCTCTTTGTAATAAGTACAGGTTTTGCCTTATTAATATTGCAAAAGAAAAAAAGAAATGCATAGAAAAAAGTTTTTAACCACTCAAGATAGTCTAGATTTGCACGTATCAAACAATGAATCGGTGTACAGAGAAGGCACCAAAAAAGGGCAAGGAGTGACATTGACGGAAAATGGTTTTACTTTGTAAACTAAATTTCAATTTTTCCCTGATAGTATGTTGAAAGAAATGAATGTGACCAAGATATCATTTCCCCGTGAGAGGGTCAAGGGGGAAGGGGCTGTAACAGATGCAGAAAAGCCAGTTTTCTAAGTAAATTATTTTCTTTGGTTTTCGGGAAAAGAAAATGCAAATATGTTCTCATTTTAAAACATCCCTCATTCATATTATATATATTCCCCAGCCACCACAGGGGGCCATTTCAGGGTTACTTCATCTTTAAGTATTGCAACTTAACACAAGTTTATTTTATTTTGGAATTTTTTGAAAATCAATGCAGGAATTTAAAACCCCTAACAAAGCTGATGGATAGATAATAATTCCCAGAATGTTGAACCAGGCCACACAGAATGAATATGTTGTTGTAATAGAATGTTTCAGAAAGGGTTATACATCATGTTTGGGAAGGAAACATTGAAAATTGCCATTTTTTGAAAATGAAATAACACCTCAGGGAAATATGCACCCAGTCAGTCAGATAGTGTGCAATGCTAGGTAAAGGTTTAGAGTCTTTTGTAAAAAATTACTATCTTAAAGCAAGCAGACAGACCAACAAAACCACGACAACAACGATCTAGGATTTCCTCAATGCCATCATGATTTAAGATCAGATATTCTTGTTTTAAAAAAAACTATAAGACTAAGAGGTAAGTACTGGAATTTGGAGGCTTCACACAGAGAAAGAATCATTTCATGTTGTGCATTTGATGTTCCACATAACTGAAAGAATCATTTCATGTTGTGCATTTGAGGGTTTTCCCACATAACTGTTTCCTTGTCAAGACTGTGACGGGGGTTGGGAGTGGGTCGGGGGGAACTTGGAATATTTTCTCTAATAGAGTTATTTTTAAAAATTTTCCCCTCCACCCTCTCTCTTTGGAAGGAGCAACTCTCCGGTATTTGTCTCAAAGAAATTTTAATTTTCTTGAGGACTGTTAAAACTACTAAAGAGTGGCTCTGGAATAATTCTCCTTGTAGCTTTGATAGACATAGCTCTAGTTCAAAATTCAATACTGAATGAACAACAAAACTGACACAAGTTAAGTGCACTTTCACACTCAACTTTACTTGAATATGATGGGTGAAATATTCAACTAAATTTCACAAATTTCGTTCCGGCTGACTTTTTCCCCACTCTTTCTGTCATGAGTAAGAGAGGGAAAATTTTGGACGAGTCCACTTGGAATATCAAAACTTACTTGATGTTGGAGGGGATAGTTGATCTAGGGGTCTCTTGTTGGGGGGTTTGATGGTCCACCTTTTTGGTAGGCAGACTGAATTTGGGGTGCTGTCTCAGCTGGGCGATAACTTTGCACCCAGCTCTGAGCAAACAAACAGTACCTGGCCTCTAATTAAGTTGGTAATTAGAGTTGGTTGTCAAGTTCTCACCCTTGCCTCTGGCTTTCAGCAAATGTGTGAGATCTCACCCAGCAAGGGTTAGACTAGCATAAATATATCTGCCATAATTATCAGTCTCCAGTTTCATCAGAGTTTGAGTGAACAAGGGGGTAGGAAAACGTAATAAAATACTAAAACATAGAAGTCAAATAAACTCTTAAGTTGAAGTAATTGAAATAAATTTAGCCCAAGTACACATGTTGATTAGACTTAGTAAGGTAAGATATCCGGGCTGTCACCGCTTGAAGTCAACTCACATGTCATTTCATTCACAAACTCTTTAAATTAATCTTCAAAAAATCCCCGAAATTCATGGAATATGCTGTTAAAATGGTTGTCTCACATCATGCAAGTTCAACATTTTAAAAAGAATGTTTTATTGTGAGTGGTCATGACAGGGAAATGCACCACTGAGATCTTCACTCTTTAAAAGGTATGAATGAGTAAAATATGAATGGCCGGTGTGCAGCGGCATAGATGTTTTTTCTTTGCGACCACCGAGGTAGATGAGAGGAACTCTTTTAGGTTTGGATGGATCTGAAAGAGTTTGTTACCCGTCTGTGTATTCCATTTCCTGCCGAGGTCTTGACATTACAGTTAACTTTCAGTTTGGTCTGTGTAGGGGATAGATATATTTGAGTTTCCCTGTTGTGGCATTTTGGCCAAACAATCAGCCATTTCATTCGCTCCGATGCCAACATGCGGGAACCCAAGCTAGAGCAATGTTGTGCCCTTTCGTTTTCAATGTGGTAAAAGTTTTCTTAAAAGTGTAGAAGTTCAGGATGATGGAGGTTACGGCCAGCTATCGCCTCCAAAGTGACAGTGAATCAGCAGAGTAAACGAAGCATCTGATGGAATATGTTCTTAATATTTGAGGAGCACCAGGGCAATAGGCTGCAGGCCACTCCATCTTCAGACTTTGAACCATCGAAAATTTTCCAGAAGGTGGGAATCTTGTACAGAGTCGGCAAACAAGCCTTGTATGCTGAGAATGGTGGATTCTTTGCGGAAAGCAGCAAGATCAAGTGGATTTCTGGTGTAAAAGGTCATGGAGGCTTTTCTGGAAACTTGGAGAGGTCCGACACAATTCTAGATCAGGCCTGCATTCTGCGCATGAAGCTGCTTACGAAGTCTAAATGGAGGAATACAGTTTGGGGTTTTTTCGAATTTATTTTGACCGAGGGTTAAAAACACAGTCATAGGCTGGGTTTTCTGTTTTAGAGAACAGTCTGAGATAGTAGTTCAAGGATTTGCTTTGCCTGCGGTTGGATAATGAGAGTTAACCTGCCTCTGCATACGGTGTACACAGGGGTGGTGCAGAATGCTCCAAGCAGAGACGAAGCCTTGATGGTGAATAGGATCCAAGAGTTTCAGGCAAGAGGGTCTTGCAGAACCATACAAGAACAACCATAGCCGTTTAGAAAGGACCAAGGCTCTGTAGAGGTGCAGAAAGTTTTCTTATCAGACCTCAGTCACGGTGTTCAAAACTTTTGGCGAAAAAGGGTTTTTAAGTTTTCTATGTGACTAAGAAAGTTGAGCTTTTGGTTGAAAATAACTCTAGAAATTTGGCCTCTTTTACTGTGGAATGGGAGATTTTCCCATTTGGATTTCAGGATCGGCAAAGAAATGTGGAAAATTGAAAAGAATTCCTCTTCTTCTTACAAATCAGCCCGTTTTGTCAAAAACAAAGTCCTCAAAGAAAAAAACACCTGCAACTTTCATCAGACAACATGGAAGGTACATCTTCCTTTAACTTTAAATGAATTGAAGTCCCCTTACTTTCTTGGGAGCGATTCCTCTCTCGGTTAGATGAATCCATTATAAACTTTTGAAACATTTCCGTAAAAAGGTCTGAACATCCCGCTACAAGTGTACAATCATGTATGGAAATGGGTTTTTTTCCAACCACTTGGCGAAAGCCCTCATTACCTGTTCCCCAATCTAGAAAGATCTTTGAACCATCAAAATTACCGTCCGATAGCTTTGCAGCTGTATCTGCAACTGATGGAAAAATGGTCAGTGCTAGACTCATGTGGAAACCGGAAAACGATGGCCATCTGGCGAAGAACACTGTGATTAGACTTAGAATACCTGCTACGAAGCATTCCCAAAAATCAACAGTGTTTATAAATCAAATGAACAGTTTTCACCTAGGGCACCCAAGTCCGATGGTTAACAAAGAATGTAATCAGATTGTTAACAAAGAATGTTAATCAAGCATCTTAACTGTTTTACAAGTTGTGGCAAAAAACTATTATAAAAGAATACTCGTTCATATCTTTATAGATGTCACTAAGCATTGGCATAAACTTATACTGTTAAACCACATGGCATACATTCAAGCCGTGCATAGTCTCAAATTTAGAAACATGATTTTAACATACAGTTTGGGAACGTGAAACCCTTTGAACATAGGAGATTCATAGAGTATGGAGATGGTCATTCCCTTCTCTGATTTGCCCCTGTTGACTTTGTGGCTATACTGTGGGTGATCAGTCTACAGCGTCTGTGAGAGCAGTGAGTGTCACAGTGAGGTTTCCCCTTTTTGTAGGCTGAGTACCTATTCAGGTTCTGTTCCTGTTTGCTTTGTGCCACCAAAGACAAAGAAAAGGGGGAGGGGGGGGGGGGGGTCATCCCCCACCACTACGTATGAGGCATTATGTACAAAATTTGATAACGCTCTTTCCTAGCAGTTGACGTTGATTTTATTTAGCCTATATGCCAGTTGACAAAGCGCTGTTTAACATAATTTTCATCATGCACAGGCGGAAGCATACATGATTTCCATGAGCGGATTAGTGGAAGGAGAACACGATCCCTTGTCTCAACCAGAGACGATCACCCGCGCACGAGATAAGCGACGTGGTGGTGGGGGGGGGGGGGGGGGGGGGTGGAGAGGAGGGAGGGGGAAACGGACAATTGTTCTAAAAAGACCATCACCTTATCGTGTCATTGTTGTCGGTGACTTCAAAGAGAGTTCCAGACAGACTGCGGGGAGAGTGGGGGGGGGGGGGGGGGGGAGGGGGGGGGGGGGGTTGACTAGATTAGTAATCTGATTGCCCATTGTGAGACAAAGGAAAAGAGAAAAAAAGAGGGGTTTTAGAAGTGGGGGGGGGGGGGGGGGGGGGGGGGGGGGGGGGGTTTACATTTGTACAGGAGGGTGGGGCTGTAAGTGACGTGTCACAAAGTACCATCCTGTGGAGTGATTGGCTTGGTTTAGTTAGCGCTCAAATTTCGCTAGGAACCGAACAAAGTGTCAGAAACTAAAGTTGTACATATTTCCCATATGGAAGTGCATTGGCCCATTCTGTTTACAATCTTTTTTTTTAATTTATAACCGATACAGTTGTTGGCTCTTCCAAAATTTTGGGCGCGCAAAAAATTTAATCTTGAGCAGTCATAAATCAAAGACCCGGCAGACAGATACAGATGGGTGGGTAACCACAAAAACACATGGAATCTGCTTTAATGCTGATAACAGCAAAGTTTTTTCATTTCAGCAAAACTTATCCTTTGCAATAAAATATAATGAGATTTTGTGACAAAGAGACAATCACTTAAGTTTGGAAAAAAGGACCTTGGGATTCTTTTTGAATTTGATGGACATATTAATGATGCAATTGCAAAGGTGACAGATCTTAAATATTTTCTTAAAGGCCATTTTCATGTATCTTGGACATGATTCAATTGAGAGTTACGGGGTGCTCCTCTGGAACAGAATTTTTTTCCGGGTATAATTCTTCCCCGCGTGCATAGCTTTCATTTGGTGCTTTTAAAATACAAGTTGTATGCTCCCGAACGCCAATTAACCCGAGAATCTAAATTTCCCCTAAAAATTTTTGATGACGATGTACTTTTTCTATCCCTCCATCCATTTATACATCCCTCCCGCTATTATCTTATCTAATCTGTCTATCTAATCTAATCTATCTAATCTGTTATCTTCGTCTCTTGCATTCTTATGAGGTAAAAACACAGCCCCCTCCAAGGGAAAAACTCCCGGTCGAATGACTGCTTTCTGCTTTTTAATTTTTTTAAACGCGCTTCATTTCCAATCTGATACATGGCTTGCTACCCTGTTGTTCTGTACTTTGATACAGTCTTTTATGGGGAACTGAGTCAAATGTTTTCTAGTTAAAAGGCTTGTAGACTTTTATACCTGATCTAACTTTTGTCTTAGACTGTACACACTTCCAAAACCTTTTGGGTTCTACTTACAATTTTTAGTACGTTTTTGAGGCCCCCTAAATTGGTGTAATACATCTTTTCATATTTGCATTCAATTGCGATTGTCTAATATTCATCAAACTGAAAATAGATATGAATCCCCTCATCATGTTTTAGCTTCATTGCTGTCATTATTTAAATTTTAAATGCATAAAAACCATATCAGTAAAAGAATGCACCCGCCCCAGTAAGAAATGTGTGATCTGTTGGTGGAAACAAGCTCCATGTGACTAATAATTCAGAAAGCCTCTTTCCGGCAAGAGATGGAAATTTGTCGGAAATAAAATGAACATGACTACAACTAGTTACACTACAATTGAGATAGCAGTCAGTGTGTAGAAAGACAGATGTCTTAGATAAATATTGTTCACATGAGGTAAAGGAAAAAAATAACTCATGGTCAAATGTTGTATGTTTTCAGAGGTCTGCATTACCCAAAAGCAGTTGAAATGAACTGGGAAATCAAAACCCTAATATTAAAGGTTAGTGGACTTGATAAATTACACCAAAGGGAGTTGAAAGAAGCTAAACATAGAAATCCAAACCCCAAAAATGGTTTGTGGACTAAACGATATTCACTAAGTAGCGTATAAGATTTATCTGTCCCACTGTGCCTTTCATTTGAAAGGATGTTAGAGAAAAGGGGTGATCCTCAGAATTGGGGGGAAAAAAGCAACTGCAACAGCCCTCTTCAAAGAAGGAAATGATGCTCTGAAACTAAGATAATGTTGTTATAGTTATAGCCCCGCGACCGCAAAGGGCCACATCGGGCTTGTCAGCAAAAACTACAGACTAGGTGTCATGTGGGGGCTAGTATAATGTGTGCTGTGTTACATTAATTAAGATTCTAGAGTCTTTTGTTTAAGATGGCCAAAGTAAAACACTAACAACAATGATTTAGTTTTCATTACCATCTGGTTTTAGACCTGGATTAATACACTTGGTTTTGTGGTCATCTGCCTTTATTTATTTAAAGCTTTTTGGGTGAAAAACAGTTTTAAGTCTGTATTGGCACCACGCTGTTTGACATCCATGGCAGGGTTGGATGTACCCCAAGGGCATTTTTTTCTCCTGCTCTTTCAGTATCAAAATTATGTTGTCAGTTCGGTAAGCCAGGGTTCAGAGTCCTCTTGTTTGTTGTGACTTTGCACTCTACGCGGTTGGAGCCCCTTATGGGAGCGTACAGCATCGACACCAACTTTGTGTGGATAGATTTGACAGTGGGCCAAGGAAACGGGTTTTTCTTTTCAAGCATCAAAACACAGTGTATCCATTTTTTACCATTTTCATCAGTTCGTTGCAGATCCTGAAATTCCTCTGGACAAATCCACCATTCCAGCTGTGAAAGAAGTCAAATTTCTGGGTGGTACTTTTGATCAAAAACTGAACTTTAAAGTCACATCCAACACTTAAAAATAGCTTGTCAAAAGCTCTTAATATTCTAAGAATTGTGGCACACACAGATTGGGGCGTGATAAGAAAACTCTTCTCAATCTTTGCAGGGCTCTGATCTGTTCCAAACTGGACTATGGGCGTGTAGTCTATGGCTCGGCCAAGCCTTCTTACCTGAAAAGTCTTGATCCCATCCACCATCAAGGGCTTCGACTCTGGGTGCATTCAGCACCACACCCTGTTTATAGCCTGTATGCTGAGCCAGAACCATCTCTCTCAAATCGGCAGCTGAAACTCAGCTTGAACTACTGTTTGAATCTATCCTCTGAACTCCCAAACCCTGCATTGACCCAAGTTTCAAGAGAAATTTGATGACCACCCAGTATAAGCGACATTACCATTACCATTTACACCTGGATGTTCTTGCGTGACACAGCTACTAGAAGTGATGGAGGACTTTAGTCTTTACACAAATGTTGGATGACAGAGAATCTTTTGATGTTGTCTACTTTGACTTTCAAAAGGCTTTTGAGTTTGACTCTGTCATCTTTAACATTTGAAAGAATTAGAGTTGACATAGTACAAGCATATAAAATACTAATAGAGACAACTTGGAGTTAGAAAGTTTTCACAAGCCCTTTTCAGACATTACAAGGAATGCCATTGACAAACTTGTTAATAACTATTTTATGACTAATATTCTTTACAATTGTTTCAGTGTAACAGTGTATTAGAATGCACTACGGTGTATGTTAAATGAGCTGGCAACATAAACACTTTAAAAGATCTCCTTGAACAGGGAAAAAAACCCTGTAAAGGACCTGAAATTTGTGTATAATTATTAATGTCATCAATATAACTTCAGGTTATTGACGTTGTTCCTGTCTTTTGATAATTCCTGAACAAATGATTGCAATTCAACCATGTGCTTCTTTCACCAACTTGACTGGGACATTAAAAAGCCAAAAGGCTTAATATAATCCAAGAACTGAACTGAACTGGACTGAAGTTAGTTACAAAGTGAGATGACTGCAGGTGGAAAGCTAAACAAATCTGAAAGAGTATTTAGAATATAACTCCGCCAAACAACATGGACAAACGAATCACAAGAGAAAACACGACTCATTTCACCTCTAAGGCCTTCTTCAGGCAAGATAAACAATACTCAGGACAAGAATGAAGAACGAGCAATCACTTATTTTTGTCAAATTCAGCACAAGGTGGGTGTTGAAAAAGATAAGTGATTGCTTGTTCTTCATTTTCATTGTACTGAGTATTGTTTACCTTGCCTGAATTTAAATGACTGGTGAGTTGATTTTGACGTGGTGACAGCCTGATGTGGCCCTTTGCGGTCGGCTGGACTATAAGCAACATTATCTTATCTTATCTTACCTTGCCTGAAGAAGACCTGTGAAGTCAAAACACATAGTGTTTTGTCTTATGATTCATTTGTCCATGTTGTTTGGCAGAGTTATTTTTTCAAAACTCTTTATAAGATTTGAACTGGACTGATTATCATTTCTCTCAGGGGGTAGGGGCAGGGGTGGGGGGATTGTTGATTTAGCTTACTGGAATGCGTTACCATAGCATAGTAAAAGAGCTAACAACATTAACATTTTGAAAACGGTTACTTCCCATTTGGTCTACTCCCATTTCGCCTACACAGAACTGTGTGAGCACGACTTGGCCTAACGGCCTTCGTTCATTCGTCCTTCGTCCTCTCTCGGGCTTCGCCTACTCTAATCTAAAGACCATCGATTCTGCTTTGGAGTAGACTGGGACATGGTTACGCCAGGGGGGAGCCTTGCAGTATGGTCAGTATGGAAATAGACGAAATGGGAGTAGTAGACGAAATGGGAGTAGACGAAATGGGAGTAGACCAAATGGGAAGTCACTTTGAAAACCCTCCTTTAACAGGGAAAAGGTATTAAAGCTATTAAACTGATGAATCTTTTGCTACAAGTATATAGTATTTTTAATGTAATTTTAACTCTGTGTTAGCAGAACAGCTTGCACGATTACAAAGGGTGCAAAACAGTGCAGCTCGGCTTGTGCTCAAAAAGCGTAAAAATGAGCATATTACACCTTTGTTACGTGAACTCCACTGGCTTCCCATCAAATATCGATGGCAGTTCAAAATCGCAGTTTTTGCCTATCGTTACTTTGATGGGACACTCCCACAGTATCTTTCTGCTTCTCTGTCCACCTATCAAACTTCTCGGTCTCTTCGATCATCTTCTCAAAAACTTCTGAAAATTCCTAGGCGCTCGTTAAAGACAGTCGGTGAGAGAGCATTTAGCTTTAGTGCGCCCACTCTTTGGAATTCTCTCCCTGACAGCTTACGTGACCTGCCAACATTATCAAAATTCAAATCAGAGTTAAAAACATACTTCTTTAGGAAAGCCTTCAACCATAATTATTAATATCTAAATGCTGTGTCTATTATTCTGACCTGACTTTTTATGTACTGCATGCAAAACTGTATTGTTTACGCTTGAACCGATGAACTTGATAAGTGCGCCTGTCTCGGTAGGCAGGTGTGTGTGTGTGTGTGTGTGAACACATGTTAGTGCGAGTGTGTGTGTTGAGCGCAATGAGTTGATCCCAAGAATTGCGCTATGTAAAATCCATACATTATTATTATTATTAATGTGGTCATTTTCTTTCAGTAACACCAGAACAAATGCACATAACTCTAATGCATACTCCAAATTAAATTGACTGAGACATAAGAAGAAGAAAATTCCGCAGAATTTAGCATAACATTGGCTATACATAGCCGGATGAGCTGAACTGAACAAGTCACGCACATCTCGTGGAAGGTTCATGATTTCGGTGAAAAGATAAAAAAATAAGTCCGAGGCTGAGCTGAGTGTTGTTGTTTACATCCGGTAATTTGCAGAACTGAGAAAGAAACAACAGCAGATTTCCAACGTCAGCGTCTTTGTCCATAAGTCAAAACGATGAATAACAAGTTTGATGCGTAAGTAAATATTTTATTTTACTTTTTAACATGCGCGCTGGTGACCTACTCGTTTTTGAGTGAACCAGTATTTTAGGAAGAAGAAGAAGAAGATATTATGCATCATTTATGACAAACTATCGCTTTTACTGTTCCGTTGCGTCGATAATAATAGCTACATCATGAGTGGGTTTTGAAATGTGACCAGAATCATGTTTTAATGCAGATGAAATTTCGCGGTTCTTCCACATGGGGATATTGCCTTTACCCACGATTTACGGTCTTCATGTAGGCCGTTCCTTGTCAACAAATTTCTTCAGCCACTTGACATCGACGTTTGTTAAGAACCCAGACTTGTGTGTTTGTGCCAAGAAGATTTTCATTTGTACCTCCGCACGCAAACGCGTCTTTCTATCGTATTTTCAATGCCTTTTCAGATGCAGAAAATAAAAAGAGCGTTCGAATTTTTAACGAGAAGATACCCCCCCCCCCCCCCCCCCCCCCCCCCAAAACAAAACAAAAAAAAAAAAGTTGAAAATACTGACCGTTCATATCCCATCCGAGCATTTTTTTTGGATTAGGTGTTAAATCTTGTACTTGTGGCTTATTAGGTGTACTGTTAATTGAGCATGATTCATGTCATTGAAATAAATTAAACATAACTTTTTTCAGCTGTTTCCAAACCTTCAATCATGCAGCAGAATGTCTCATAAGGCACCAAATTTCTTGCAGGTGTAAACAAATTCAGTGGGACTCTGGGAGCAGACCACTTTACCTCCCAAGATTTTCATCTATGTGTTCTTTCTGCAAATTCCCACCCCTGTAATTAATGTATATTGCTACAAACAGTATTGAAAAAAGAAAATCACATTATAATTTAAAATTGTGATTCGATAGTTTTTATTTATTTGTGTTCACCTTGTCAGCAGTTAAGTCTATATTACATTCATCTATTGATTTGCCTTTTTATTTTCTGTAATATAGGTTCTGTATTGTGATTGGCTGGTGACAGATACAACTATCCTCGACAGAGAAGTTCTCATGACAGACAATTGGAAAATGATTAGAATTACACAATATTTGCAGGCTCTTTCTCCGGTTTTTGAAGAGCAAATCATTTCTATTATTTTGTTTGAACATTCCAAAGGCAGTGATCTGGAATTGGGTTTTTAAAAAAAAATCCCAAAACAAACACAAATGGAAGAAGTTCTTATGATGTCGGAGTTTAGTTCATGAAATCCTGTGAAATCATGTGGAAACCTGCAAAAATGTGCAAAGCATTGGATGTTAGTATGAAACTAATGTTTGCAGGTTTGAAAAAATAAGTCAGACTCTTTGTTGAAAGAACCATTCATGTAAGCAGTTTAAAAGTGGTTGAAGACGTTTTCTGTCAAGAACGATGCAAATTTGAAGTGCATTGAATTTGAATGTTCATGTTATGTATTACATGTGTTTTCAGCTTGAAAGTGGATGACAGTGGTGAAGAAGAAGAAGATAACTTCAGACCAGCACCAGTGAGTAGAGATTAGAAGGAAAAAAATGTTAACCACAGATGATTTTCCCCACTCATGGTAGTGTACATGCAACAAGAAAAAAATACAAGACATACATGTAGACAATGATTGCCTGTTTTTTTCTTCTTTCCTATTGTCTGTTCCCTTCCTTACCCTATCCATCCTTCTCATTTAGCGTTATAACTCACCAGAGTTGGTTCCCTGTACAAAGTGACACCCAGGTTTGTCTTGTCACAATCCCAGCACAGGATAGTTCACAGAGAGCCATCACTATCAATTTGTTATAAGGCAACCCATCAGGAAGGCACTGCACTGTTGCTAAGTCTCAGGTGATGGTCAGTAGTGCCTGTTCTGAACGAGTATTCAGGACACCACATGTTTTGCCCCATACTGAAGACAATAGTAGTTTTTAGTGACGGAGCCATTGTGAGTGAACTTCACATCACCCATATACTCTAGTGACAGTCCCAATGAATTTGCTGTTGTGCAGCTGCAACTTCACACAGGTGGCACTGGTATAGACACAGCAAGCAAATACACTTTTCAAGTTGACCCAAAGTTGAACATGAAGCCTGGAGAATTGAGACTTCTTTTGGTTATTTAATGGTAATCAATCAAGATTATGATGTTGTGGAGTTCCATTCTTATCAGATAATACACGACAGGATTAGATTTTACACTTTCTTCCGCATTATATCCCAGCATCATCCAAGCCCAAAAGATATAGACATCTGCTGTAGTCACCACTATTTTTTTTTACGTCTTTTCATCCGGCAGATGATATTAGACAGAAAAAAGGGAAAAAAAACACCACTAATGTCATTTCAACACATACATCTGCATACACTTAGGAAAAGAACACAGCATATCAGTTAAGGACATCTGCAGTGTTGGTCAGAAAATTTGTGGAACAGCCAGCACTCAGAAATGTCTCCTTTAAGTTGGTGGAACTTGACTGTGATGTTTCAGTCATCTCACCCTGTGGTGTTCACGAAGGCGTGGCCCAGGAACTTGGCATGCACATTCGTGAGAGGGAATCTGCCTCAAAGCCTATCTCGACCATTGGATTCTCTAGCCTCCTCCAGCACTCTGTGCTTCCAACAAGCTCTCCAGGTTCTAGACCTCTGTCAAGACTTCGGGTTTGTTTGCAATGAGGAGCAGTCAGACCTCATCCCGTCCCCTCCGGGGGTTGCGACCTTGTCGTGGTCGGAGGGCTTGCGCGGGTCCAGTGATCCCTTAGGCTTTGCTGGCGGGAGCATCAATACTTGGAGATAGGCTGGTTTTTTCCAACTGCTTCTAGGCCTGTGAAGTTGAGATGCTGCCTGGCCTAAGTGTAACGTGGTAAGGAGTTGATGCCCCTGGTAGGGCTTCCCATGTCAGATAGGCTAAGGGTGAGGATCCTGACTAAGAGTAACCCGCCTTCCTCCTTTTCTTGTTTTCTGCCTTTCCTGTTTGGCCCTTTTCTATCTTCGTCTCCCATTCAAGTCTTCTTTTCCACACTCCTTTTCTCTCTGTGCAGCCCTGATGTGGCCCTTTGCGGTCGGCTGGGCTATAAGCAACATTATCTTATCTTATCTTTCTCTCTGTGGTCTCCTTAAGATCCGCCGCGTTTGCCGTGCGGTGCGACTGTGTCGGAGGGGGATGAGATCCTGGTGATTGAGAGGGCCAGCGCTCTCAACACATCACTTTGGCTCGGACCTCTCCTAGACAGGGGGTACACTTTGGCCGGGTGTACTAATCGGCTCCCCTTCTTGGGCTGGGTCAAGACAGACAGTTCCCCTGCTGGCCATGTGAACCCATGCAGTGCTCAGCTCTCTGTCCCCGGGAGTTGAGCATGATCAGGGGGATAGGGTTGGTTGCTTCTGTTTGTCGTATGTCTCTCCCGAAGCCTGGAAGGGGTCAAGACATTGGTTTTTTGGGCCCCTGGCCCCTTAGTTGGACTCCAAGGTGGGTGGGTAAGGGAGGGATGAAACACAATGAACTTAATATGGCCTTTTCAAAAAATATCCCCCCCCCCAAAAGGAAGAGGAAGGCAGCATCCCCTATTTCAGGGGAACGTTATTCTGACACGGAGGTACGACAGAGGACAGGTTTCTGGGCTTCCTGGCTCGTGGTGGAAGGGATGGAGCAGGAAAGACCCTTTCAGCTCTGAGCCCTTTTGCTATCCAAAAGGGCTTTCAAGGCTTAGCAGGTGACCCTCAGTCCGTCAAAAGGTTGAGGAATGGCTCGTTTCTAGTTCAATGTCGATCAAGAAAACAATCTGAACAGCTGTTGAGGGCAACAAAACTAGTGGATAGGGAGATCAGGGTGACTCCCCATAAACAGTTAAAATTCATCGAAAGGTGTGATTCGCTGCAGAGATCTAACGGGTGTCTCAGAGGCAGAAAAAAAAAACGGAACTGGCGTCCCAGGGTGTGACGGAGGTGCGCAGGGTGACAGTCAAGAAAGGTGCAGAGAGAGTGGCCACCAACACCCTCTTTCTGACCTTCTGCAACCTGTGCTGCCTCCGGTCATCAAAGTTGGCTACCTGAACGTCCGTGTTCAGCTGTATGTCCCGTCCCCGTTGAGATGCTTCAGGTGCCAGAGGTTTGGACATGTCAGAGACCGCTGTTCTGGGCAGGAGGTGTGCGGTGTTTGCTGCAAGGCAACCCATGATGGGCCGTGTAAAGATCCGGCACATTGTGCTAACTGCGGTGGCGACCATCCCTCTCTTCACAAAAACTGCCCTCTTTGGATTCAGGAATCCATTTATCCAACGAATAAAAACTGAAAAGAAAATCTCCTTTTTTGAGGCCCGCAAACAGGTTGTGGGCAGTCAGACGCCCACAGCATCTTCATATGCTTCGGCCGTAAAGAAAGTTTCCACTCGGTCAGTCTGCTGCCAGACTGATGAATTTATCTTTTCTAAGACACTGCAAGGAAGAATTGTCAACTCTGGTGGAAGTAGGTCCACCACCTCCCAACCCACAGTGAATGCCCCTGGTGGAGGCAAAAAAATCCGCCACCCCTCAGACTGCCAGCAGTCTACAACATCTGCTGCTGGGCAGATTAAAAAACCAGCACCCTACCTCGAACTCCTCTGTCCAGTGCCCATGTGGGCAAGGGAGTTCAACCCAGTGTGGAGATGGTGGAGATGAGGAAGAAACCTCCACCGTCTCCCAAACCCAGACCTTCTTCACCTGTTGGCAAGTCTGCCAGCAGGTCTGAAGACCAACACAGTCCAGTGAAACTAAAAAATATATTCACTCCATTGGCCGCAGATGCTGATGAGGAGATGACCTGATCTCTCTCCTTTTCGCTCTCTGCACCATGGATAGTGCAATATTCCATTGGAATATCCGGGGATTAAATTCCAACTTTGAGGAGCTGCAGCTTCTGTGTCAACTATAAAACCTTCCGTCGTGGCTCTTCAGGAAACTCAAATTCAAAGCCAGAAGACCTTTACTCTTTCTGGCTTTAATATTCTTTCAAAACCTGCACAGCCGTCTACGTTAGGACTGTCGGGCGGTGTTGCCCTTCTCATACACAAAACTCTGCTGTATAGTCCTGTCGCTCTGTCTACCTCCCTTCAGGCTGTAGCTGCGAGAGTCGCTCTCCACAAGACTGTGACAATCTGTTCCCTTTATCTCCCCTTCTGTCCCGGTTTGTCGTCAGGACCTTGTCAGTCTGATAGGAGAACTTCCTCGACCTTTTTTGCTGTTGGGTGACTTTAACGGTCACAATCCTCTTTGGGGTAGTGCCGGTACGTCACCCAGAGGTCTGCTGATTGAGATGTCCTTTCGGATTTGGATTTGTGTTGTCTGAACGACGGATCTGCAACTTACCTCCACTCTTCCACAGGTTCACTTTCGTGTTTAGATTTGTCGGTTTGTGACCCCTCGCTGGTCCTGGACTATGAGTGGTCTGTCCATGACGATCTGCATGGAAGTGACCATTTCCCTGTCCTTCTACAACCTGTAATAACTGAACACGTCTCTGTCTCTCAGCATCTAAATTATAAGAAAGCAAACTGGGATCTATTTGCAGCCACTGTTTCTAAGGAGTTCCAGACACTGATTTCTTCAGAGTCCGGACCCAGCAGAATCACTGACTACCTGTGATCAAGTGTGCTAAAGCTTGTATTCCAGTGTCTTCCGATAAACTTCAAATGCCAAAAACACCCTGGTTTGATTCAGACTGCCAACAAATTTCCAAAGTTAGAAAACGGGCTCAGCGTCAGGTGTACCAACGACCTTCGGGTCCCAACGCTCGAGCCCATCAGAAACTCCGTGCCAAATCGAGACACACTTTTAAAATCAGTAAACGTCGGTCCTGGAGAAGCTTCTGCTCCAGGCTGACTCTAAAACTTCTAAGAAAAAAGTTTGGAACATCATTAGAAAAATCAAAGGGAAGAACACCAACCCCTCCATTCATCACTTGAAACTTGCTGATGCTCTGATCACTGACAAACAAGCTGTTGCTAATCTGTTGGCCTCCACCATCCAACAGAACTCCTCGTCTTCAAATAAATCTGCAGTCTTTTTAAGAAACAAAGAGATTAGAGAGAAATCTTCATACAATTTTACATCAGACAACTCTGAAACCTATAATCTTCCTTTTTCAATCGTTGAACTCAAATTAGCTTTACAAACCTGCACTGATTCTGCCTCTGGTCTGGATGACATTCATTATCAGGTTGTGAAACATTTTCCAGAAAGCTGTCTCCAGACTCTCCTCCAAGTTTATAACCATATCTGGACCACAGGGTCCTTTCCGCCCTCCTGGCGGAAAGCCCTGATCATTCCCATTCCAAAGCCTGGAAAGGACCTTACCAACCCTTCCAACTATCACCCAATTGCTCTGACCCGCTGCCTCTGTAAGCTGATGGAAAAGATGGTCAACTCCCGTCTGATGTGGAAGCTGGAAACCGATGGTCTTTTGGCCAGTGAACAGTGCGGTTTCCGGAAGTACCACTCGACGGTTGACCATCTAATCCGTCTAGAAACAACCATCCGCAACGCCTTTGTTAACAAGCAGCATGTGGTCGCTATCTTTTTCGACCTCGAAAAGGCGTACGACACCACGTGGAAAGCAGGAGTCCTCATGGACCTGCACAGACTTGGTTTTCGGGGTCACCTGCCTCTGTTCATTCAGAACTTTTAGCCGATCGACAGTTTCCAGGTGCGTGTTGGCACCACACTCTCTGACATCCATGGGCAGGAGTTGGGTGTTCCTCAGGGGGGCATCCTTTCTCCCGCCCTTTTCAGCATTAAAATAAATGACATTGTCCAATCGATAAGCCTGGGCACCGAGTCCTCTTGTTTGTTGATGACTTTGCGCTGTATGCAGTTGGAGCTTCTTACGCCAGTGTACAGCGTCGACTCCAACTTTGTGTCAACAGAATCCAACAGTGGGCCGAGGACAACGGGTTTACCTTCTCCCGTACCAAAACTCAGTCAATTCATTTCCACAATTTTCGTCGATTCTTTGCTGATCCTGAAATTCGTCTGGACAAGTCCACCATTCCAGTTGTAAAAGAAGCCAAATTCCTGGGAGTTATTTTTGACCAAAAACTCAACTTTCTCAGCCACATCAAAAACCTCAAAACTGCTTGCCAGAAAGCACTGAATATTCTGCGGGTCGTAGCGCACACCGACTGGGGCGCTGATAAGAAAACTTTGCTGCACCTCTACAGAGCCCTGGTCCGTTCCAAACTGGACTACGGCTGTGCTGTGTATGGCTCCGCAAGATCGTCTTACCTCAAACTCTTGGACCCTATCCACCATCAAGGGCTTCGTCTCTGTCTTGGAGCGTTCCGCACCACCCCTGTGTACAGCCTGTACGCAGAGGCGGGTGAACCTTCACTGTCCAACCGCAGGCTGAAACTGTCTTTAAATTATTATATCCGACTGTTCTCAGAACCGCAGAATCCTGCCTATGACTGTGTCTTTGACCCTCCGTTCCAAAGTAAGTTTGAAAACAACCCGAAATGTATTCCGCCGTTTGGTCTTCGTATGCGGCCTCACGTGCGGAATGCAGGTCGTCTAGTTGTGTCGGATTTTTCCAAGTTTCCGGATCAACCTCCGTTGACCTTCTTCACACCAGAGATTCGTTTCGATCTTGCAGCTTTTCGCAAAGAGTCTACCAGCTCTCTGGCGTACAAAGCTTTGTATGCTGAGCTCTGTTCCAAATTCCCATCCTATCAAAAAGTTTTCACTGACGGTTCCAAGTCTGAAGATGGAGTGGCCTGTGCAGCCTTCTGCCCTGGGGCTCCTTCTCAGATACTGTTGGAACATATACATTCCGATGCTTCTGTCTATTCTGCTGAACTTACTGCTCTGGTACTGGCTTTGAAGATAATCTCACATTCTTCGAAGAGGGACTTTCTGGTTCTGTCGGATTCGCTGTCAGCTTTGGAGGCCATAGCTGGCCGCAACCTTCAGCATCCAGAACTTTTACTTTTTTTGGAACTTTTTAGCAAGTTGAAGGCGGACGGTTACAACATTACTCTTGCTTGGGTTCCTGGCCATGTTGGCATCGGCGGGAACGAAATGGTTGATCGTTTAGCCAAGAACGCCACAAGAGAGAAACTGTCCAACACTTATATCCCTGCTCAGATGTGAAACCCAAAATTAACGATTATGTGAGAGACCTCTGGCAGGAGGATTGGAACACACAGACGAATAACAAACTCTTTCAGATCCGTCCAAAACCCTTTAAGGACTTCCTCCCATCTACGTCGGTGGTCGTAAAGAGGAAACGGTTCTGTGCCCGGCTGCACACCGGCCATTCGTATTTTGCCCATTCTTACCTTTTAAAGAGTGAAGAAGCTCCGTGGTGCATTCCATGTCATGCGCCACTCACAATGAAACATGTTCTTTTAGAGTGTTGGGACTTGCACGATGTGAGACACAAACATTTTACAGCGGAGTCCATGAAGATCCTGTTCAGGGATGTCCCGCTGACGTGATCCTTGAGTTTTTGAGAGAGATTAACATTTTTCATCTGATTAAGATTTTACGGCAGAAAGATTTTTAACAAAGTTTCTGGTGCGTTTGTAGACGATGTCATTTAACGAGATGTGTGAAAGTTGGGGTTTTTTTTTTTTTTTTTTAAATGACTGGTGAGTTGATTTTAACGTGGTGACAGCCCTGATGTGGCCCTCTGCGGTCGGCTGGGCTATAAGCAACATTATCTTATCTTACTCATCCAGTCGCAGCAATTCCAGTACCAGTGGTTGGTATCTCCAACCCCCCAGCGTCTTGTACGCCACGGGGTCCTCTTAGCCACCTCCTCTCTCTGGATCAGGCACCGCCAGGAAGCTGGCCTCCCTTCGGGGATTGATGGAGTCGTTGGCCCCCCTAGTACCTCTTGGTTGACTCCACAAACGCCACTCCCAACGCCAGTTTTGGAGGCATTGGTCCCAGACGTCACAGTCATGGGAACTCCTGTGGGCCATTGATTCCAAACCTCAGTGACCCAATGGCACTCCTAGTCCTGGCTATCCCAGGGAGTCCACATCACGCTTCCCCTTCTTTAGCCTTAAGGAGGACATCAGACGCTCATCAATTTCTTGATAGCTGAGAGAAGTAATCAAAGCTGCATATGCGAGGCCTGAAGCGGATTTGGCTGTCTTCTCACCAAGGCCCCATGAAATTAGAGCATGGGCCTCGTTGCTGGTAGTCACTCACAATGCCAGCATTCAAAATGTCCTGGACGCTGCATATTGGTGTTCCCCAGGCACCTTCATTTAGTTCTACTTGCGCGACGTCTCCCGTCTGCGCCATGATGGGTCCAAGGGCATTGCTTCAGCTGTGGTGGCTCAGCATCCCGTCTCCGCCACATGCCCTGGCTCTTCTCACTCCCCCAGACGTTAACCAGGTGAGCCCTCCTTCCTAGTAGTGCTACTCTGCATTAGTGAGCCACGGTACAGTATGTGTAATTAAAAAGAATAGGTTTAATCTAACATGCTTACTGTGGCTCACGCAGAGTCCCTCCCTTCCTCCCCGCCTTCCTGGTTCCCTTAGGGTTTCACAGTCAGGGTATTAGTTACCTCGAAAAGAGGAATGATCTGGGCATGCGCAAGACACCAGGCCCTTTCAGGGTTCTTGTCTGTATGGACTTTGTTGTGTACAGGGCAGGGATAGCAAACTGCTGTCGCTTATTGCATTAGCGAGCCATGGTAAGTATGTTACATTAAATGTTATGTTAGAAGAAAATTTCCGAAAGAAAAGAAAAAAAGAACAAAAATTATCACCAGAAAATCGAAAAAGGAATTTTCGTTCTCTGCTTCAAGAATTCAGCGGCCTTGTATTCATTGAAGAGCCAGTTCTCTTGCAGTCTACAGTAGTACATTTCGGTGAGGACATTGACCATAAGGGAGGCTGTGAAGCAGACTTCCATGACCTTGTCACTGGACTGGAGAAAGCACCTGGATGGTTCAAATACTCTCTCATCATCAGCTTTCCATTGAAGACGTTCTTTGTATTTAGATAAGAGGACTGGACATTCATTTTGTGCATATTTTGAGCATGAAAAATCCCAGCTTGAGAGTAAATGCAAAGGCAAATGTCACTGGGTCAGGCAGCCAGTCATAGATGCATGTAGGGAAACTCTCCATGCTCACGTGTATCAGGTGCTATAGTATCACCTTGCCTGATATTATGGTGTTTGTCTAAGGCAATATGCGGCAGTGAAATATGTCAAAATTGGGTCATTTTGGCTATTCTTAGATTTCACACATGTCTATTTTCATATTCCATACTTGAATTGCACTGAAATGACGTGATTTTGAAATAAAAGTGCTTTTAAAAACCTAACCCATTTGTGTTTGCGTTCGTTTTTGTCATAAAATGTGTGAAAATGCCAATTTTTCCGACCCTGGCAACAGGCATTTCTTCTTCTGGAACCTTGTTGCATCAAAGGAAACTAGATTGTCTCCCCATACACCATACAGCGGAGCCTTTACCACAAATCCCACTCAATACTGGCTAGAAGTCATTTATATCATTAGCATATGACCACATTCTCCTTAATATGGAGAATGATCCGGGACACCTGATTCTTTGATTCAAGTCACATGACACCCGTAATCTTTGCAAATGAGGATTGTTTAAATCGTGTTCGATTGAAGACCAGAGTTCATAAAATGGAAGGTGTGAAAAATCGACAATTCAGTCAGCTAAGAAAAGCGGAAAAAAACCCACCTCGCACATGCAAGCAGTGCAAGCTTGCAAGAAAGGGAAGATCGACGAGAACTGGCCCTGAGAGCCCTGGTCAGTGCCTTCAACGAGCATGCTTCGTGTTCATCAATGCCATCAACATCAACACATGTTCAGGATTCTGTGTTAGGAGGTAAAACCCGCACACAGTTCAAACATTAGTCATATGAAGCTGTCAGAAATCTGGAAAGTGCCTGTGCATCAACCTTTGGTGACTGTGTCGAGGAGAGCACATCGTCGAAGAGAGGGATTGTAGACTTCAGTTGCGTTGACAGATTTGTAAAAAAACTGAGTTGCTCCAGTACAAAAATAAAATGTGTTTCAGGACTGATAAGAAGAAACCATGTGGGTTAGCTGTACATGGATATGTGTACTGTATACCTGTGAACAAGCCGTAGAGGGCACAGAAGATGTTTTTAGCAGAGAGAGGTGGTGGAGAGATGAAAGATTCTTCTTTTTTTTTTTTTTTTTTCCTCCACTTTCCCCGCCTTTTTTGTTCTGATTTTTTTTCTCTCTCTCTTTTTTTTTCTTTTTTTTTTGGCGGTCTCTTTTCTTTTTCTTCTTTTTTGTTACAACACCAAACGCCTATCATCTATCATGCTTACACACAAACGCCCGCTTACGCGCGCGTTCCACACTTTCATTCATGCCCAGTTCCAAGTGTTGTTGATTTTTCTATCGTTGGACAATGCTTCTTTCTCATTTAATGTATACTATGGTACAATGATGTCTGTTGGACAATGCTTCTTTCTCATTTAATGTATACTATGGTACAATGATGTCTGGGGTTTTCAGTGCACTAGTGTATGTTGCAATGAGTTTGCTTGCTTGGTTCTTTCATTCTCACTTAATTCACCCCGGGTATGTGATTTATACCTGACGAAGTTGTAGTAGAAAGAATAAAGTAGCAGAAGGAGCAGAAGCGATCCGAATGGACAGAGGGAATCAAAAAGCAGCGAGAGAGAGAGAGAGAGAGAGAGAGAGAGAGAGAGAGAGAGTGAGTGAGTGAGAAAAGAAACAGTTCACAGTCTTAGTCTTTTTCAGTCTCCGTATTCCCTAAAGCGTTGCGCCCTTTCACAAACGAAATCGAAAGAGTGGAAGGGTGCACAGAGGAATGGAGAGCGAAAAAATGTGTTAATCTCGTTACTCCCTTTTTTAAAAAAAACTAAAGTAGTGAAGATGATACCATAAAAAGAACTACGCTGCAGTGCATCACAATTACCAAACAGCATTTTGTGATAATACTCGAAAGGAAACCAGCCAATTGAGAAAGCATGAATGATATCGCGAAAAGGATCGCGCGCGTCTATTCCTGCGTAAATAAATCTGGAAGACGAGAGGGATAAATATTTACCGAGAAACTGTGATCATTGGAAATAAAGTTATCTCAACAGATATTTGTAACGGAGTAGCTATGGGCTTCAAATATTGTATAAATAGATGTCGTTGCCTGCGTTTTTTAAAAAATATCTTATACACATTTTCCCTATTAAGATTATGTGATTAATTTGATTCAGCGTAGCTCTTCTTATGGTCTTGTCGGTGACACCAAACATTACTTTTAAGACATCGATCTTCATATGAACGTCAAGATTAGTTAGAATATAATTCTCAATCTTTCTCCAAAATAACAAGACGGAAGGACATTCGTAGAAAAAATGTTCTATCACGTCGACTATATCTTTACAGTATGAACATTTGTTATCTTCTCTAACTTTCATCTTGAACAACATGATGTTAGTTGGATGTTGTGCACAATTTTCCAGTGTAAAAGACGGAGTCTAGTTTCTTTTGTTGCTTGTATGGCAATAGTCCATATCTGTTGAGTGACATCAATGTTAAATAATCTCCAGAAGCCAACCGCACATGGCTGAGTGTACTTATTTTCAATTATTTGTTTCCGAAATCCACTTATGCTAAACAGGCTTTTACCACAGAATGTGGGAAAGTTGAGGGAATCTCGGTCATGAGCGGGTCGTTGATCAAGGTGAACACGCACAAACCTGCCCACCGCACTGCACACAACATTATACTCCAGCAGGCGACTTGCTGAATTCCCCAATATACCAACTATTTCATCAAAAGACTTTAGTTCGTTGTTGATGGTTAGCATATCTTCCACGCATAATATATTTTTCTTAATCCATTGTTTAAAAAAGAGAACATTGCCTTGATATTTTATGGTACTGTTATTCCAATTACCCTAGACGCTGGTACTTGTAAATGATTATTGTTATCTAACCAAGTGCATAGCACCGAGTTCCAAAAATGTGATTTGATAAGTTCCAGTCCTTTAAATTGCTTACTTTTTATGGTTGCATAGAAGCAAATACACTTTTCACCAAATTCTAGGAAATTGTTTCTTGCTATACGCCACCACTTATTATTTGTGCCATTATCTGTGTCTTCTTTTGAGCTTACCTTGACTCCCATTGTAACAAACATGCATTTTGAAATTCTTTTAAATCTATCATCTTAATCCCCCCCATATCCGTTTCGTGACACAACACTGTTCTTTTTACTTTTTCAAACGCTTTCTTGTTGCAGTCCTTTTTTCTCCATACAAATCTATATAATAATCTATTGATCTCATTAATTACATACTCTGGTACAACTATCGCTTGCATTATGTAAACCCACTGCGAGATTAAAAATGTTTTACGATACTTACTTTGCCCATAATACTCAAATTTCATTTCTCCCATATAGAGATCAACCGTCTGCAATTTTCAATTCTACCCACCCAGTTCTCTTCCAATTTAGATGCACCTGTGCTGTTACTAAAGTATATACCTAATATCTTTATTTTACTTTTTAATGTGAAATCCATAACCTTTTGTCTACAATTTATTTTGCTACCTAACCACATTGCTTCCGATTTATTTCTGTTTATTGTCAAACCTGATATGAACGAAAAGCTTTCAAATAATTCAAGCGCTATTCGCATATCGTTTTCGTCTGCTAAAAACAGTGTTATATCATCAGCGTAAAGAGCCAGTAACAAAGGACATGTCTCCTGAGTACTGTCATTACATTTAATTTCAATGCCCTTGACTTCCGAACCGTTCCGTAATCTAATTGCCAATAGTTCAAGGGCTAAAACAAAGGCTAACGGAGAAAAGGGACAGCCTGCCTGATTCCTGATTCCACTGCAAACGATTCGGAAATCCATCCGCAATAGTTTATACAGCTTATCGAATCGGTCATCAATATTTCTACCCAGTTAACAAAACCCTCCCCAAAACCGAATAATTTAAACGCGTTTAACATGAATTCTTTGGAAATAGAATCGAAAGCATGGAAATAATCAACAGTTATTAATAGTCCTGGTTTGTTTTCGTGACGCAGTTGTTCGGTGACATCATCAATTAGACGTAATAATGTGGACACACGTCTTCCTTTTATGTATCCTACTTGGTCATCACATATTAAAGAATCATGACACTACCCAGTCGCGCCGCTAGACTTTTAGCTAGGAGTTTATAATCAACATTTGTTAACGATATTGGTCGCCAATTGTTGAGATCATTTCTTGCTAAACCTTTTCCCTTATGTATAAGAGTTATTACGGCCTTTCGTTGAGTTGAAGACATGCTCCCCGAAGTAAATGCGGTCTTAAAAGATTCCATTACGTATTTACCTATCCGACTCCAAAATACTTTATAGAATTCAACGGTTAATCCATCAATGCCAGGACTAGAGCCATTTTTCATTCCTTTCAATGCACTCGTAATTTCTTGCTCTGAAAGATTACCATCGCAGTAAGCTTTATCATTAGCAGATAGAGAAGGTAAATTAACGCCACGCAGGAGGCCTGTGTTCTTTGTAGCATATTATCACTATTTATCTTTTTCTTGTATAAATTCTTAAAATAGTCTCTTTGTGCGGTTAAAATGTTTTTTTGTCCCTTGATCTCAACCCCGTTTGCCTTTTTAATATTTTCTATGATCTTAGAGTTTGCTCTTGCTTTTTCTAAACTAAGAAAGAACTTAGAGTTTTTTCCCCCTGTTCAATCCACTGAACTCGAGCCCTTACCTGAGCTGCACGGGCTTTGCTAGTTTCTTCTAATTCTAATTTTAATTTTACGAGCTCTCTTTTACGCAGAGTTTCCTGGCAGTCTGGATAAGTGCTGAGGGCACTATCGAGTGTATTCAAATCTGCATTTAGTCGTGCTAATTTATTTCTGTTTAACAATGCTTTTTCTTTTGAAAATTTGATTGTGCATTCTTTGATTTTGATTTTTAATAGCTCCCAAGTTATCTGATTATCATCTTCAGGGTCTTTTTCAAAAGTGTCTAAAATATGATTTATGTAATTAACATAGTTTATATCCAAAAGAAGGGATCCATTAAATTTCCAATACCCTTTTACCATGTACAACATCAACGAACTTCACCAAAACACAACAACCTCTGTGATCTGAGAAAGACACACTCTGCATAGTACTCTGCACTACATTTTCAAAAATAGGTGAACTGGTCAGTATATAATCCAGTCTTCTTGCAATAAATGGGTTAATTCTAGACCAGCTAAATTCTTTCTCTTCGTTGTGAAACATTCACCATGTGTCATACAGGTCACAATCACTCACCAATCTGTTAAATCTCTGTACAGTATGCTGGTCGTGATAATCACCACTTATCACATCATACTCATTACTCAAGACAGTGTTGAAATCTCCACACACAATAAGGTTACTGATATTTACATTTTTTTATAACATCTAATTTATCGAAGAAATTATGCTTTTCCTGTAAACTATTAGGGGCATAGATATTTACCACAATCATCTGTTTCTCTCCTGTAGTGATTTTCAAGATTACAATTCTTTCAGATGCATACACTATTTCCGTTTCAGCTGACAAATTTTTCTTAATTAATATTACTAATCCACCGCTATGTGTACTTTTCTCAGTGAACATGAGCTTACCTCCCCATTCTTTTTGCCACTGTTCACTTACAGCTGTGTTAATATAAGTTTCCTGCAGACAGATCACATCGTACTCGTTGTTTTTCAAAAACCTAAAGACGCGTTTTCTTTTATTATTGGATCTTATCCCTCTGACATTTACAGAAAAAACATTTAAAGAAGATAAAGCCATGTTGCAGGGTTCAACGAACAAATGACCATAAGACGCGTAGAAAATCGTACAACCGTGTCATCAGTCGTGTCCGGCCCTGTCACTGTTTTTCAGTCGCTGTATGAGGGGCGGAAATCTTGGCAGCTTTTTTGTCACGTGGGTCGGTCAAAGTGGGGGAATCCCCTTCTGTTGACCATGGCCGTTTTGGAGTCTCAGAACGCGACCGGGCTTTAAAATCCAGTTTCGACTGACGTGTCAAAAGCCCTTCCTTTGCTTTCAACAGATCATTTTCCTTCTTTTTCATTTCTTCTCTCTTTTTGGGTCTGCTGCTTCTTTTGTATTTTCCCTTTTCAACGCATCGGGCAGAGCACAAGTTTGAATGACAGTCCCTTTCATTATCACTCTCACCTTTTTTTTCTCCCTTTTCCTGACTAAGTTCCCTCTCAGTGTCACTCACGTTAGGTTCTTTCTCTGCAGTGTCAGTGGCGTCGGAGGCCGTGTCACTGTCGTCATCAGTGAGGAGTGTGTCAGGGTTTACAGATTGTTTCTGCGTTGAAACAACTGGAAGAGGATCCCACACTGACCCAACTTCATCATTGTGAGTCGGAATTTGGCAAACAGGATCCCCTTGCCGATGACCGGGTTGGAGACACGCTCTGCACGTGATAACAGACTCCGGACACTGCCTGGCCCAATGCCCCATTTTTAAGCAACGATTGCACTTCGTTACCCTGGCCTCTTTTTTCGGTTGTTCCTTGTGATAAAGGGTGGCAGTAAAATCCCCTACCTTTACAAACCTTTCCAATGGTTTTTCTGGACGTTGATGAAAATGAAACGTCTACCAGAGTAAAATCGGGTCAGCTTTCCATCTCTGTTTCTTACTTTTTCCATTATCAAAGGGGAGCGAAGAACAACTCCAAGTTTCACAAGAGCTGACTCAATATCCACTCCATCGCAAGACAAGGGGATATTCGATATCCAGACTTTAGTGGCAGGTCTTTCAGAGTCACCCTGTCCTGTGAGTATGAAAGGGTTCTTGTCGTACAAACGCAGTTCAACACCGCTAAGAGACAAACCTTCTATCAACAACTTACTTCGTGCTGTTCGAGTCGCTGGGTAGAGTCGCCATAATCCCCGTATTTCCTGCGCGCCCACCATAGTTTCTCTGCCGCATATTCTTTCGGCTGCAACACAAATGTCCAGGGCCTGAAAGGAACGATTCTGATCAGAGCCAAAAGAATAAGGCAGGTCTCTTTTCAGCAAAAACACTGGTTCCACACGTGAGTCCGCCATTTTGAAGACACGCACTGAACAGATTGATGAAAGATTATTCTATCAATAGGCAAGCTGTGCATTCTGCATTAGTGTGTGGTTTGGAGCAACAAGTTTCAACAAATTTTGTGAAAGTTTGGATCTCCAAGGACTGCACCACAAAACTTTTGATAAGAAAGCAGACAAACTCTACAATAAATTAGCGGACTTTGAAAGACAGTTTGCACATGTATACAGCGGAGTATGTGAAGCAAGCCCATGCACAACATACAGGCACCTCCCCCTTGGCCCTGATGATGTGCTTGACATCAGTGTTAGTTTTGATGGCACTTGGCTAACCAGAGGACACAGTTCTCATATTGGAGTAGGTTGTGTGGCGGACCTTCTGACAGGGTTGTGTCTTGATGCTCATGTCATGTGCACCTACTGTCCAGTGTGTGAATCCACGGGGAAGAAACTGTACAGAGAACCCAATGGAGTATCCTGCATGGGTTGTTCAACATCTTGAAACATGTGACAAGAATTTTACAGGTGAGCTACATTTTTTGTCCTTTTTTCTTGTGTATTATTTCAAGTGTCTCAGTTGTAGTTGTATTGAAAGTATGCTTGAAAAAAAATTATGAACACAAAATCAAACAGAAAATTGAAGAGCAGTGTTGAACCAGTTGAACACTCACACACACACGCGCACACACGCATGCACAGAATCAAAGGAAGTCTTCCTAATTTATTTTTGTTTTATTTGGATTTGATATCAGGCTTGTGTGTATGTGTGTGTGTTGTAAATCATGAAAGCAAAGTTGTGCATATATATATAATTATATATAATATATATATATTTTATATATATATATATATATATATATATATATACCACACACACACACACACACACACACACACACACACACACACACACACACCAGCCCTGATGTGGCCCTTTGCGGTCGGCTGGGCTATAAGCAACATTATCTTATCTTACACACACACACCCCACACACACACACACACACACACACATTCACTCATACACATACACACACACACACTCCTACATACACACATGATAACAGGCATATCAGTCCAGTTACATTGTATCAAACTTTATGTGTACAGGATCCTCTGGCATGATGGAGGTGAAGGCAGCTCGTGTGATCTGGCGGCGCTCGGTGGAACGCTACAGCCATCGAGCCTCATGGTGATGCCAAGACCTACAATGAGCTGACAGCCATCACACCCCATGGTGATGCCAAGACCTACAATGAGCTGACTGCCATCAAGCCTTATGGTGATGCCAAGACCTACAATGAGCTGACAGCCATCACGCCTCATGGTGATGCCAAGACCTACAATGAGCTGACAGCCATCATGCCTTATGGTGACGAGGTGGAGATAGCGAAGGAAGTGTGCATCAGTTTCGTCAGCAAGCGGCTTTGTTCAGCTTTGCGAAATCTAGTGGCAGATTGTCGGAAGAAAGTTATCACCCTTGGAGGTCGTGGCCGTGGTAATCTAACACAGATGCCATATGGAAGCTGACCATCTACTACAACCGTGCCATCCGCAAGAGTAGCAGTGGTAAAGAAATGAAAAAGGCTATCAAAGCTTCTCTTAACATTGTTACTCCACTGAAAGCAAGCCCGCCATGAACTGTGCTCTGTGGGTGTCAACTTGTACTTTTATCAGTCTGCTGTGGCTCAACGTCAGGTTCCTGGTCCCCATGAGAAGCTCATCCACACCCCTCTCAACTACAAAAGCCTGCACCAGCATCTGGAGCCTATCTATGAGAGGCTGACAGACACTCAGCTTCTAAACAGATGTGGTGCTAGCAAGACTGCAGTGAGTGCTTGCACAGCCTGATCTGGTCTCGGTGTACCAAGGACAAGTTTGCCTCACGCTGGCAGGTGTGATGGATGTTTGCTGTCTACACAGCCATCAGTGAGTTTAACTTTGGCCCCAGTGCTGCTCAGGACACTGCCAGCTTCTTTGGCTTTCACAGGGGAGCTCACATGAAGAGGCTAGGAGCAAGCAGGCAGCGGAAGAGGGAGAGGAACAGCATCAAGTTCCAGAGAGACAAGGCCAACAAGCTGACCGACTGAAGATGCAGGCAGAGCTGATAATGCTGGAAGGGGGCCCTGCCTATGCTGCAGGGCAGTTCTGATTGTATAGTGTTGTGCTGGGGGGCTGGCTGGGGGATCTGAAACTTGTAACCAAGTCTGTAAGTAAAGCATGTGTGTGTCACTATGTTCGTGCTATTTTTCTCTGCGTTTTTCTCATTTTCTGTTTCTGCTCCGCATGCTGTACAAGGATTGTAATTTCTCAGAAACTGTCTTTTCAAATGTAATGAAATTTGGCACATTTGTACATTGTTGTCTTGTTTACATTATTATGGAATGATTTTTAAAAAATCTGTTTTAGTTTTTATTTTCATGAGGTAGATTGCATAATACGCTGGTAATTTTGAGGCAGTATTTTCTTAAAATCATTGAAAATAAATATTGCAGAAATTTTTTTTTAATTCTCTCTATTAGTATGTAATGATACTCAAAGTGTACATTTGTGCCAAAAATCATGGATCTGTGATGTACCGAGTTGAGTAAAATCATTTGCTAAAAATCCATTATGGCGGATGTTTATCTTGGTTTTTATGGCAACAGTAAACGATAAGGTTGATTTGTTGGTATATTTTCTTTTAGGACTCTGTTAGTGGTATCAGTTCAAGTAAAAAAAAAGAGTCTTATTTATATATATTCTGAAAATTAGATTTTACTGCCTCACATTGCCTTAACATGTCCTCCTGTCAAAAGTCTTCATATAAGGTAGTGTGGAGGCAAGGCTAGGTATACCAACAATATTGGGATAATGAATATAATTTTGTTTCTGTCTGCCTCTACCCCACCCATCGTTCTGTCCACCCACTCGTCACTCACTGCTGCCAATCTCTTGCCTCTTGCTCTGTCCCACCCCAAAGCTTTCCTGTTGTCTTTTCCTTCCTGAAGATTTTCCCTCAGTTTTAATGTTAATGAAGTAGTAAATTGATGTATGTTCTACAGAAACCAGGGCCAGGTGAACATCCTCTTCAGTTTAATTACTCCATTTGGTTTTCCGTCGTTTGCCCAAGAACACCACCTATGACCAGAGTCTCAAGTTCATTGCCTCATTTGCCTCAGTATGTACACAGTTCGTCTTGTGATGATATTTTGTGTATACTTGACTTGTCATTTATTAATTTGTTTACATATTTGTTCATCAGTTTAATGATAATTTGCATAATTATTCCTTTAAGGTTGTATTGATGATAGCACTACTACGCTGGTTTTAGGAAGGCATCTCTGTTTACAGAAATTATATTACTATGGTGTATATGCGAATCTAAAAACAAATTATGTTGTGCTTTTTTGTGTAGAATTTGTAGGACAAATGAAGAAGTGTTTAAAAAAAAAAGCAAGTAATGGCAAAACTAAGACATTTATTGTTGTTTCAGGTAGACTGAAGTGAGATTGCGGCATACACACTTGCTTTATAAACTGCTTTGTTTTTTATCAGAATCTTTTCTGTCGTAAACAGTGATGTAGATTTCCATCGGTCTCCGGTCATTGACCGATAAAAATGTAAAATGACCGATCGGGTCGACCTCCATCCGGTCAAATGTCCGATCCTAATACAAGCGAAGCGGTCGCATGTCCTATCGTTTTCGCGAGGTCGCGACAAGTCTACAGCCGTTTTATTGTGCGGAGGCGTGCGAGACTGAGTAGCGTTGAAAGGCAGAGCCAAGCGCATCGCGTGTTCGGGAAAATTTGCACAGCTCTGAGGCTGACGCACCGACTGAAGCGCGATGCAATAGGCGAGAGGAGCACAGACTTAGAATTCAGCAAGAGCGAGTAACTCTTGTTGAATTTCCGGCCTGCGCGCGGTTTGTTTTCCTTCACATCCGACAGTGGTTAAAAACGTGTGCATCACGCCATCAGTCTTCATCATGCCACCAAAGAAGAGACTCAAATGTGAAAAAGATCAGCGATCTTTGAAATCTATGTTCGCACCATCGGCGAGTGTGCCAGAGGTGAGTGGCAGTGCGTCTACCAGTTCCGAATCGACGACTGATGCGTCAAGTGCCTCTTCCAGTTTCGTATCGACGACTGATGCGTCGAAGACTACAGGCAGTAGTAGGCCTAAAACAGAGCGCCGTTTTCAAGAGTCATGGAAGTCACAGTTTCCATGGCTCATTTTTGACAAGGAAAAGGCCAGCATGTTCTGTTCTGTGTGTCAGTCGGCAGGAATTGCACGCAATTCATTCACGGAAGGTTGCTCCAACTTGAGAAAAAGCGCCATTGAAGACCACATTTTGACTGCCGACCACAAACGTGCTCTTGGTGTGCCACATCAGCAGCAAAACAAAGAGAAATGTCACAAAGTTATGCTGACACAGCAAGAGAAGGGAATGGCTGCAGCAGTGAGGACAGTGCATTGAATCATTCAAGAAGACTTAGCTCTGTCTAAGTATCCTTCAGTCGTGCAGCTTCTGAAAGAGAGTGGTGCAGCAATGTTGAACATCTGAGTGTTTCAAAAGGCATGCACTATGACACACGTCATACTGCATATGAAATTCTAGAATGCCTTGCCGAGGAAGTGGATCAGCATGCAAGAGAAGAACTGTCTGCTTCTCCTTTTGTGGCTGTCATGGCAGACGAAACAGCAGACATTACTATAAAGAAACGTCTTGGTCTATATGTCAGGACGATCAGTCCAGACATGGAACCCAAGACTCGTTTCATAACCAACGTGTCAGTGCCAGATGGATCAGGTAAAACCATTGCCGACGCCATAAGTACAGTTTTGCTTGAATATGGTGTCCCACCAGAAAAGATCATCGCTCTGGGTTCTGATGGGGCGTCTGTCATGACCGGAAAAAAAGAAAGGTGTGACGGGTCTGATGCATCGTCAGAGTCCACACATGGTGAACATTCATTGCATCGCTCATCGTCTGGCTCTCTGTACCAGTCAAGCTGCAGATAGTGTTCCTGCAATGAAGGAGTATCAAGAATGTTTGACATCTCTCTTTTACTACTTCAAGGCATCTGCTGTCAGAACTAGTGCCCTGACAGCTATCCAAGACCTCTTAGATGAGCCGAACCTGCGCATGAAAGAGGTCTACAGCGTCAGATGGCTGAGTTTCTACCAAGCATTGGAAACTATCTTCAGAAGTCTGGACACATTGCTGACATACTTCACCGATGACAACAGACAGCAAGACGCAAAGGCCATTGGACTGAGAAGAAAGGTGAGAATACTGAGAATAAGATACTGAAGGTATTGTATAACAATTATAATCATTAGTGATGATGATAATAATGATATAATAATAATAATAATAACAACAACAATAATGGCTAAGTGCTTTATATACTAATTGTGCCTTCCCAAAGGCTCTGGGTGCTAGACAAAATCACTTGCTGCTGACCATAATTTGTAATTTATAAACATATGAGATGCAGCATCTTTTTAACTTGAAACTTAACAAGACTGATGGATTTAAAGTCTAAAGCTAAATGATGAAATCAAACACAAGGAGAGGTTAACTTTTACCCTCAGTCACCTAGGTTATGTTTTCATTGATTGGCCTCTACCCTAATCCCTCAAATAATCACTGAATATCATATAATATAATATTGATGAAGTTGCATGTAAAACAACTGAAAAAAAAAACCCAAACACTTAACAGTATCATATGCTTATTCAGCTGTTGATATCATATGGCTGTGTGTGATTTCAGGTAGCATCTCAGAAATTCATCGGCCTGACTCACCTTTTCATGGATATCATTCCAGTTGTTGGGGCACTGAACCTATTCTTCCAGTCAAAAGAGATTGATCTTGCATTGATCAAGGTAGAGAGAGAGAGAGAGAGAGGAGAGAGAGAGAGAGAGAGGCAGACAGACAGGCAGACAGAGAAGCAAACAAGGAGATACAATTTTAACACACACACAAATGTGTAAAAGTGAAAAAAATTAATATGAGAAGATATATATTATATATATTGAGAAGACTCAAGTAAAGGATCACGGAAGGAATGGCTGACGGTATGTCAAGAGAGAGAGATATATATATAAAAAAAAATTGTGTTGTGTGAATCACTCACTGAATGTGTTTGTTTCAAAACTCTAAAATTACTTCCAGATAATAATGAATGAATGTGACTGTTGCAGGTCAAACTCAGCAACTGCATTGCATCTTTGAACACTCTGAAGAATCAGCAAGGCAAGCATCAGGAAGAGTTTCATCAACATCTGGTCAAGGATGCAGATGGCAGAACCACATTCAAGGGTCATGTCATCAGTGGCTGTCCAGCAGCTGATATCCAGTCAGCTGTAGGAAAGTTCATCAACAACCTCATCGGCAACATGGAATCAAGGTGAGCTTGTAACTCAGAATTATAACAGGATGTGTTTTGTTGTGTGTTTTAAGTTTACAGTTTTAGACAGACACCCAGTCTCATTTATTTTTTTTAATTTGAGGCTTGAACATCTCTCTCTCTCTCTCTCTCTCTCTCTCTCTCTCTCTCTGTTCCTCCACTCTGACTCTCTCTAAACATGTGTCCTTCTGTGTGTGTGTGTGTGTGTGTGTGTGTGTGTGTGTGTGTGTGTGTGTGTGTGTGTGTGTGTGTTTCAGATTTCCTGAGATGGAGTTGATATCAGCCTTTGGGGTTTTGTCCATGCGGCCTATCACCTTCCTGAGTGAAGATCAACTTAACACATGGGGGTGTGATCAACTTGACCATCTGTTGGACCACTTTGGCAAGGAAGTTGTAGTAACATGGAAGGAAGAGGATGGTACTGAGAAATCCAACATTTCCACTCCTCTCTGTGATCCAGAAGCTACAAGAGAAGAGTGGAAAGAAGCAAAGTCTACTGTCAAGGCACAGCTTTATCCAAGGGACAGCACTGCTTCTTTGTGGAAACTGATCAGTCAGTTTCACAAGGCAGATTTCCCCAATCTGATGAAGCTGGCACAGATATGCCTTGTTCTACCTGTGCACACTGCTGATGTGGAAAGAGGCTTCAGCTCACAGAATTTGGTGTGCACTGCAAGGCGGAACAGGCTGTCAGTGAAGATGCAAGACATGATCCTGAAGACAAAGCTCGAAGGCCAGAAGGAAAGGGAAGAGTCATATCTGCACACCATTGTCAGCAAGTGGGCAAGCAAGAAAAAGAGACAGTTGTTTCGCAACAATGAGGCTGAATGAGTAATTTCTGTTGTCGTTTGCAGCTCGCAACAATGAACATTAACATTTAGTCATGAACATTTCCATTTATTTTACAACTTTCACTAAGCTTTGCCCTGATTCTAGTCATCAACATAATTGTGTTGATTTTATTTGTTTTTGTATTTTTTAATACTTTTCTCCAGTTCTAGTCAGCGGGCCTTGAGTTAATAAAATACATTTATCACAATGAATCCTGTTCCGAGTCTGGTGTCCTATTATTTTGGTTACTCCAGGACACTGTGTCCTATTGACATTTAATCTCTAGGACACAGTGTCCTATAGGGTGATTAAAAAATCTACATCACTGGTCAAATATATGCCTGATTTCTACTTCATAATACTTTATAAATGCAGAGTAAGTAAGATCAAGCCTAGTGAAATTTGAATGCTGATCCTCACATTCTTTGTTCTTGTGCTTTTTTCTGCCCTGTTTTGATGTGAAACAGACATGCTTTCTCTAAGTGACCTATCCTTGCAGTTGCGGCCTCTGAACTCTTCACAGATTAATTCATCAGGGCACATATAGATCTATCCGTGATAGATTGATTGTTCTCGAATGACTGGACACAACTGGTGTATACTTAGGTGGATGTTGTCGCTGTAATTATACTGATGAAAATTGTTTTAAACGAAAATATAAACTTCACAGCAAAGGTACTGGGAGTAAGCACTGGGGGGAGGGGTGGGGGGGGGGGGGGGGGGGGGAGCGGGATTTGAGGAGGTGGAAGAATTATGAAAGGGGAGGCAGTGGAGGATAGGGAGGGGCGAGAGAAGGGAGGGCAGAGAGCTAAAGAGGCTGTGTATAAAGATGGTGTGGTTTTTTTCAGGTGGAACAGTTCTGGGCGGTGTACAGCCACCTTGTTCGCCCAGGGGACCTGACAGGTCACACTGACTACCACCTGTTCAAAGAAGGCATCAGACCCATGTGGGAGGTAAGTTCTTGGGATTGTCTGGATTGCTGTTTCATGGAGCAAGTTGGTTTGTATATAATACAGCAATGTGTGTGGGTAGTGTGTGGGCATAGTTTGTCTATGTGTATGAAAAAGTACTGACAAGGAAAATCCAACTGTGGATGAAAAAAAGGTTTTGCACAGCAAGAAATGCAGCTGTTTTCTGTCAGGTAGGGGGTTGGTTTGCACTGTGGATCTCTCTGATGGCAGTATAATGTTTATGTAACATATTAACATTGCCGAAGACATGAGTTGTGACAGCCCTAGCCCTGATATGACCTGTAGTAGTTTGCTGGGCAGTGAAAAACATGAATTGAATCATCCTTTTAGATGTCATGTTCCTCTTTTTTGCTTTTCTGCTTTACCCTGACAGAAACACTATTGCAGTGGTTTTTGACTGTTGCTGTGTTTTCTTTTTTCCTCAGTTTCCTATTTACTTTTTTGTAGTGTAAATATTTACAAATGACGGTTTCAAGGAAATTTAAAATCAAGCCAGAGACCTGTATCGTAAAAAAAAAAAAATTATTGAAAAAAAAAGAAATAGTCAAAAAGCAGTGCACAGTAGATTTTTTTTTCTTACAAACTGTGATTTGGACTCTATTTTCTAATAGTACAAAGGTCATCATTAAATATGATTATGAAACCCAGCATACTTAAGTTGTAGAATTGTCACATTTTGTGGTAGTAAGTCCGTGTGCACATTTCTTCTACGTTTGACTTGTTTGTGCAGTTACTTGTTCATTGCTCAGTGTCCAAACATGCAGCAGACAGTATGTTTATTGCCCTATCACTGCAGGATGAGGCAAACAAGATGGGGGGCAAGTGGATAATTCGCCTGAAGAAAGGCCTGGCCTCACGATGCTGGGAGAACCTGATCCTGGCCATGCTGGGAGAACAGTTCATGGTTGGGGAGGAAATATGCGGTGCTGTTGTCTCTGTCAGGTTCCAGGTGAGAATGGTCAGCCATGCCAGTCTTCATCTTTTCTCCAAATGGCCTTCTTTCCTAGTCATGTTGGTGTCCATTTGGAAAATTTTCCACCTGTTACAATAAATTAAAAAAACAATAAAAACTTGTGATGTCAAGCTTTATTCCTTTGTTTTGTTTGTATGTATCTAACGAAGCTCTATTAATCCAATTGTAATATGCATTGTAATTTATTTGTTTCTGCAGTTGTGTTTACCATTTGTTAAATCGGCTGTGAACTGTAACACTATGAGCTTTAAGCCTGTTACTGGTTTCAGTGTTCTATTTGCATCTTGTATGTATTATTGATTGAAAATTTAACTGTTAAATTACCAACTGTTCCCAGTCCTCCATTTCTCTCTACCCCTCTTTGACCCCTCGCGGAGCCGGCGTGAGTGAGCACTCCCTCCGGAAGGCGCCACCATGTCTGTCCAACCCCCATGAATTTGCCAATACTGTAACTGGTGACTCTGACGGATTTAAACCAAGGTCATAGATGCAGAAAGGATATTGAAACTGAAGTCACCATGAGAGCAGGGCATGAAGGGCCACAGAATTTGAGACTTTTTTTCTTTTTAATGCTGATCGATGAGAATGAGGATGATAAAGATGGTGCTACGGATTTCCATTGTGGTCTGACACTGCATGACAGGTATGTACTCTGCACTTACTTTCGTAATATATCCTGGCGTCAACCAGAACCGAGAGATACAGACACCTGCAGTTTGGGTCAGGAAATTTGAGCAACACTCTCAGAGACATATCCATTAGGGGATGAAACTTGACTGTGTGGTCTCGGTCTTCCCAACTGAGCCCGTAGCAAACTCAACTGTGGGGAAGAGCCGGTCAGGGCAGAAAAATTCCATATGACTAATGGGAATCAAACCCACGATCTCCCAGCCAAGAGTCCATGATGCTAGCCACTTCACCACGGCAGCTGGTGGAAATTTCCCTCTCAAGTCTCTTCAGAGATTGGCAGCTCTGTATTGCTTTTTTTCATTTTTTTATTTTTTGCCTATGAAAATGATCCATTGATTGTAATTTTCTTGTGATGACTACTCTATAATGATGTGTTTAATTACACATACTATACCGTGGCTCACTAATGCAATAAGCGGCAGCAATTTGCTATCCCTGCCTCGTATACAATAAAGTCCGTACGGACAACAAAACCCTTGAAAGGGCCTCGTGCCTTGCGCATGCTCAGAATCATCCTCTTTTCTCGGCAGCCATTTTCCCGTTAAGCCGCGTGTACACGAGCAGCTAAGTATTTTTTTACTTTTCTCGCAATCGATCGATTGTTGTTGCTGTTCTTTGGTGTCTTTGCTTATGTTTTCACTTAAGGGAGAAACGTACTTGAAGCGATTGGGTGGTAAGGCGAGAGTTAAGAAGGTTTCGTCTTTCGATTCCCGCATCTCGCCGGCAGGCGCTCTGTCTCTAGCCCCGCCAAAGCCTCCTCTCACTTCAGCGTCACTTTCTCCCAAGGGTTCACTTCAACTCAGCTGCGGTTCTGTTGTTGTGACAGCGAGCTCTTTCTCGCAACCCTCAATTTGTGACGGTGATCGGCTCAGCTGCAGTTCTGTCGATCCTGTCACAGCGAGCTCTTTCTCGCAACCCTCAATTTGTGGCGGTGATCGGCTCAGCTGCGGTTCTGTCGATTCCGTCCCTTTGTCCCCTAACGGCGAGAGACTCAGCTGCGGTTCTGTCGTTTCCGTTACTGCATCGTGTGTTCAGTTCAGCTGCGGTTCTACTGCACACAGTTCGGTCTCCATGGCAGAAACGAAGATGCATGAGCCCTCTACGGAGGGATGGGGCAATGAGGTAGACTTGTCTACCCCTCCCTCTGCTCGGTAGGCGATACAAGGGAAGCAACTCCTCTCAGGGGCTCGATCTCGTTCGGTCCCGGTTGTTTCCTTCCCCCACCTCATGTGTCGGCCCTTCTTTTGGGCAAGACACTTTGGTTTCGCCCTCTTTTCCGAGCGCCCCTCAGGGGCCCGGCGAAATTAAGGCCCCCCATTTACGGGTTGGGCCGCGCCACACCCTCAGCCCCCCTATCATGGGGGTCAGGGCCCTTTCCCTTGGGCACCATGGGCCCAATGGCAAATATCCCACAACCTGGGCTTTCCACCCCCCCTGCCCCGGGGTTTCCCTGGTGGCCGGGTTTTATGCCCAGCCCTCCACCAGTCCCAGGCCTCTTCCTCACAGGCCCCCTCGGCCCACCCGGTACTGTCCCACCCCGGAGTGTCTGGGGAAATCAGCCATCCCAGGCCACCCTGGGCTTTCGCCCGCGCACCGTTTCGCCAAGGGCGGCCAACCCCCTCGTCTGTGGATCCGACCTGGCGGATTCTGGTCAGAGGAAGAGGGCCAATCGCCCGTTTCTTTTTCCCTTTCCAGGACTCGGTGGCCTTTCTGGCTTCCCTTGTCCCGGAGGCGGTTTGTCATCCTCTCAGGGGGGTCAAGCCCCCTGCCCTTCGGCAGCGGGAACTCGCTGGGATTCACCCATTGGCAGCTGTGCCCTCTCTCTGCAAAAGGAAAGTCGGTCATGGTGGCCGCCTGCATGAGGAGGGCCCAATTAAGATCGGGGCACGGAGGGGCACAGGAATCATGCCTGGTTCTGTCCCTGATTTCCCTGGTGTGGGAATTTCCCTTAAGCCAGAGAGGCTTCCATTTGCCAAGAAGGCCTTCTTGGCAAATGATACTATCCCGGAAGCCACTCTCCCCCTCTCCCAGGAGGACCCTCCTGGTCCAGGAGAGGTTGAAATCACACCCCAGGCAGGGGGCCCCTTTCAGAGCGCTGCCTTGCCGAGTGGGAGGAGTCTGCGAGGAGGGGTTTGGAGGCCATTCGGTCATGGATTCCTTCCTAGGGGGACTAGTGTTGCCTTAAGGATCCTGATTCAGATTCCTTCTCCATCCGCCAGTCCGCGGACCCGCGGCTGTGGTTAGCTGTATTCAGTCAATGGCTGAAGGGCTTAAGTATTTGGCTGGGGCCTTCGCTAGGCTCCATCTGAAACTCGGTACTAGCGAGGAGAGATGCGCCCTTTTTGCCATCTACTGTGGCCCGCTCTGCCTCTCCCCGCGCCTCCCTCAGAGCCTTACCAGTCAAGTCAGGGTCTTGTCGGGAATCACGTACAGGCTACCATTAAGAGCCAGGCCGAGATTAGGCGTGACCTCGCCTTTCAATCAGTCCCCCTCCCCCCCGCCCCGGTTCAAAACGAAAAGGCGCCAGCGCCTTTCTATCACCGGGTCCCTCTCAACCCAAGGACGACGGTCATTTGGACCCCGGGGGATCCGAGGCAAGCAACCCAGCAGGGCTCGGCTCAGGCACGGCCGGCGGGTCCGAAAGCTCCCACGCCTCAGACGGCCCACCCCCAATGACTTGCCCCCGACCTGGGTACTTCACCCCAGGGCGGCCCTTTGTGGGCAGTCTGTCCAGGCACCTTAGTGCCTGGGAACGGCTTCCCGCAACCCCTTGGGCTCTGCGAGTGATCAGGTCGGGGTTTCGTCTTCCTTGGGGTGCATTAAAGGCTCCTCTCACTCATTTCCCTCCTCCTTTTGCTCCTCCTCGGGATCTGGCGGCCTCTCAGGCCTTAGACCAGGAGGTCCTTTCGCTCTAGCCAAGGGAGCCACAGAGGAAGCCCTCTTCCATTCCTCTCCGGCTTTATGGCGCATTTTTGTGGTTCCCAAAGCTTCTGGGGGATGGAGACCGGTTCTAGACCTCTCGCCTTGAACGGGTTTTTCTTATCGTCCTCCGTTTTCGGGTGGAAACCCCCATGTAAATCCGCGTTTGCCAGATCCCGGCGACTGGGCGGTATCCATCGACCTGAAAGATGCGACTTCCATCTCTTGATCCACCCAAGGGACAGGAAGTACCTCCGCTTCATGTGGAGAAGCTGCGTTTTCAGTTCAGGGCTCTTCCCTTTGGGCTAGCCCCGGCCCCCTTTGGGGTTTTCCCCGAGGGTGGGCTGGAACTTTGCGTGCATGTTCAGGAAAAAAGGAATTCATCTGAAGGCCTATCTCGACGATTGGCTTCTTCTTGCCTCATCTAGCACTCTGTGCTCCCAGCAAGCCCTCCAGGTTTAAACCTCTGTCAGAGCTGGGATTTTTTCGCAACGAGGAGAAGTCCGATCTCATCCCGTCGCAGCAGTTTCAGTTTCTGGGATGTCCTTCCCACCACCAATGGTTGGTCTCTCCAACCCCCCAGCACCTGGTTCGCCTCCAGCACCTCTTGGCCCATCTCCTTTCCTTGGATCAGGCTCCAGCCAGAAAGCTGGCCTCTCTTCTGGGTCTGATGGAGTCCTTGGCCCCCTTAGTGCCCCTCGGACGACTGCACAAACGCCGGTTTCAGCGCCTCTTTCGCAAGCGTTGGTCTCAGGCGTTGCGTCGTGGGACCTTCCGATCCTTCTCGGTCAGTGGTTCCAGTCATCGGTGGCCCAAAAGGCACTCCCAGTCCTGGCTGGCCCATCACACCCCTCCTCCCCAGGAGGACTGTTCACGGAATGCGTCCCAGTCCGGGTGGGGTGCCCACGTCAGCTCTCTGACTGCGGTGGGCAATGGACCCGGGAGATGGGATCCTGGCATATCATCGGCTAGAGCTGGAAGCCGTGTTCCAAGCCCTCAAGGGGGTTTCTTCCCTTCCTGAAGGGAAAACACATTCTCCTCAACACCGACAACATGACTGTGGCGTGTTATATCAACAAGCAAAGGGGGGCGCCCTTCTCACTCCTTGTCCCTGAGGGGGGAACTCTTCTCCTTTGGTGCGAGACTCAATCAATCCGGATCTCGGCCAACACGTTCCGGAAAATCAACAAATTTTCGCGGACTCCCTCAGCAGGTCGCACATGGTTCTCCCTCAGAATGGGGCTCTCGTCCCCTCAATCTGGAACCTCTCTGGACTGTATGGTTCAAACCACAGGTAGACCTGTTCGCCACCCGGTTCAACCACCGTCCCCCGCTGTATGTCTCCCCAGTTCCGGATCCGGCAGCGTGGGCTGTGGACGCCCTGTCCATCCCTTGGTCCGGACTGACGGGCTATTGCCTTTCCCCCCCTTCCCCATTCTGGGAAAAGTTCTCCGCAAGCAGGGAAGACGCAGCCACGCTTATTCTTGTGGCCCCACGCTGGCCGGCCCAAGCGTGGGGTTTCCCCGAAACTGTTACACCTGTCTCACGTGCCTCCGATACCGCTCGCCTTAAGGCAAAGTCCCTGCTTCAGCCACAGTCAGGCATTCCACACGGCAATCCAAAAGTGCTGCATCTTCACGCCTGGCTACTGTGCGGGACGCGCTGTCTGCACAAATCGCCTCCCCAGCGGTAATCGGCCTTGTGGAACATGCCACAGTCAGGCACCCAAAATGTCTACAGTGTCCACTGGAATGGCTGGCTCTCTTGGGCTCCAGCCACGCAGTATCACCTCATTCTCCTTCTCGTGCCAATTGGCGAACTAACCCAGCTTTTCTTTCATCAGAGAAAAAACTTTCAGCCTCCTCTGTAAGGTTCACAGGGCGGCTATTTCCACCATATCCGCCAGTTAGGGGGCCCCTCCTTTGTGGGGGACCCTCTTCTGCGGGATCTGGTCAGAGGAGCAGCCCTACAGGAGGCCCGATTGCCCCCGCCGTACCCGGCGTGGGATTTTTTAGTCCTCTCCTCCCTCAGGCTCCCCCCCTTTCGAGCCCCTCCGGGAAATGTTTTTCTGAAATTCCTTTCCTTCAAAACAGCCTTTCTCGTTTCCCTGGCTTCAGGGAGGCGCTGCAGTGAAGTCCACGCCCTTAGTGGCCTGCCTGGGGACGTCGCCTCCGAAGCGGATGGCTCGATATCTCTTCGCCCCTCCCCGAATTTTTAGCGAAAAAAACCAGTTGCCGGGTTCTCCTTCCCCGACTATCTCCATTCTTCCTTCACTTCTATTCTCGCCCCAGACGACGAAGACCGCACTCTCTGTCCGGTGCGCGCTCTGCGGGAGTATAGGAAACGCACGAATTTTTCTCGCTCCCAAACAGCGCCACCTGTTTCTCTCTTACAACGAAGGTTATAAGGAGGACATCAGGCGCTCTTCAATCTCTCGATGGCTGGAAATGAAAGTCATTAAAGCTGCGTACGCGAGACCTGAAGGGGATTGGCTGCTTTCTCACCAAGACCTCATGAGATTTTGGGCATGGGCGTCTTCGCTGGGAGTAGCTCATAATGCCAGCATTCAGAGTGTGTTAGATGCCGCATATTGGGGGTTCCCTGGCACCTTCATCCAATTCTACCTGCGCGACGTTTCTCGTCTGCGAGATGATGGGTCTAGGGCATCGCTTCAGCTGTTTGGGGGCCCAACACTCCATCCCGCCACACGCTCCGGCTCTTTCGCCTCCTCCAGGCGGGTAAACCAGGTGAGCCCTCCTTCCAGGGAGTGCGACTCGCATTAGTGAGCCACGGTATAGTATGTGTTAATGAAAAGGAAATTTTTATTCTAAAATTACGTTTAATCTAACATTTCTTACCCTGGCTATGCAGAGGCCCTCCCTACTCCCCGCCTTTCCCGGTTCCATCAGGAGTTCTCAGTCAGGGTTTGTATATACTCGGAAAAAAGGATGATTCTGGCATGCGCAAGGCACGAGGCCCTTTCAAAGGGGTTTTTTTGTCCGTACGGACTTTATTGTATACGAGGGAGGGATAGCAAATTGCCCGCCGTTATTGCATTAGTGAGCCACGGTAAGTATGTTAGATAAACGTAATTTTTAGAATAAAAATTTCCTTTTGTGATAATCAGGATGACATTCTGGCCTTGGAATCGAACTGCCTCAGACCAAGCCACCACCACCAGAATTCGAGACACACTGAAGCGAGTTTCTGCACCTTCCTGCCAACACCATATGGAGTTAAAACGCACAATGATAGTCTAAGTAAGTTGGTGTGATGGTGAGCTTTTGAAAATAAGAAATGGTTTAAAGCCCAGTTGAAGGAAGTTTTGCATGTGAGCGAGGTGAAGAAACAGATTACAAAGTGTGGTATGCTGTCAGTACTGATAGTATGTTGTTTTTTCACCTGTTCTGATGACCTTGATTGAATCTACCACCACCCTGGGCAGATTTCTGTGCTGTTGATTATGATAGCAGTTGACAAAATAATGCTTACAGGGCCTTGATCAAATGTGCTTTTTGATGAATTGATCCTTGTTTCATACCAAAGAGATACATGAAAAAATTTGGTCTCCCTCCATTTCTCTCTACCCCTCTTTGACCCCTCTATCACATTAGGGAGCCTATCTGATAATATATTTGGTACAATCTATTCAGGATGTCACTAGTTAAGCAACTGTGGTATGCTGTGAATAGAGTGTAAATTATGTAATAGAGTGTAAATTATGTATATGTGTGTGTTATTTGCTTTTTGTTTTATCTTTACAGGACTCTGGCAATTTGTTTCATGGCATTTTTTTTTTCTTAATTTAGATAATGGCAACCCTGCTAGGGTTGTGTGTGGTTTGCTGGACTTAAGCCATCAGTGGGAAATTCTTCAGATTTTTAACCTTTACCAGCTGTGTCAGCCAATAGTGGCTGATGGGATTTCTTTCCCTTGTGCCACGTCAGCCAAGGCTGGCTGACGGACAGTCAGTACATTCTGCTGTGTCATCCACTATCGGCTGACGGGAACAACAAAAATTCCTAATCTTTCCTATAAAATGATCCAAGGGAAATAAGCTCTGTATCAAGTCTTGGGGATGTCGTAGCGAATTGTAGACCTTACTTTCAGTGCTCTGTTGTGAACTTGGCTGACCCCAGCAGCTTTGAAACAAAGGAACTGACGGCACCGGGCTTTCCCCGCTAAGCGCACGCGGCACATATTTCCTGTGCCAGAAAAAGATGTCAGTCAGGCAAAGGGGTGGTAACAATTTCTCGCTCATTGAAGCGCTTGAAATCATATTACAAAGTGGATCTGGTGATGAGGGGAGTGATAGAGAAAAGTGAATTGTTTGAGGATGCAGCCATCCTTTCATCTTCTGATTTGGTGTTGTAAAAGAATGGAATAGAATGTAAACAAAGAATTTTTTTTACTTGGCAGACATGTTTTTCAACGCACAGTTGTGTATACACATTGAAAGTAAATTATATGAAATTACTATGTTCGATTCGTAGAGTGTTTGTTCTTTCCTATGACACCTAACACAACACTGTCAGTTGTTGTCTAGCTACCTTAAAAATAAATTAAAAACTGGCCAAATATGCGCGTCGGCAGGAACTGAGCGCTACGCGCGAGCGTGCGGTAGCAGGGAATCATGCTGTCCGTGCCGCTCTCGCCTAGATAGTGTTAAGCTTTAACCTTCAGATTTGTAAGCTCTAGCTACGTAGCTGCCTGTTTTTCTATAGTTATTCCCCTTTGTTTATGTTGATTTCAACGCTTGACACCATTGTTATTCTACTCCAACAGACAAGCACAGAGTGTAAGTAGGCGCATTTCATTCTTAGTCATGATATTACTAAAACCTTCATTTCTTCATTTCTATCCCACCCTTGCACATTTTATTATTGCTATCACAGAATTTCTTCAATCATATGAGAAAAGAGGTCAAATTCTGTTTTATGAAATCTTTTGTTGTCTCGTTCGTCATGTCTTTAGATGGATTCCCCCATCTCCTCGACAAAGGTGGCAGTACGTCGCAGGTCCTCCAGTCCTCCGTTGAGCTTCCGGGCCACTGGTATTGGGTCGGGCCAGGTTTTCTCTCGAAGCGCTTGGTGGAGCGGGCAGGACTGCAGCAGATGTTCTGTTGTCTGGCTGCCTGTTCTGCAGGGGCACTGCTCTGTGTTGCCGATGCAGAGTTTAGAAAATAGGTGGTGTTTCAGGCGGTTGTGGCCTGTCCTGAGCCTGAAGATGACTACCTGCTCTCGTCGAGTCAGCAGGTAGTACGGGTCTGCTCTGTTGTGGCGTGGATGCTGCTGCTTCCACTTGTTCTGCAGCTTGGCCTGGATTCGGTGTAGCTGGTAGATCTGTCCATCTGCTCCTTTGTAGTGCCCTCCTTTGCCAAGGAGTCAGCAGTCTCATTGCCGAGCACGTTGCAGTGGGAGGAATCCACTGCAGGGTGACTGTGTGACTTGTGCAGAGGGAGGCGAGAGATGAGGACAGATCGTTGAGCTCTGGGTCTCTATTGGACTGAAGGGCCTGCAAGATGGACAGGGCGTCGGTCAGGAAGACAACATTGTGGCTGGCGTAGGGGCTGACCTCGATGTGGGCTGCTGCTGTTTTCAGGGCTTCTGCTTCTCTGCCTCCTGGATATTGGACATAGACTCCTGCCCCTCCATTTCGAATGGCATCTGCTGCAGAGCCGTCGGTGTAGACATGAGTCCAGGACTCTTTGGGGAACTGGGTATGGAGATGTTCCAGGGTGAGGGACTTTCTTTCAGGGCCGCTTTGGGAATCTTTTGGGCCAACATCAGGGATGCTGCACTGGATGATGGGAGGGATTCCTTCACTCCAGGGAGGGACGGCAAGACACCGGGGTATCACTTTGGGGTCATGGTCAAGGATATCTTGATGTTGCCGTTCTAGGATCCTGCTCTGGTGTACGAAGCTCCCTCTCTTCAGCCGTCCTTTTGTTGGCTGGGACAGTCTGTCTTTCATGGGGTGGCCTTTCAGCCTCTTGAACTTGGCAACCTGGGTCAGGAGTTTGGCATCTCTGCGGTCCACAAGGGGCTGGAGCTCTGTGATGGTTTCAAGCTCCTGGATTGGTGTAGACTTCATGGCTCCTGCGATGATACGGGCAGCTTGATTCTGAATCTTGCTGATCCGTTCAAAATTGGATTTGGCTGTAGTGCCCCATGCAGTCATGCCATACTCCAGCACTGGCCTGACTCTACCAGTGTACAGTCTCCTGAGGGTTGTGTTGTCTGCGCCCCATGTTGTTCCTGCCAGCTTCTTCATGAGGGCAAGGCGTACTTTTGCTCTTAATTCTGTTTTCTCTGCTTGCTTCTTCCACGTCAGGCGTTTGTCAAAGGTGACTCCCAGGTACGTGGGGTTATTTTCAGCAAGCAGAGTTTGTCCATTGATGCTCAGGTTGGCCTTCTGTTCTTTGGGTGAGAGGCTGAAAACAGTGTAAGTGGTCTTCTTGGCATTAATTGTTACCAGCCACTGTTTCGTCCAGCTTTCAAGAACATTCAGCGCCTGCTGTAGCCTGTAGTTGGCAGTTGTGAGGTGCTCTTCCGAGCACCATAGGACAAGATCGTCTTCATAGATGGCTCCTTGGACTTTGCGTGGCACATCTCCGACGATGTCGTTGACAAATACAAGGAATAGGGTAGGGCTGAGGACACCTCCTTGAGGGACTCCTTCTCTCAGTGTCTTCTTCCGACTGTATGCTCCGTTGACATGGACTCGGGCCTTCCTATTTTTCAGGTACTGCGAGATCCATTGGTACATACAGCCAGTCACACCACTCTTCTGGAGTTTTCTCCGGAGGCCATCCTTCCAGACTTTGTCGTACGCCTTTTCCATGTCTATCCACACCGCCAGAGTATGCTGTTTGTCCTGGAAGCCATCCTCGATCTTCTGGGCTATGTAGGTCACTTGATCCTCAGTGGAATGATGTTGGCGGAAGCCTGCCTGCTCTGGAGTGATGATGTTGTTCTTCTCCAGGTGCCAAACTAGCCGCGAATTGATCATACGCTCTAGGAGCTTGCCCACGCAGCTGGTGAGGCTGATGGGGCGATAGCTGTCAGCCCTAACTCTGTCTTTGCCCTTCTTATGTATCGGCACCATATCAGCTTCTCGCCAGCTTTGTGGAACATGCCCCGTCTTCCAGCTGTTGTTGAAGAGAGCAAGGAGTTTGGTCTTTGCTTTGGTGCCAAGGTGTTTGAGCATCTCGTTGGGACTTTGTCAGGACCTGGGGATTTTTTGTCCAGTAAAGATTTTGCGGCTTCTTCTAGTTCTTTCAGTTTGAAAGGCTTGTCCATGTAATCAGGTTGGTCTTGGTCATCCTGATGATTTTTTATTTCATCATGGACTTGTTGTTTTCTGTCCTCTGTCACAGAGATGTTGCTGGTCTGCTCATAGCTGTCTATGAAGCAGTTCGCTGCCTCTCTCCCTGTCACAATCTCCTGATCTTTTTGGAGCGTGACAGGCACTGACCTTGTCTCTTCATTATTCATGGCTTTGGTCAGTTTCCAAAGCTTGTTGCCATCTCTGTCAAGGTTCAACTTTTCTGTTTTCTCCATCCAGCTTGTTCTTGCAGCTTGGATGTAGGCCTTTCTGTATTTGGCAGTGCAGGCTTTGAGAGAGATGTTGTTTTCTTGTGATGGGTTGTTTTCCACCTCCTCTCTGGTCCTTGTCACTTCATCTTCAAGCTCCTGCAGTTCTTCTGTCCAATATGGCCTGTAGTTCTTTCGAGCGCCACGTGGAATTGCCTCTGAGGCTGCTTTCAGGATGGCTTGGTTGAAGTTTTTTGTGGCTCTGTTGATGTTGTAATCGTCCACTTTGATGGTCTTACAGTACTCGTCAGAGAGGCCCGCGAACATCTCCCAATCCGCCTTCTTGTAGTTCCATCTGGGAAAGGACTTGGCATTGCCTGATGTGTACTGCAAATTGATGGCCAGTAGTACTGGTCTGTGGTCGCTGCCTGCCAACTGGTTCTGTACCTTCCTGCTGGTTTTTTGGGCAAGGTCGTCAGTGGCAAAGGCAAGATCTGGGGTGGTCGTGGTGAGCCATCAGCGAGAGAAGAAGGTTGGTGAGTCTTCTGGATCATTCAGCAGAAGCAGGTTGCTCTCTATCTGCCAGTCCTCCACTTCGTCTCCTCTTCGGTCATTCTCACTGTAACCCCAACAGGTTGAGTGGCTGTTAAAGTCACCTACTACTATGCAGTTCTCTGATGGTATGTCCATTTTCTGTAGAGACAGCTCTTTGTCTTGTGGGCAGTACACATTGAAGATGGTGATGACAGTCTTGTCCACTGTAATCTTGATTCCGTGGATTTCAGCTTCCTGATTTATGTCCACTGTAAATTCTGAGGCTGGAATACTGTTCTTGACGAGTATCTGCACTCCCCTTTCGGTCTTCCTTCTCTGTCCATCTTGAAGGTTTGGTAACCTCTGACTCTAAACATGTGATTGGGTTTCAGGTGTGTCTCTTGGATACAGGCCACATCAATGTTTTCTGTGTACATTCTCTCAGTAAGTGGGATCTTTTTGTGGTAGACGCCCTCTGCATTCCCCTGGAGAATGTTGAGTGGTCTAGGGGTTTCTCCGGGGTCAGATGTTTTTTGGCCAGTAGCATTTAACCCTCCGCCTCCGATGCCTGGCTCCTCTCACCGGGACGGGGTGACCACCAGTCGCATGGGGTGGGCCCTTTTGAGCACAAGGCCCGGCACTCTACTAGCCCGGCGGGACTCCTCTAGTAGAGCACCATATCGAAAGTCAGTGAGGTTGTCCATCCATGACGTAGATGCGTTGTACTGCCGTTACGCGCAAGGGCCCAGTACATCCGTCTTTGGCGTTGGTTTTCTTGTCCGAGTTTCCCTCTCGTAGGCGACTTGCCAACCAAAGCTAATGAGCATCCCCTACCCTGGTTTGTTTCTCCGAGGTTTTCCTTCCCCGGGGCTAGAGGTTTTTATGCGCCTCTTACTTGCATGATGAACCCATCATAGGACACATGGGGAATTTGATATGGTGTAACAGTGCCACCTGTTACCCCGCCCCGTCCTGGTACGAACATCGCCAGTTGGTCCAGGACTGCTTATTCGACCAGGCAAGCCTGACTTATATCGCAGCTAACCTCATATCTGGGGGCCGACCCCCTATCCGCCACCCGGGGACCCGCCGGGTTGGGGATAGTCGCCCCGCCCGGATGAAATCTTTTAAAGTCTGCGGAGAAATCCATATGATGAGAGCGAACATTAGATGTTGTACTACAATGTTAGACTTCAAAGTAATGGAATGTACAAATAACAGACCTGTTTACCCATACAATTTGGCTGTATTTTATACACATGTTTGATGAAAATAAGATGAGTATAATAAAAGGAAAAAAAAAAAGTCAAAAGGGGGGGGGGGGGGGGGGTTTTTTCTAGAGAGGGAAAGTTTTTTGGGAGGTTAGTGGGGAAAAGTGGTGTGTAACCATTGTAGTGTTTTTTGGGGGCCCAAAGAAAGGGGGACAACTCCTTGCAAGTCTTGCGTTTTGAAATGCGTGAGGGGCGTCCAAGTTTTGGGACAGTTTTGTGGAGGCGGCCCAAAAGGGTTGAAATTTTAAAAAAAAAATATGGAGGCTTTGGATTTCTGCAAAAATTTTTGTGATGAAAGTTTGGAAGTTTTTTGTACGGGGACAACCTATTTTTTCTTTTGGGACGGGATGACAGGAAATCCCCTCCCCTTACTGTGTCGTAAAGGGTAATTAAGGGAAATTTGCAGAATACCTGTTAAAACAGTAATTGAGACTGGGAAAAATTATTGGAATAAGTTACAACTTGCATGCATTTACGCCCCCACACATATGCACATACACACCCCCAAAATAAACTCAAAGCTCACACACCCAACAGACAAAACACCCCGCAAACACACACACCCCCACACACACACACACACACAAACCACAACACCACCATTTTTGGGCCGGTTTCCTTACCCCTGAAGGGATAAAAAAATTTTTCCTTTTGTTTACGTTTTTCTTTCATTCCATATTTGATTTATTTGTATTTTTCCCTGATTTAAGATTTTACGGAAAAAAGGGTTTTTTAAAAAAAGGGTTTCGGGTTTGCTTTTCCCTAGAGGGTGTCACTTAAAAGATGTGTGTTTTTTTTTTTTTTTTTTTTTTTTTTTTAAGGGACGGGGTGATTTAAATTTTAACGTGGGTGACACCCCTGATATGGCCCTCGCGGTGGGCGGGGTTTTAAAAAGAAAACATTTTTCTTATTTTTTTTTCCAAAACCCAGCAAAAAATTTTAAAATTTTTGTGCTGGTTTTTGAATGCTTTTGGCCTTTAAATGCGGGGTGGGGGAATTTGATTTACATGGAATAGGGTGTGGGGAAAACCCTGTTTTTTCATGTGTTGTTTTGCGTTTAAAGGGCATTTTTTTAAAGCTAGCCGGGTTTCCCTGATAAGGCAATTTGTGTTCCCAACCCCAAAAGTCCGGTTTTTGCCCCTTTTCTTCTGTTCATATTTTGGGTTTAAAATGTGTCCCCTAAATTTTTTTTAAAAAACAGACAGGGGCCTCTGGAAATGTTTCCTCTGTTTTGTATGTGTGTGTGTTGTGTGGGGGGGGGGGGGGGGGGGGGGGTTTCCCTTTTTGTGATTTAAAACCCTTTTTTCAAAAAACACAAAATTGTTTCATCATTCTTTCTTTCCAGTATTGTTTTTCCACCCATTTTCCTTTTTTTTCAGGATACAGGGTCGATTGTTTTTTTTTTTTCGTATTGTTTTTCCTTTGGTTTCTGTCTGCACAGTTGTGTTAATAGAGAAATGTGTGCATTGCTAAAAGAAACAGATCTGATTCCTAACATTAACAGTCCCGGCCCGTCCCCCCTTCCCGTTGACGTCTTTTTGTTGCTGAAGACAGTTTTTGGGCCCTTTCAGCTGACAGCTTTAGTTTTTTTATCATTTACAGTGTTTTTGGGATTAAAACTTTCCCCCCATTATCTAACAAATTTTTCTTTTGTTTTATTTCTTTTTTAAAAAAAGAATTGAGTTCAAGCAACTGTAACCACTTTTGTTAAATTTTTTTTTCAAATTGGGTGCAAAAAAATTAATTTAAAGAGTTAAGAAATTTGATGGAAAATTATTTTTCTTTGAAGAAGTCATTTATTTAAGGCATTTTATTTTAAAGGAAAGTGTTGTGTGTGGGGGGGGGGGGGGGGGGGGGGGGGGGGCAACTACAAAAGTGAGAAGGGGTTTTTGCATCCCGATAGGTGTATTTGTACATTTTGGGAGGGTGTTTTTGGGGGTTAGGTATTTGAAGGAGCCTTTTTGTGCATATCACGGGAAAATATGTTGAAAAAAAAGCAAATTTTTAAAGGGGCCATGATTGGGTTTTTTTCTTAAGATAAAAGCAAAATTTTTTGATATAAATAATTTTTTTTACAAATTTTCGAAATATAAACAAGAGTTTTAAAATTTGTGTCTTGCTGGCCCCCGATTAAATGAAAAATTTTGGGTTTAAAGGGATTTTCAGAATCTGCAGAAATTTTTTTAGTTTCTTTCCAGTTTACATAAAATTTGGACAAAGGCAAGATTCTGTTTTTAAAATTTTTTTTCTTTTTTTTTGTTAAAATTTTTTTGGGTTAGGTGTTTTGTTTATACAAAAAAAAAGCTTGAAAAGAAATTTTTGATCTTCCCTGGGTTTTTTTAGTTTTGGGGACAAAAATTTTATAAACTTTTAAATTTAAAAAAAAGCAGGGATAACCCCCCTCACTGTTTGGGGGGAGAGTTGGGAAGTGGGTGGTTTTATCCTTAGGGGAAAGGACTTAGGAAAGGGTTTTTTCTATTAGGGGTTACGTTAAAATTTCATTCCCCCCCTCTCTTTACTAGTTATGGAAGGAGCAACTTTCTGATACTAGTCTTCAAAAGAATTTTTGTATTTTCGGGACTGTTAAAAACTACTCAAGGGGAAAGAATTTTTCTTGGGTTTGTACACTTAAAAGTACTTGTAGCTCTGAGAGACAGAATTAGAGATAAGTTCCAACATTCAAACTGAATGAACGACAAAGAACCGACACAAGTTAAGTGCACTTTCTCACATCAGGCTTTACTTGTTTATTTTAAGGGTGAGTATTCAAGGCCCCCCGGGGGGTTCGACCTTGTCGTGGTCGGAGGGTTTGCTTTGGTCCAGTGACCCCTTAGGCTCTGTGGCGGGGGCATCAATACTTGGAGATAGGCTGTTTTTTTCATACTGCTTCTAGGCCTGAGAGGTGCAGATGCTGTTTGGCTAAGCGAAAGTGGTAAGGAGTGATGCCCTGGTAGGGCTTCCATGTCAGATAGGTAAGGGTGAGGATCCTGACTAAGAGTAACCGCCTTTCTCCTTTTCTTGTTTTCTGCCTCCCTTATTTGGCCCTTTTCTATCTTCGTCCCCCCTTCAAGTCTTCTTTTCCACATCTTTTCTTCTGTGGTCTCCTTAAGATCCGCCGCGTTTGCCGTGCGGTGCGACCTGTGTCGGAGGGGAATGAGATCCTGGTGATTGAGAGGGCCAGCGCTCTCAACACATCACTTTGGCTCGGCCCTCTCTAGACAGGGAGTACACTTTGGCCCGGTGTTACTAATCGGCTCCCCTTTTGGGGTTTGGGTCAAGAGGGCAGTTCCCCAGCTGGCCAAGTAAACCCCTGCAGTGCTCAGCTCTCTGTTCCCGGGAGTTGAGCATGATCAGGGGGGATAGGGTTGGTTGCTTCTGCTTGTTGTATGTCTCTCCCGAAGCCTGGAAGGGGTCAAGGGCATTGGTTTCTTGGCCTGGCCCCTTAGTTGGACTCCAAGGTGGGTGGGTAAAGGGGGGGATGAAACACAAATTCACTCAATATGGCTTTTTCAAAAAAACATCCCCAAAAAAAGAGGAAGGCAGCATCCCCTATTTTAGGGGATTTTGATAGTGACAGCGATTGGATATGGAGGTTGAAAAGAAGACAGGTTTTTGGGTTCTGGCTCGTTATGGAAGAAACTGAGCAAAAAGACCCTTTCAGCTTTGAGCCCTTTTGTATCCAAAAGGGTTTTCAAGGTATAGCAGGTGACCTCGGTCCTCAAGAGGTTGAGGAACGGCTCGTTTCTCATTCAGTGCAAATCGCAAAAACAATCTGAACAGCTGCTGAAAGCAACGAAAACTTGTGGACAGGGAGATCAGGGGGAACTCCCACAAACAATTAAATTCATCAAAAGGAGTGATTCGCTGCAGGGATTATCAGGTGTTTCAGAGGCGAGATCAAAACGGAGTGGCATCCCAGGGTTGTGACGGAGGTACGCAGGGGACTGTCAAGAAGGGTGCAGAAAGAGTGGCCACCAACACCTCTTTCTGACATTCTGCAACCCTGTGCTGCCTCGGTCATTTAAAGTCGGCTACCTGATTGTCCGGGGGTTTTGTTGTAGTTCGTCCCGTGAGGTGCTTCCGTGCCAGAAGTTTGGCAGTCAGAGACCGTTGTTCTGGGCAGGAGGTTTGATTTTGGGTTGGGCCGTTGTAAGTGGCCCTTGTGAATCGGGGGTTTTCAAATTGCTTGTGTTCAGATTGATAAATGA